>JAJOZX010004529.1:27500-235000 GCA_023014485.1 Bathynomus jamesi | reverse complement strand
TTTGAATCCCGTAGACTACGGAATATGGGAAATGTTGGCTGAGAAAGTGTACAAGCATAAGATCCGAAATGTCGAACATTTGAAAGAAGTTATCGTACAAAAATGGGAAGAAATTACCCAAGATCAAGTATAAAGCTATAGATCAATTTAGGCCCCGATTACGAAGGGTTGTAGAGGTTTCTGGCAAACATATCGAACAATTTTTTTAGTCTTATAATTTCGTTTTCTTTGGAAATTGTAAAATTATATGACATGTAATAAAACTTTTATATTTTTTTAATTTTTGACGTATTGACATGAAATTTGGTACTAACTTAGTTTATTTGTTGCTTATTTGCCAAAAATAAATTATTTGTCATTATGTGTAAAAATAAATGTACAGTAAACATTTCTGGCGAACATATCGAACAATTTTTTTAGTCTTATAATTCGTTTTCTTTGGAAATTGTAAAATTATATGACATGTTGTAGTAAAACTTTTATATTTTCTTTAATTTTTGACGTATTGACATGAAATTTGGTACTAACTTAGTTTATTTGTTGCTTATTTGCCTAAAATAAGTTATTTGTCATTATGTGTAAAAATAAATGTACAGTAAACATTTACGTCATGCTCCTTTTTTTTTGCGGACCCTGTATATATTATAATATATATATATATATGTTAATTATATATGTTAATTATATAAATAATTAAGTGAGATGCAGAATGATAATAATTTACTTACTGCGAAAAGTTTTATTTATTTAAAAATATTTGACATATCGAAAACGATTCTCTTATGTGTATTTGGACGAGTTACATCGGTGCCACGACGCAACACGGTTTACCCGTTAGATCAAGGAGGTTAAACTACGATCGGATTGTTCAATAGTTGGATGGGTGAATGTCCCACGTAAAATTGTAGGTCCTCTTTGTCACATGACCTTTGCAGTTACGAAGGAGGTTAAACAACCCCAAATATTATTATTGAGCTTGTTTATCTTAACTACTAATAGTTTCCCACCCATTTAATTATATATATATAAATATAATACTGAATGCTATTCAAAAGGTTGGGGAATAAGATGTCCCGTTAACCCAAAGTTGATCGGGTACAGCATTAACCGATATAATATCGTGAAGTAGTTTACTAAGAATACTCCCACAAGATTTTAAAGTCCTACCTAAAAACTTCATGCATCCCCAGCGGTTTACATTTTACATCCCCGATTCAGAACAAAATTTGGCATTTTTTGGCATTTTCTAGTAAAATATACTATTTTAATTAAAAATAACACATTTACCACTCTATATGCATTTCTGGTAATGTATACTACCTTTATAAATGTCAATGCTAAATGTGGGTCCCACAGGGCCCAATTTAGCCCCCTTATTTCATATTTTTAGCGATTTTTACTAACTAATCTAACTTTATTTTCAGGAATTTCTAAATCTAGGTACCATAATACCTATTTAAATTGATAAAATGGCTCTAAGCAAACCATTAACTAGAAGCAAAACAGAAATTCCCTTTCTAGGTCAACCAAAGCCTCCATAACGACTACAGCTGTTCCAACCAACAAGCAAGTACTCAAATATTTCCATCATATTAAAGCTTGCAATCCTCATTATAATCAGTCCCTTGTTAAAGGAAAACTTTTAAGTCATCAAGCTGGCATGGTAATAGACCATGTGTTCTCCTTTTGGAATAATGCAATTTACCTACTAGTAGCAGACAATATGCCGTTAAAAAAATTAAGTTGCACCAGGAATGGTATGTTCTAACAAAACATAAATATAGAAAAACTGAAGAACACCTAAGTTCAGTAAACAAATTTTATGAAAAACTTGAAACAATATTTGATGTCGCTCACCCATTTCCTGAAAAAGTTCTTTCAGAAAAGCTAGGGAAAGCTGAAGTTGAGGAAGATCTGGAGTTTTTAAAGATGCTGAGAGAGGGATATAAAGTTACACTGGGTTCAAGAGATAAGATTTCAGAGCAAAGAATAAAAAATAAAATAAAAAGACTAGCAACCAATGAACGTTTACGTCAGAAAGAACAAGAGAGAATAAGCAAACCATCTAAAGTGAAAATAAAGGAATTAGAATGTGAGGGAGATAGTTCTAACGATTATGATTACCTCAATAAAAGACTAAAAACAACTAAAGAACATAAGCCTATCTACCTACCTAGAAATGTACTTAAAGAGTCTATTATAGCCAGTGCCATAGACAGAGGAAATGTATCTGTTAGAACAACTACATTAATAATTTCTGCTTTAATTAGAGCCGGCGGTGGAGACCTAAATGATTATGCAGTTTCAAAAACATCTACTCATACAGCAACACAAGAAAATAGGGTTAAAACTGAAAATGAAGTCAAAGAATTATTTCAAAATACCAATATAAAACATCTTGTTGTCCATTGGGATTCAAAACGGATTTTAGGCTTAGAAAGGCTTGCTGTTGCTGCTACTGGATCTCCTGATATTGATAAAATTTTGGGGATACCTATTATTCAAAATGCTACTGGTGAACAAATGTCTGAAGCTACATTCAAGCTCCTTACAGATTGGCAGGTCACAGGAAAGGTGAGAGCAGAGCTGGGCAATAAATACATTGAATGTATTTAAATACTAAATACTAAATACATGGGAGAAATGTATTTAAATACTAAATACTAAATACATTTTACGAATGTATTTAGATACTAAATACAAAATACATCAATTGTATTTAAATACATTTGTAAATACATTTTAAATTGTTATCTGCAGATATATCACTGTTTGATTCACCGGATTTGCTTGTTGAAGCCATGACACGCACACGATAAAGAAATCAACCGCTTTCGACTAAGAGTGGCACACAACTGATTGAACTGACACGTTGAAACATGAACCATGCTGTACTACACTGTCGACGCGTCGTACTGTGCTAGTACAGAACGTGTATTAAACCAGTAAAAGTATTTACATTTTTATATTTTGAGTATTTAAATACATTGTATTTAAATACTCATTAAAGTATTTAAATACTATATTTAAATACATGAAAAACAATGTATTTATAAATACAGTTCTAAATACACAAATGTATTTAAATACGTATTTAAATACAAATGTATTTAAATACTGCCCAGCTCTGGGTGAGAGGTATGTCATTTGACACGACGGCCTCAAATACAGCTTGCATTTATATAGAAAGAAATCTGAATAGACCATTATTATATTTAGCATGCCGTCACCACATTGGCGAACTTATTGTGAAATCTGTTTGGCAATGCATCTTTGGAAAAAGCACTGGTCCCGATTATCCCATATTTGAAGAATTTTTGAAAAGGTGGTCCAAAATAACTATCCCAAACTAAAGAAATAAATATAACTGAGCCTTTGTTGATGGATATTAAAGAAAGTGCAAATATAATTTATAATTCTTTATTAGAGAACAAAAATTATTTCAAAGATGATTACTTAGAATATTTAGAATTAAACTGTTATTGTTGGGGCACAGGCTTTCAAAGATACATCTTCGTAAACCAGGAGCATGCCATCGAGCTATATTCATGGCACCTCAGCTGTATTCAAATAAACTTGTCTTATTTAGAGATCAGCTTAACTATGAACCAGAAGTAAAAGAATCATTTGGAAGATTTGTCAAGTTTACATCTTTAGTTTATGGCCCTTATTGGCTAAAGACCCCATTAGCTGCAGAAGCACCACTCAATGACCTGCGATTTTATAAGCAATTAGTTAATGTCTGGCAGGAAGTAGATCCAGAAGTTTCTATTGCTGCGGTAGATGCATTCTTAACAGTGCTGTGCTCGTTACTTTATAAATGTAATTCCGTTACCGTTACCGTTACTATAGTCTAAATGTAACGCCGTTATCGTTAGTTACCATTTTTAAAAAGTAACGAGTAACGGCGCCGTTACTCGTTACCGTTACTTTTAAGGAAATGTAAATATATTTTATATATGCATAGGTATATTATAATTTATATATACATAAAATATTATATTATATAAACATTCGCTTGTGCGAGTATGTGTTGGTTTGTATCCACTGGTTAATGCATAGGCTATGAAGTCTGTGCATGCCTTCATTGCGTTTTTATGACTTATAAGGCATAATATTTAAAAAAAAAGTGAAACAAAATTACTGCAATATTTATTACTAGGAATTGCAACATAACAGAGGATGTAGCATACTATTGATACTAATTTAGTAATGCTAGAATATACCAGGAAAGTTTTGCAAAACAATAATACGAACTACTAAAAAAATGAATCAAATGAGTTATTGTGCATGGCAATGATAATTGAAGTTTATTAGCTAAATACACAAACTTAAGAACTATTATTCAAAAGATCTTTATTAGCCTTTAAGAAAACAAGCTTCTCAAAAGTTGCTTCTAAGAGCGAGCCTCGTTTCGGACGCAGTATATCCTTCCCTACTGAAAAACCCCACTCAACAGTGGCACTAGATGGTATAGGAGTGTTAAGTTCAATAAACATATTTTTAAAGTTAGTGGATGGGAAGAATGCAGAGCTAACGTGCTGTGAAGGCCCAGATGAGAGGAATGACGAAACCTCTATTGAACTTAGGTCCCTCCCTGCTCCAAGGTTCTTCGCCTTTTTACTTTGACAGTGCTGTCAGTGTAGGGGGAGAGGGTGGATGGGGGTAGGCTGCCAGTATGCCAACGGCCAACATGCACACCTCGCTCATAGTGAAGGGACAAATTTTTAAAGGTTAATGAATAATGAGTGAGGATCGAAAGAAACTAATTGCGAGCTACGATAACAAAGTAACGAGTACGACTAACGAATGCATTTCCCTAAAAAAGTAACGTCGTTACTGAAAGAGTTACTTGATTTGAAATGTAACGCCGTTACTGCTACCGTTACTAAAAAAGTACCGCGTTACGTAACAGCCGTTACTTGTAACGCGTTACTGCCCAGCTCTGATTCTTAAGACACAAGTGGTATTTAAGTCAAGAACTTGTAGTGTTATCTTTTTAGTAAAAATTTAGATGAGAATACAAAAGCAAGTATCGCAGCTCGTTTATTAGGAACAAGTTCCAGATGAAATTATTATAGGAAAGCCAGAAGTTCCAGAACTACACACAGATATACATCTGGTGGATTTGATAGGACCTAATTCATGGAAAATCTTTAAAATCATGAATTTAGAAAGTTGTTGGTTGTCAAAGCCAGTGGGAGAATGGTGCTCAGATCCAAACTATAATGAAATGGAAGAGTTTGTGAGTAATTTGAAGGTTGTCAATGATTGTGCTGAAAGGGCTATTAAGCTTATAACTGATCTGGCTCTTACAGTTAAAGATGAAGCTCAGCTTCAAGCTATAATTCAAACCACAGAACTTCATAGAAAAAATTGAAAAGAAATCAAGAAAAAGAATCTTGTAATTACTAGGTAAATTATTGGTTTAAAAGGGGGATTTATGCAATTTTCTATAAAAAAAATATATAAAAAAAAAAAATTAAAAATACAAAGAAAGTAAAAAAACGAAAAAACTAAAAAAAAACTAAAAAAAACTCCAGAGATTCCAATCGACCTTGACGTGGTTCTAGGGCTTCCTACTAACAGACTGGAAAAAATGTGTATGTAATTTCTAGCTTTAATGGGTCTTTTAAAGGTCAAAATGCCAACTTTTTGGTCTGAATCTGGGGTGTAAAATGTAAACCCCTGGGGATGCATGAATCTTTTAGATAAGACTTTAAAAACTTGTTTAGGCATTCTTAGTAGCCTACTTCACGATATTATATCGGTTAATGCTGTACCCGACCAACTTCGGTTTTAACGGGACACCCTATTGGGGAACCTACGAAGTTGGGCAGTATTTTAGATTTAGTAATAACTATGGACGATAGGCTAATCACTGATCTTCAATAGAACCGTTAAGCAATAGCGATCACAATATGGTTGAGTTTGTCGTCTCAGTAGGTCACTCGAAACCAGCTAACTCGACTAAAATTCCTAACTTCCAGCACGCATACTTTTTGTAAATTTAGAAATGAATTGTCACACGTCAATTGAGAAAACGTAATGGGGATCTCCAACACAAAAATAATGTAGGAATCGTTTGAAAGAGTATTTACTAAGGACTTATAAATGAGGAATGTGTACCGTACAAGATTAAGCGTGCCAAAGTAAATAACAAGCCCTTGTGGTTTACTTCAGAGTAGGGGATATTATAAGGAGTAGAGATAGGGCGTATAGGCTACATAAGTGCGATAAAGACAATTTGTGGTTACGAAACAACTACATATCTGTAAGGCGTGAAGCCAAAAGCGTAATAAAAAAGTCCAAGCGTGATTTTGAAATCTCCATTGCTCGTGATGGCAAAGAAAACCGCAAGCGATTCTTTCAATACGTCAATAACAGGAATCCAGTAAAGAGTGTCTTGGGGCTGTTGAAAAATTCTGACGGAAAGCTAGTTTCTGAAAACAAGCAAATGGCTACTCTGCTAAACAAATTTTTTACGTCAGTTTTTACAATAGAAGATGTAACGAATATCCCTACGGTCATAGACCTAATACCTTTTGACAGTAGTAATACTTTAGGTAATATTGTGGTTAGTGAAAGGGAGGTAATGCGCTATATTGATAAAATGAAAATGCACAAATCACCAGGGTCGGATTCCATATATCCCATGCAACTGAAAGAATTAAAAGAAAGCAGTGTTGTGCCGCTAACAAAGATTTTTAATGCGTCTATTTCTGACACTTTCAAGTTAGCAAATGTAACATCTATTTTTAAGAAAAGCGATAAAGGTGCAGCGGGAAATTATAGGCCAATCAGTTTAACGTCTGTTGTAGGTAAGCTACTGGAATCAATAAATAATTAGGGATTGTATAGTCGAACACTTGGAATTGCATAACTTGCTTAGAAATACGCAGCACGGTTTTAGGCGAAACAAATCTTGCTTAACTAATCTTTTGGAATTTTTTCAAAGCGTGATTGAAGTTTACGATAGTCATCAGGCGGTAGATGTAGTGTATTTAGATTTTCAAAATGCATTTGACACACCGTACCGCACAAAACTCATTGAAAAAAATAAGGCTCATGGAATCAGGGGTATAGTAATAAATTGGATAGAAGAGTGGTTGCGAGGTAGGAAACAGAGGGTGGTCATTGATGGAGCGGAGTCGTGTTGGGCTAATGTAGCGAGCGGCGTTCCTCAGGGTTCTGTATTGGGCCCCTTGTTTTTTCTTATATATATATTAACGATTTAGATGTCGGCCTAGTCAGTACAGTTTCAAAGTTTGCGGATGACACGAAGTTGGGTGGTAGGGCAATTAATGATGAAGATAGAGGTAAAATCCAGGAAGATCTGAACAAAATCGTTGATTGGTCACTTGGTCAGTCATATGGCAAATGAGATTTAACGTTGATAAGTGCAAAATTATACATATAGGTTCGCGTAACAGTAATTTTGCTTATAGTATGTCAGGGAAGGAGTTGGCAAGCGTAGAACAGGAAAGAGATTTACGAGTTATCGTCACTAGTGATTTAAAAGTGGCGAAACAAAGTGCAGCAGCGGTCAATAAGGCGAACAAAGTGCTAGGTTTTATAGCTAGGAATTTTGAGTACAAATTGCCGATATTAGTGTTCCTCTTTATAAATCATTAGTTAGACCCCATTTAGAGTACGCGATCAAATTTTGGAATCGGCATATGCGCAAAGATATAAACAAAATCGAAAGAGTTCAAAGACTAGCAACTAAGATGATTCCATCGCTTAGGTCGAAGTCGTACGAGAATAGGCTTAAGAAGTTAAAATTGACTACACTCGAGACTAGGAGGCTAAGGAGTGATCTAATCCAGGTTTTTAAAATTATGAATGGGTTCGATAACGTAAACAGAAAGAGCTTTTTCGAAATATCACAATATAATAGGACTAGAAATAACGGGTGTAAGTTGACAAGTAGAAGGTTTGAGACAACAGTTGCCAAAAAATTTATTACGCATAGCATAGTAAATAGCTGGAATAGTTTGCTGGTAGAAGTAATTAGTAGCATGTCTATAAACATGTTCAAAAATCGATTAAACGCACATGTTGATAGATTGGGTATAGTTTAAGGTAGTAAAATTAATTTTTTTTGTGGTTCGGGACCACATAAAATTATAAGTCCCCTCCGCCACCACGGAGGACATGCACAATACACAACTACAACCACAGTTAGGTAGACCAGCCATGAGTGGACCCTTGGGTCTTTGTTGGTCTGCATTAAACATATATATTATATATATATATATATATATATATATATATATATATATATATATATATAATGATTCGCACTCACAAGGAAAATAAAAGTTATTCCAAGGCCTTTCACGTATTCAACAATACATCTTGACCGCAACTGGCTCTCTCTATTCGATTGGATGTAAATAATGACTGAGTTTATACACACTGTAGGTCAAACTGGAAATACGAGGGTTGTTCACAAAGTAAGTTTACAAGGTGTTTTGAACAAACTGTTTTATTACAAGGCAAGTAATTATTACAAGTATTTCAAAAACAACTTATTACTACTTTTCTACATAATCACTAAACAGATTCAAACATTTGTCGTAGCGTGGGACAAGCTTTTCAATACCGTTCGAGTAAAATGTAGGGTCCTTAGTTTTTAACCAGTTTCGTACGGCCGCTTCTGCATCAGGATCGTTTTGAAATTGTTTACCTCCGAGGTGTTCCTTTAGGGCTGAAAATAAATAGAAGTCGCTTGGTGCAAGGTCAGGACTATGGGGGGGGGGGGGGGGGGGGAATGATCTATGACTTCCCAGTGGAACGATTCCAAAAGTTGGCGTGTTTGATTTGCAGTGTGAGAGCGTGCATTGTCATGGAAGAACACCACACCTGCAGTAAGCAACCCGGGACGTTTTCTTCTGATAGCCGTGCGGAGTCGCTGTAAAGTTTCACAACAAGAAGTGACATTTATTGTTGTCCCTTTTTGCATGAATTCAACATTCAAAACGTCTTGATGGTCCCAAAAAATCGTTGCCATCACCTTACCAGCTGATGGTGGAATCTTGAACTTCTTGGTTCGTGATGACCCCGGATGTTGCCACTTTACAGTGTTACCACACATGCCAAACAAAATATTGTACTACCAACAACATTATTGTACTATACATAATGCACCGGTAATTAACCTTGTAAACTTACTTTTTGAATAACCCTCGTATTTTAGATGTCAAAGTAAAACAGCACAAATATACGCGTGAGACGGCAAATAATTGTAATGCATTAAATGAGTGTTCTAAAATTCGTGTTAAAAATAAAGATATAATTGAAAGGAACATTCTAGAATGTGCAGTCATCTATTTTATAAATAATTTCAATAACAGTTCGGGAACGTCTAAAATGGATCATTCAGTATCTTTTAAAATATCTTTTTCCTTTAATTAACACTTGCTCATTTTTTCTAATCCTTCCGAACTATTTTGTTTACGCTGTACAGAGAGATATACAGATATATAGTTTTTTCATTCCCTGACGAGGCGTACTGTTGAATACGCCAGACCTTGGAACCGCTTTTCATTTTTTCTTGTGGCAGTGCATCATTTATCTATATCACGTGTTTAATTGTGAAGTTCATCCCATCCCATATATATAAATATATATATATATATACACAAGGTGATCCGTTTGGGTATGAATAAAATAAAATTGATGTGAAATGGAAACAGTAACATTGTATAGTTTAATATTTGGCAAACAGTGCCCACAAAGATGGTAGATTGTGACAAACTTAATTAGTCTTCAACATGACCCCCCCCTTCCGGACACGACAGAGGTCATAACGAGAGGCTAATTCTTACGACCACCTGCATGTGGTTTAGTGATGGACCTCGTTTCTTCAAATGTGCGGTACCACTGCACTATGGAGTCGTATTTAGGAGCTTTTCGAACACCATACATACGGCAAAACTCACGCTGTACCACTGTCACGCTCTCAAACTTAGCAAACCAAATGACCAGTGTTGGGCACTAAAGCGTTAATCCGATAACAGTTAATTAACGAAGTTAACTTTTTTTAACGGACTATTAACGGAAGTTAATTTCCATTTATCGTTATCGGACCAGTTAACTTCCGATAACTCGATATTTAGTCTGTTAAAGTCCGTTAACACGTTAACTGCGAGGAGTCATTCACGGAAGATCACCGCTCCGCGAATGAATTCAAACCGCCATAACTTCAGTCTGCTTCCAGATCTCGCAAGGGGAGGTTGTGCGCTTTTTATTGAAGGTAAGAAGGTTCTTTTAACGTTAGTAAAAGTCAAGACTGGCAGTGGGCCTAACTTTGAGAAGTTGGTCTTTCTGAAGGGCAACCAGCACATTGTGTCATAGTCTTTAATAAATGTGCCTAAAATTTAATTTTACCTTTCAGTTCCCGCCATAATAATTCTCTGGTAAATTAAAATTTAGTTAATGGTTAGTGGTTACAAGGGTTTCAAAACATGTAATCAGTACATTTTTTATTAAAAATAAAAAAAAAAGTTAAGCAAAAAAGTTGCAAAACTTGATAAAAATAGTTAAATACCTATTTATTGTTGGATTTTGCATAAATAAACATTTTCTATGGGTTTTAAAGCTTTTTTCCTTGATTTTTTTAAATGTTAGTAAAGAAATAGTTATCGTTAACGGATTATCGTTAACTTCCGTTAACTTTGTAGTAAAATTATCGGATTATCGTTATCGGAGTTAAAAATTGGGGTTAACGGATTATCGTTATCGAAGTTAACTTTTTGGTTAACGGTGCCCACCACTGCAAATGACACACTTCGCACTTTGCTGTGCATTCGCCGCCATCTTCGAAACTGGCATATTTCTCATAAATCTGACAGCAGATGGCGCTCGTACGTCTGGCAGCGGATGGCATAGCCTAATTTCAGAGCTGGGCAATAAATACATTAAATGTATTTAAATACTAAATACTAAATACATGGTAGAAATGTATTTAAATACTAAATACTAAATACATTTTACGAATGTATTTAGATACTAAATACAAAATACATCAATTGTATTTAAATACATTTGTAAATACATTTTAAATACATACAAATTTTAACATATGCATTCACAATTCATGAGTAACAACAATATAAAATGCTTGATGAAGGATAAAGAAATAGTACAATCTAATTTCCGATTATATATTTCCCTTTTTAGAACAAAACAAAAACAAAAAAACTTAGAACTTACGATGTTCAACCAGTGACATATACTCATTATATCATTGCAAAATGAGTAACAATTAATGAGTAGATGAGACATAAACGTAAACATAAGACGTAAACATAAACATAAGGCACCTTACGAATTCTTTTTTATTTCACGGTTGCTGCGGATCAAAACCAATCTTTCAAAAGTTTTGTCTGAAAGAGAGTTTCTTTTGGGAGTCAAAGTGATTCCCGCGAATGAGAATATTCGCTCTACCGGTGCCGAAGATGGTAATGTCGTGTTATAGCGGAGGAACAGTCTTTTTATGAGAGGATGTTTTCCCAAACTGTTGAAACATGAACCATGCTGTACTACACTGTCGACGCGTCGTACTGTGCTAGTACAGAACGTGTATTAAACCAGTAAAAGTATTTACATTTTTATATTTTGAGTATTTAAATACATTGTATTTAAATACTCATTAAAGTATTTAAATACTATATTTAAATACATGAAAACCAATGTATTTATAAATACAGTTCTAAATACACAAATGTATTTAAATACGTATTTAAATACGGCCCAGCTCTGCCTAATTCCCACATTTTAGACTACACGTGCAACAGATGAGCGTTTTATCACTTCTCGGGAGATTCTCGCAGCGTTTTTATTTTATCCATAACTAAACGGATCACCCTGTGTGTGTATATATATATATATATATATATATATATATATATATATATATATATATATGTGTGTGTGCGCGCGTGTGTGTGTGTGTGTGTTTGTGCGCGCGCCTCAGTGGTGTAGTGGTTAGCGTCGCTGACTACAAACCCATCGGCCCCGGGATCGAGACCCGGTGACGGCTGCCGGCGCGCAGCCAAACCCAGCTGTTCATCCTTCTACACAATAAAGTGGTTGGTAGATAAATGGGTACCCTGGGTAGCCTAGTGGTTAAGACGCTGGGTTACTGGTGGGGCGTGGTTCGGATTCCACGTTAAACTGTAGGTCTAAGGTGGAGTGAAAAGCTTGACCTTCATTTAGGTAGGCCAGAGTTACGCATAAATGGAACATTGAATGGGCCTAGTAATGATAGCAAGATTATACAATACACGATTACGGTATTGGAATGACACTTGGATTAGGAAATAGGCCTACTGCGTTTTTAACGAGAGTCAGTTAGAACGCTTAATTAAACACTTTGGGAGTATAGCCTACCGTTCGGCGGTAGGCTATACGAGAGTTACTTAGAAAAGATGCACTTGTCTTACCAGAACGTCGAATACCTCTGGTGAAGGAGTGTAGAAGGTGGACCTATTACTGTTGACTCGTTGATGGCCGCTTTTCTTAAAGCGGCGGGAGCTGAACCAACGTGGAAGTGATTTGGGCTTGTAGCTTCGTAGAAGATTTCCGTACTGTATCCTCCTTGAGGATGTTTTCTCGTAGCGTGTTGAACTTTGCCGGTGCTCTCGAGGATGATTGGTAACCGGTTAAGGTGTGGTGAAGAGGCCAATGGAAACGCCTACCGCGGTAGTGTTGTTTGTTGCAGGAAGGATTTATAGCTTACGTCAAGTGATGCTTCGTGTAGAGTTGAGATGATGCTTGAGGGACTGAAGCCGGCTGAAGTCGAAACGACGCTGGGCTTCGAAGAAGTGCTTCTGCAGGCTGACGGCGGAAGGTCTTACTTGACGATGGATCGAAAGCCTTGAAGGAACAGCAGGCCGCTCCTCCAGCGGGAAGCCGGAGGGCGGTCGATGTGACAAGTTGTGCTACGGACGTAGGAGAAACGTGACACGTGACGAGAAATGCAAACGAGAAGTGAGTGAGCGAGTGAGAATGAGCGAGTGAGGAAGTGTATCAGTAGAAACTCGCTTATATAACCTCTGTGACGCGGAAACTTTCGCGCCATTTCTGAAACGCCACCTACGCGTCCTTTAGTTGTTAAGGGCTTGATTTCGCGAGCCTTTTGGGACAAAACAGACGTTTACATTGTTTCTGATTCCTTGACCACGTGTGTCTTCTGAGAATGTTTGATGATGGCGTGGAAGAAAGAATTTGTTTGTCTACTTGTTAGTCTTTCTTGTCGGTCCTCTACATAATAAAGCTTCTTGTCTTCATCCTATTAAGCGAGGGTGCGCGCCACCCCCCCAACAGAGCAGAGAGTTTCGCCAAAGTACATTGTATTTTTAGCTTCTGTGCAATATTCTCTCTCGTTCTCGCATAAGTCACAGTGCGATGAAATTGGCATCGAAAAAGTGCATAAATAGCTTTCTAATTTTTCCCAAAGGTTTCTGGAGATTTTGTTATCGAATCTAGAGGTTTTAGTTGATAATATTCTGGCAACGGTGGGTCCACCAGCAGACGATGTAACATTTTGTTTACCATCCATGCTTACCTACGCGGTAGAGGATATTTGACAATATTTGTTGCATTTTCACCATAATATAGGTAAGTTATGGGCACCATTTCATCCATATCGGTAATACAAATTTGTATTTCATCTATAGCTGCATTAAACATTGAAATCTAGTTTGAAATAACGGTATAATTAAATAATGGACTAAATAATGAAGTATGTTTACGATAGTTATTAATAGAGTAATAAATAACAAATAAATAATGAAAATAGGAATGGTTTTCTTATGTATGTATTTTACCTATACTGTATAATTATACTCTCCAATGTGAGTTCCGCTGAATGAGACTCACCGCTCCCTATGATAAACCTTGGATACGGGCCTGCCCTCGTATATATATATATATATATATATATATATATATATATATATACAGGGTGTCCCGTAAGTCTGGACCCATAGGGAAAAATAATAAAATTACAAAATAGTCCAAAAATTTATTACATAATCTGTTCAAAGTGTCCGCCGTTGTGTCGCACACATAGTTGAAGACGCAATCTCCACTGCGACAGCACTTTCTGAATCACAGTCGCAGAAATTTCTTGACACGCCTCCACAATGCGTGCTTTAAGGTGGAAAATGTTCTGAAGTTTGACCTCGTACACTTTGGCTTTCAAGTGGCCCCACAAATAAAAATCATAATAAAAAATAATAATAAAAAAATAATAATAAAATAATAATAATAAAATAATAATAATAACAATAAAAAAATATATTATAAATCCCTATGGGTCCAGACTTACGGGACACCCTGTATATATATATATATATATAAACTTTGATTGCATTTACTGCAACAATATAATATCACTCAAACCCGCAAGGAAAAAATTATAAAATAATGTTTAAAAAGGCTAATTAATTTCGGCCGGTCACAACCAAGCCCTTTTCAAAGCCATAAACTAGTTAAAATGTCTAAAAAGTTATAAAACTTCCGTCCCGCGGAAAAGCTGAAGTTAGAATGACTATGTTAAGGCATAATCACGAACAGAGAGATGGTGGCTGTCGTACATCTGGCAGTTAGAAAAAGGAAAAAATTGCCCAGATTTCAAACATTCAAGATGAGAAATCTAAGTAAAAAACAATCCTGTACATCTGGCAGCCGGTCACGACCCGAAATTGTCCTAAAATATTTTAAAATGTTAAAAATAAAGTTATCCATACTGTAGGACAGCTTAATATTTGAAATGGTGTTTTCTCCTAAAATATAAAATGCCTCGTATATTTGTTTCTGTTCCTGGTCCCTGACCTTCATGGATAGGTTTAGAATCCTGGAAGTTAAAAATATGATTATGATGTTCCCTATGCTGAACCAAGCTACTATAAGTATTACCCGATCTCAGGTCACGTTTGTGGGAATTAATCCTTCTCTGAAAATCAATTATCTCTCCGATGTACTCGTATTTTTTAGGGCAGCCTCCACATGGGATTTCATAAACTACGCCAGAATTATTGGAGGCTTTTGTAATAGGATGACGGATGAACGAAGACAATTTATTTGGCACAGCGGAGACCAACTTAATCTGCTGTTGCAAGAGTGAGAAAACCCTTTGTTAACCTCAAAGGGCACTTTAAGGAATAAAACGTCTTTATCCTGGTTCCTAGTTTTGGGAGAAAAGAAAGATCTCCTAGCGGTGAAATAAGCTTTATCAATGAACAATTTGGAATAACCCAAACCTATAAATATATTTTTAAATTTAATATGTAAAACTTCATCGTCAAGATAAATGGGGTCACAAATCCTGAAAGCTCTCAAAAAGAGACCCGAAATAACGCCTTTTTAAGTACAGAGAGAATGATTGGAAAAAGCATGAATGTAGCTGTCTGAATTCGTAGGCTTTCTAAATACTTTGAGAGAAGGTCTTTGGTTGCGATCTCTTAAAATAAGAACATCCAAAAAACGAGAGAGATCCACTAATCTCAAGTTCTCAACTTCATACGTAAACTGTATTGAAGGTAGAAACTGTTAAGAAATCCCACCAGCTCATCCAAATCCACATAAGATTCCAAAATAACACACGTGTCATCAACATAACGGAACCAAATTAACCCCCGGCACCAAAGATTCTGGCAAAAAATTAACTTCAACAAATTCTATAAAAATGTTCGCTCTCTCCAATTTTAGCTAACATGTTAGCTGCTGATGGGGCGTGGTTCGGATTCCACGTTAGACTGTAGGTCTAAGGTGAAGTGAAAAGCTTGACGTTCGTCAGATGCGCCTCGGTGGTGTAGTGGTTAGCGTCGCTGACTACGAATCCATCGGCCCCGGGTTCGAGACCCGACGGCAGCCGGCGTGCAGCAAAACCCAGCTGTTCATCCTTCCACACAATAAAGAAAGTGGTTGGTCGATAAATGGGTACCCTAGGTGGCCTAGTGGTTAAGACGCTGGGCTGCTGATGGGGCGTGGTTCGGATTCCACGTTAAACTGTAGGTCTAAGGTGGAGTGAAAAGCTTGACCTTCGTCAGAATGAACAATTCGGGCGGAAGCTAACCAAAGGTTATATATATATATATATATATGTATATATAAGGACTCCATAATTCTCAGGTATGTTTCATTTTGCAAAGTGTTTTTTTTACTGTAAGAGTATTGCATTCGTTCTCATTTCCTACTGGCGTTCCCCAGATTTTTTGTCTCGACTTTATCGTAATTATGTGCTGAAATGAGAGATACCAAAGTTTGGTGAATTGTCCTGTGTTACTCGTAAAAGGAAACTTCCCGCTATAAAATAAGGCCTAGCTGATTATTATAGGTCTAATATTGAAGAGGTATGAACTTTTTAAGTTTTGGGACACTATATATATATATATACACACACACACACACAGTATATATATATATATATATATAAGCAAACAACCACAAGGAAAAGGAAACACAAAGTCCGAGCGCTTTCGTGATATATTCACATTATCAAGGAGGAATCCTCCTTGATAATGTGAATATATCACGAAAGCGCTCGGACTTTGTGTTTCCTTTTCCTTGTGGTTGTTTGCTTATTAATAAGGTCACGTGTTATTTTGTGATTCTAGTGCATATATATATATATATATATATATATATTCTCTATGATTACTGTGCTTCCATTTCTCTTTTCTATATTTGTATATCTGGGTGCCATCTCTTTCCAATCGATACTAACTTTCTACTCTCCCCTCAGAAGTGACGTCATAAAAAGAGGCGGAGCGATAGGAAGTGAAACTGATAAATAGGACCGACATCGACAATGGATCCTTCAGTCCTTGCCAACATGGATAAAGAGCAGTTAAAGAAGCAGATTGAGAATATGAAGTACCAGGCTTCTATGGAAAGATGGCCTCTTTCAAAGAGCATAGCAGCGTAAGTAGAAGAAAAGACGTTATAATTGTGTTAAAAAAGTGTTTAATATGTTAGAGAAATATACTAACGTGGATCGTGATAATATAAAATTCCATCGCGGCTCGTGTAAGAGTTCAATTGTAACTGGATTGTGGTGAGGGTTGTCATATTGGAACTTAAAAATATTTTTTATTTTATATATTTAAAATGATGATAATTCGTGATTCTGGCAGTGATAAATTATAATTTAAAATGAAAGGTTTACAGTGCTCACACGCATTCACCTGAACTAATTAGTAATTAACTTACTGATAGTCGTGAGAAACTCTTGAAACAAAATCACTATTTAAAAAGGAAATCCGGTCTGTGATTCTGTGCCAGAATAAGTAGAAAGTATACGAGACATATATACATTTTACATAGGTGTGAAATGCATTCTCTTTACGTGCTGAGACGTACCAAAAATATATAACAAATATACAGTATAAAGAAACTATCAAAAATAAACACCCTCGAATAAATAAACGGTACAGTTGGATTTATTTATTAATTCATTTGTGTGAATGGCGGCACACCCTCATGTCAGAATATTCCAATGGAGATTTCGCCTTTAAGTCTAAGATGAAAATAGGGGATAAAGAGGGGTGGGGGGTTTAAAGGGGAGAGACGAGGGATGGCAGGCTTTTGGATGGGGGACCACTTAAAAATTAATTTTGGTTACCAACGCTGCTCCTCTGATTACAAACTAAAACAAATTTAAAAAAAAAAGGTCATCCGCTACTCGCTTTTTTTTTTTTAACTGCTGTACGCGTAATAATGTATGTCATACACGAATATAGCTCGGAAAATGACCTGTGTAGTACGTACATAACAGCATTCTGAGAATAGTTAAGACCACGCCTCGAAACAAGGTATGACGAGGGCAGGGAAGCCGCGGAACATTTCACTGTTTGCTTAAATATAGAGAAACAAAAATAAACAGACACGTTTGCGAGGGAATGACAGACGTATCAAATGCGAAGTTGTGAAATAAATAACAGAAAACAAATTGAAAATAGCATGTTTTACTTCGTCCGCAAATCGAGTTTGGGTGTTGCGATTATTGGTTAACAACGTTGAGAAGCGATCGATAATAAAGTAGCAACTCAAACTTAATTACGATAATATATATATATAATTATATATATTATATATATATATATATATAGTGTAACGGAATTCGCTCATCACATGATTAATTAATATTTCCTTTTCATATATGAGTGGAAAAATAACGAAAACATCGTAGGTTCAAGTAGGTTCAAGTTAATTTCCAAGCCACATTTGAAAAGGAAATATTAATTAATTATGTGGTGAGCGAATTCTGTTACATCCAAACAAAGTATCCAATACATGCGCGCGTCTCAAACTTACGACCCACTCAATGCGAGACCGAGGTTGGGTCGGTTCAAACCCGCACACATGTCACTTGTTTTATGATTAAGATGACTTACTGTTTATGCATATGAGCACTGACCGGTCTCTATAAGGTCTGTAATGTGTTACGTTGCATGATTATATATATATATATATATATATATATATATATATATATATATATAATAGAAGGTCCAAAAGGAAAATATGATAGAAAAGAAATATTGTATGCTCACCAATTGATCTTTTCGAGGGCTTTTAATGAACTAAATTAAAAGCCCTTGAAGAGATCATTTGATGAGCTTATTTTCATTTTCCTTGTGAACCATCTTACGTACATTTATTATTATTATTATACATGTTACGGACTTTATGCGAAATCGGCATTTTTACAAAAATAAGCCCCGATTGAGGTTAACTGAATGCCCGGTTAGGTCAATTGCCCGCCTTTGACGATTAGTTAAGTCGTGGTATTTTCGTTGTTTAACGAAAATATCACGATTTAGCCCTCTTGCAAAAAGGCCGATTTCGCAAAAAGGCCGTAACATATATATATATATATATATATATATATATATATTCGTGTGTATGTGCGCCAGTGTCTGTAGTTCATTATACAGAAGTCAGGGGTTCGCCTCCCGATGGTGCTGGTGATAGTAATACAGGAGTCAACGCATTGGGTCGCATTTGTTGACCTGAGCGCTGTGCCAGTTTTTGGCCCTCCTGACGGATTATTATGCGCGTGCCTGGCTGCCCGCTTGTTTGTGCGAAGCGACATTTTCAGTGCGTGATAAATATGAACTTTAAAATGTTTAAGTATTTTAAAATGTTATTTATTTAAAATATATATGATTTAGGTTAGCTATTAATTCGCTGTTGAATCTGGTTTCTACCACTTGTTGCTAACTTCCTATGGTTAAGGTAGAATTAATGCAGTACGCCAGAAATGGCGGTTTTTGCACGGAAGTCGTTTGTCTGTGTATGTTTGTATTCTCATTTTTTTTTTAAATGAATTTGATGAGTAAATTACTGCTTTCTTTAAATGAAATATATTTATCTTAAGTTCATGCAAATAAGTATTAACCAACTACTGAATTATTATTTAAAAACTGAATCTGAATTACGTATATGAATTCTGGAAATGTAAGTAATTACTGCCATGACAGGTATCTCTCATTGTCTCATATTTGGCAGTTTTTAAAATGTAGCACTTAAAATTCTTTGTTCTTTATAACTAAAATTGTACTCGCATTCTCTCTGTACTCTAATTTGAACAATAAAGAATCGTAATTTAACTCTTCCACTTGCAATGGGGAGGATATCAAAATAATCTATCGATACTCTGCGTCTATTAACTCGTATTAACAGTGCCAAACATAACTAAAGGAACGAACAAAACCACGAAAGTTTCAGTTGCAGTAAAACATAATAAGGGATGAGGCGTGTCATCACAAGCTAATCTAATCTATTCGTAAATCGAGAGAAAGGAATATTAACTCGAGTATATGATAGTAGATCAAGGACCACAAAGACAATCACCCACACCTCGCCTCTACTAAGCCAAACTCAAGTCTGGTTCAAAGAACATCCTCAGTAACAAGAACATTTTACTTTGATTGCTAAGTGAAAGGAACCAACCACCAAAACGTCTTATTCGTCAATTCATTAATAATAATATATATATATATATATATATTATATATATATATATAATATGAAAATTATTTCACGAAAGTTTTATTCATCATATATATATATATATATATATATATTACAAAGAACAATTACGAGTTAGTGTCGATTTCTCATTTTATATTTACTTTTATTAGATCCTGTTTGTTACAACAGATTAAATAAGTAACAACTACATACGAACTTTATATATATATATATATATATTATATATATCGTCGAAGGGACAGTGGGTCTGGGTAGTAATTGGATGGGAGACTCTTCTACGTCCAGATTATGTAGCGACCCGTGGTTTGAATGCCATTTAAAGGCTGTAGGTCTGTAGGTCCCCTCCATCATATGACCTTAGATGTTGCGAAGGGAGATAAACAATCCCATGAAACATTACTCTCAAAGGCATCCCTGTTGCGAGCGTGAGAGGAAATTAATGCACTGCAGAAGAGATAAACCTTGATTTCACTACTTTTTTAGATCCTTATGGATTTATTTCATATGCATGAAAATAAAATTTCAAGAATGTTAATTGTCAGGTTTTTATATTTATTTATTTTGCCTTTTATTAGATAGTGTTACGCAGTGACAATTCAATCGTCCTTGTACTGACAATCCCCCAAAGATTATCCTTTAAACTTATCTGCTCGTATATTAAGTCTTTGCAATTTAACGAGCTCTGAAATGCATAAGATTAGAGTTAGCATTTATAAATTCACTTGTGCAGAAATGTGCCTTCTTCTTTCTTTGTAAAATATAGATCTATATTCTTTAAATATAAAGAATGAAAAGAAAGAAGTAAAAAAACAAATAACGTCCATTGTACTCTTTTTATCTTTTGAAAACCATTTTAGAATGGCTTCTATTGAAGTTTATCATTCAATATCTGCAATTGAATGTAGTCCTCTGAGTAAAGAAGTGGGGAAACAACAACCAACCACCACCACTACCACAACAACCAAAACAACCAACCACCACTACCACAACAACCAAAACAACCAACCACCACTACCACAACAACCAAAACCAACCACCACAACACCACCACCACAACAACCAACCACCACCACAACAACCAACCACCACCACCACAACAACCAACCACCACCACAACAAACAACCAACCACCACCACAACAAACAACCAACCACCACCACAACAAACAAACAACCACCACCACAACAAACAAACAACCACCACCACAACAACCAACCACCACCACAACAACCAACCACCACAACAACCAACAACGACAACAACCAACCACAACGATGACAACCACGACAACAACCAACCACAACGACGACAACCACGACAACAACCAACCACAACGACAACAACCAACCACAACCACGACAACCACGACAACAACCAACCACAACGACGACAACCACGACAACAACCAACCACAACGACGACAACCAACGACAACAACCAACCACGACAACAACCAACCACAACGACGACAACCGCGACAACCAACCACAACGACGACAACAACCAACCACGACAACGCCGACAACAACCAACCACGACAACGACGACAACCACGACAACAACCAACCACGACAACAACCAACCACAACGACGACAACCACGACAACAACCAACCACAACAACAACCAACCACGACAACAACCAACCACAACAACAACCAACCACGACAACAACCAACCACAACGACGACAACCACGACAACAACCAACCACAACGACGACAACCACGACAACAACCAACCACAACGACGACAACCACGACAACAACCAACCACAACGACGACAACCACGACAACAACCAACCACAACGACGACAACCACGACAACAACCAACCACAACGACGACAACAACCAACCACAACCACGACAACAACCAACCACGACAACAACCAACCACAACCACGACAACCAACCACAACGACGACAACCACGACAACGACAACAACCACATTGTTATAGTTAAGTAATTGAATATTAGTGGTTTTTAGCGATTTAGAAGTTTTCATAGCGTGCCGGCTTAATTTAATTTAAACTTGTAACGGTTATAAACTAATTTTTAACTGCGCGATGCCGTCGCAGAAAGCGTCGTGTGTTAGGTGTGGGATAAACCGGTGGTATTCGGAATTTAAAGATTATAACGGCGGTCCTATGGCGATTACCGAGAGATCAGTTTGTTTCTTTTGCGAGTTAATGGAGGAAATAGTTGACATAAAACGCAGTGTACGTGAGGTAACGGAAAGACTTGCAACGCTTGATGAGGGCAGGGGTAGGGCTACGGTTGACGAAAGCCGAACCAATACTAACGTTGAAGACGTTAGTAATTTGAAGGGTGAGGTGCGTAACCTAGTTTCTAGTTTAGGTAGCTTGTCGGGAAGGTTGGATAGAGTTGAGGAAGGGGTTAAGGTTGGTCCGAGATTAGTAGATGGGGAGGGATTTAGAGAAGTTAAGGGTGGAGCTAGGCCGCGTACGTTAGGTGATAGGAATCCCCCCCCCCTATCGAGGTTTCGAACCCTTTCGCCCATTTGGAAAGGGACGTGAATGAGGGGGAAACTATTTTAATTGGGGACTCTTTAGTGCGCCATATGGACACAGAGTTCGTTAAACGGCATCCAACCAAGAGGAGGAGGGTCTGTCTCCCAGGGGCCAGGGTTGACAGAGTTAGAGACGAAGTGGATAGGATTGACGTTGCCTCCCGTCACTCGATGTTGGTGACGATGGTAGGGGCAACGACTCGTATAGGCCCGATACGAGAGTGCCTGACCTTTTGGAGAGATATAGGGGGTTAATTAGGTCCCTAAGGCGAGGTCAGATAGGTCTTTAGTTCTAGGTATTACCCCTAGGCACGGTTTGGGTCTTAGGATTACGTCTAAAACAATATTTTTTAATAATAAATTAGAAGAGATTTGTGCTGAGGAAAATGTACCCTTCGTAAAGCTGTGGTCAAATTCAGTGATCCTAGCCTTTTTATAAAAGATGGGGTGCATTTTAATGAAATAGGTAATGCTAGGCTAGGTAGGTTAATTGACGAAAACGTACGAAAGCTGTATAGGTCGAAGCCTTCTTTAAACGTTGTGGGTCCGGGGAACGCGGGCCCGACGTGAAAAATAGTTTAAAACGCCGGCCCGTGGTAAAAAATAACTTAAACGTCTTTTATTGTAACGCGTAGTATTAGAAATAAATTAAACGAATTTAAGGCGATAATTTATTCCGGCAACTACGATATAGTTGCTATCACTGAAACGTGGTTAAATACCGTGACTCGGGACTTGTTGGGGGAACTTGATTACCGGGTTTTAAACTCTTTACTAATGATAGGTTACATAGGTTTGGTGGCGGCGTTTTGCTGTACATTCGTAATTCCCTTAGGGCTATCGAGGTTAAGATAGATTTTCCGGCAGCAATTAATGCGTTGAAGTTAGGGCGCGTAGTATTAGTTTTAATTTTGTTGTTGTTTATAGACCTCCCGTTCAACCCTCGATACCGATACTAGATTTTACACTTCTTGATAACTTTATTGACAATCGGAATAGTATAATTCGGAGACTTTAACTGCCCTAATGTTAATTACGAGACTTTTACTGGTAATGAGGAGGGTTTGAGATTGATTGAGTTCATGGAGGATAATTTTTTACGACAGATGGTTACCGAACCAACGCGCGGTGACAATATTTTAGATTTGGTGATGACGAACGGCGAAAATATAGTCGAAGGTTTAGAAGTAGGCGAGAGTTTAGGATGTAGTGATCATCAAATTCTTAGGTTTAAGTTATTGATAGAAAACACTAAGGATAGTAACGTAATAGAAGTCCCTGATTTTCGTAGGGCTAATTTTGATAGTTTTGCGGATAGGATGGGAGTAGTGGACTGGGATAACTTATTTATGGGTAATGACACAAATTTGCATTGGGAGGCGTTTAAAGAAAGTTTTATGAATATTGAAAGGGAGTTTATTCCTCGTAGGCCCAAGCGCGCTAGAAATCATGGTAGGCCCAAATGGTGGACTAGGGAAATAGGCGAGTTCATAAACGAGCGTAACAGAGCGTATAGACTTAATAAGCGCAATGGCACGGCAGCTAACTTTAATAGATATATCGAGCTTAGACGTCAGGTTAAAAGATCAGTTAGGAATGCTAAGCGTAATTTAGAGATACTTATAGCTGCGGATAGTAAACATAATCCAAAAAAGTTTTTTGAATACGTCAATAATCGTAAGCCGATAAAAGATAACATAGGCCCTCTAGTGGATGTTAACGGCGCTTTGGCTTCTGACGCTCAGGCGATGGCGGGTATTTTCAATAACTTTTTTGCGACAGTTTTTACCGTAGAAGACGTAAATAATGTCCCCGACGTGGACGATATCGTTCCATTTAGTAGCGAGACTATTTTGGATGAAATAACTGTTTACGAGGGTGAGATTGCGCATTATATCGATAGGCTAAAAGTTAGCAAGGCTCCAGGCCCTGACGCTTTTTATCCCAGACATTTGAAAGATTTGAAAGACGTTATTGTAGGCCCCTTAACGAAGATTTTTAATCAGTCACTCGAAACGGGGATTATTCCTGAAGACTTCAAATTAGCTAACGTCGCCTATTTTTAAAAAAGGCGACCGCACACTAGCTAGCAATTATAGGCCCATTAGCTTAACGTCAATTGTCGGTAAACTTTTGGAATCCGTAGTTAGGGATCGTATCATCGATCACTTAGAAAGTAGAGATTTGATTAATAGTAGTCAGCATGGGTTTCGACGCCATAGATCTTGTTTAACTAATTTGTTAGAATTTTATAACGAAATAGTGCGCGAATACGATAGGCATAGAGCGGCTGACGTTATTTATTTAGATTTTAAAAAGGCGTTCGATACAGTTCCGCATAGAAGATTAATTGCGAAGGTTAAAGCGCACGGTATACGCGGTCAGGTAGCTAACTGGTTAGAGGAATGGCTTCGTGCTAGGAGACAGAGGGTCGTTGTTAATGGTAGTGAATCGGGGTGGTTGGATGTAGGTAGCGGTGTCCCACAGGGTTCAGTGTTAGGCCCATTGCTATTCGTAATTTACATTAACGACATAGATGTAGGATTGACTAGTAACGTGTCAAAATTCGCGGACGATACTAAAATAGGCGGTAAGGTTGTTAACGAGGACGATAGAAATAGGCTCCAAGACGATGTAAATAGGATTATGGAGTGGACGGATAAGTGGCAGATGCAATTTAACGTAGACAAATGTAAAGTTTTGCATATAGGTTCTCGTAACAATAATTACACGTACACGATGGATGATAGAGAGTTAGCGAGCGTTGACGAGGAAGTAGATTTAGGCGTACGCGTATCTAAGGATTTAAAGTTAGGAACCAGTGCCTGGAGTCTTGCGCAAAAGCTAATAGGATGTTAGGCTTCATAGCGCGTAATTTCGAATTTAAATCGAAGATATTATATTGCATTGCCCCTTTACAAGTCCCTAGTCAGGCCTCATTTAGAATATGCCGTTCAGTTTTGGTGCCCGTATTTGCGCGAGGATATTGATAGGTTAGAAAGGGTTCAGCGTCGTGCCACGAAACTAATTCCGTCATTGCGCAACAAGCCTTATGAAGATAGGATTAAAGTGTTAGACTTGCATTCACTCGAAACTAGGAGATTAAGGGGGGAGCTTATTGAAGTTTTCAAAATCGTTAATAACATTGATAACGTAAATTTTGACAAACTGTTCACTTTCGATAATAGCAATACTCGTAATAACGGATTTAAGTTGCGTGGCAGACGTTTCATTACTAATATCGCTAAAAACTTCTTTACGTTTAAAGTAATTGATAAATGGAATAATCTTCCCGCGTCAGTCGTTAACTCTACCAGCGTTAATATGTTTAAGAACCGTTTAGATAGGCATTTTAAAAATATTAACGTTGTTTAAAATAAAAAAAAACAATTAGTAACAGGAGCTCTGAAGGTGGTGGTCGAGGATGAGTCTGTTGACAATTAATGCCAGCTTGTGACATGCCAGCGTGTGATGCCAGCAATAAAAAAAAAAAAGACTAACACGATCGTTGATGTAGGTCATAAAGTAAACTAACCCACTTTTTGTTTAACTTTACCTACTTTTTTTTTTCTTATCCTCTCCTTACTTACATGTCTGTAGTTTGCATGGTATGACTGGGAGTTAAGACTGTGTTTGCATGGTTTGTAAGCGTTCTTATTTTACTTCTTTTCATCTTTCACCCCTTTCCTATTCTCTCCGACTATTTTTCTGACTTGTCGGCAGTGGCCGGCGGATGATGATGGTGAGTCTTTTTTCTCTTTTTCTGAATAAATGTTAACCCACGAGTGATAGGTGTTGCTACTTACTTAACCCCTTATTCTCTTCTCTTAACCCCCTACTCTTTCCTTTCTCTCGGGCTGACCTTAGAGTGGATCTTAGGGTCTTTGTTAGCCTTAGCTTCTGTAGATCTGTAGAACCATCACCACAATAACAACAACCACCAACCACCACCACAACCACAACAACCAACCACAACAACAATCAACCACCACCACAACAACAACCACCACCACCACCACAACAACCAACCACCACAACAACAACAACAACAACCAACCACCACAACAACAACAACAACCAACCACCACCACAACAACAACAACAACAACAACCAACCACCACAACAACAACAACCAACCACCACAACAACAACAACCAACCACCACAACAACAACAACCACCAACCACCACAATAATAACAACAACAACAACAACAACCACCACAATAACAACAACAACAACAACAACAACAACCACCACAATAACAATAATATACTTAACTCCGTATTCTCTTCTTTCTCTCGGGCTAATCTTAGAGTGGATCTTAGGGTTTTTGTTAGCCTTAGCTTCTGTAATTCTGTACAACTACTTTTTTGTACCATTAAGTACCACAATTTGAAAGGTTGCGGTTATTGTTATTCATCTACTGTATATCTAATGTTACTTTTTAAATACAGGTTGAGAATCGCTGTACTACAATAACTATCTATTTAGTATTCATATTTCACAAGTTTCACTACGATTACGTTATCTTTTGGTTTAATTAATTTAAGGACGTGCATTTATTTGCTTTTTCCTTTCTATTTATTTGGGAGGTGACAATGGTGTCCAGATTGTTTGGTTGGTTGGTCCTTTGATTGTCACTTTACCCTTTTCTTAATTTTCATCAGTACTTAACATTTACTGGGCATAAATGAAGAAAGCGTACTGTAATCTCATTTAAATATTAACGATGTTGCCCAACCAAATGTTAATGAATTCATAGCTTATAAAAATCGATGTTACTCGCTTTCGTACTGTACATAAAGTTTACTTACATTCGCACCTCATAGAAATTTGGTAATATTTTAATGTAAATCACGTATCCAGTAAAAGCTGATTCCTACCGAGTCAATCCTCTAGAACAGGGATTTTTTTTATGCAGGAAGGAGGGGCCAAGGGCGAATGCCCGCAAAAGCGACCCCCTCCCCTCCCCGCATAGAAGAAGAGTGCCAAAATCAAGGCCGGGGGTTTTCAAGATGCCTAGACACTCTGCATTTGAAAAATGGGATCATAGACAGGAGGAAAGATGGATTGAGGAAGATTGTTCTAGAGTTGACTGGTCGAGTAGATGAAAGATTGAAAATACCAATTAACCCTTGCGTTAGAGTTGGACAGAAAAGAAGTGAGAGAGTGTAGAAAGTCTGGTGCTGCGTAGCTCTCCTTAAAGGAGGAGGCATGCAGTTAGAGAGTTCAGAAGAGCAGCGTCCGTTATAATAGCGATAGTAAAGGGAGAGTGAGGCAACACTGCGGCGAAGAGAGATTGAAGACAGTCAGTAAGAGGCGGGGAATTGATGAGACTAAAGGCCTTTGATTCCACCCGGTCAAGTACGGATGTATGAGTTGAGCCACTAACATCTTCAGTGACACTCCTTTATTACAAGAGTGCCATAAAATAATGCTATTTCATTTTTGACGGGTAGACATTTTCTGGGCCATTATTATAATCAATAAAAAATTTTCAATCTTTTTACTATAGAGGTCCGGCTCCGTGACCAGTGGGAGTGAAAGAAAATGGCCTCCAAGCAAAGTGGAGTTGACTATCCCTGATTTAAAGCAGGGCTGCCCAACTTCTGATCAGTCAGCAGCCAAAATTCCTCTTGAAACAGTTAAAAAGGGTAATTTTCGTGCTGCTGCCACTCTTATACTACTACAACTGGTTTGTGATAACATTTCTTCATTGCTTCCCACCATATCTAATTTCTGCATCCAAGATCCAACCAGCAACAGTTTTAGATATATTAAAATTGCAAGAATGTTCCTTAATTTAAAATGGAGAAAAAGGGATCGAAAATATTACACTGGTTTCCATTTTCTCTCTTTGTCATCTTGCAATGGTTTCGCTCGATGATCCCACATTGCACAGAGGTGAAGCTAGAGGTCCTACCTCTACCGTTAGTCTGGTGGAGGAGAGAATTGCTTTCTTGAACGCTCAGTCTCACATAGGCAGACACAACGGTTCGGTGGATCATGTTTAGTTTTCTTTAGAAGATGTCTCCTCTGGTATTAGTGATATTTCTTGCAATTTGGCAATTAAGTAGTTTTTGTCTTTCAATAGCAAAACTATTTTCGCACAGGGTTAAAACTGTCCATTGTCTAATTTTTAATTTTGGGATGTTGTTCACTCTAAGGAGTACAGGTTTAGTTCACGTAACCTATTCCAGTAATTTAAGTCCTTTAATCCACCTATTTTGGCAATAAAGTGCCTTTATATTTCTTTTAAGTAACTAATTTCTTCTTCTCATTTGGGACTGTAAGAAATTAACAATACAGTATTTTACTTCCGGTATTAATAAGGAATCATTACTTTTTTATTCTTTTAAAATTTCTTGTATCTTCCCCGTTATTCTGCCGTGTCAAAATCAGCAACTGCAAAAATTTAACGTAATTCACTTTCATGCTGCAATTGTTTTGTCCCGTGAATTTGGAAAAATATTGCTACAAAACTTATATATTATTTGTAATTTGGCACTTTAAGTTTCTTGTAATAATTGAACTAACATTTTTAAGCACACGTATTGGCAGGTGGAAATATTTACAATATTTATTAACTAACACACAGAGTGCATTAGTTGGGAAAGATTTTCAAGCCTGAGTGTGATGACAGAGGGGAAAAGTATTAAATAACGATACCATGATTAATTTGGCACCTATTATCACGCGAGTTAAATAAATACACACAAATTTTTATTGACTTCTTGGGCTTAAATGATACCGATTTCTTTTAATACTAGTTTTTGTACTATCATTCGCCTAATATTTGCATTAAACAAACCCAAGTAGGTGATGTGGTCTTATGCAGCAACAAGACAATTACAATTATGGAAAAGAGCTGCATCACATGAATCATGAGTAGTATGGGCGCAAAAGGAGAGAGTTCAATGCAATTGCAAATGTTGACCAATGGTGCATAAGGTTATGCAATAAGGGGGGGGGGGGAATGTTGGAAGATCAACAAGGGGTTACGCAAATTGGAGGCTGAGTTATCCCCAAGAGAGAGAGAGAGAGAGAGAGAAGGAAGAGCAACAAAGGGTTATGCAACTTAAAAGCAGAGTTATCCCCGAGGAGAGAGAAAGAGAGAGAGAAAGAGAGGTGTTCGCTTGGCAGGAGCCAAGCGCATATTAAGATTTCAGCCGAGCGCCCGCTGTTTTATGAGATCCTAATTAGTTGGCTTAAATGGCTGAGTTGCCAGATTGCGCTATTTATTTAATTAAAGCATATATTCTTGACAGTTGGCTTAGAAGGCTTCTTAGAAGGCATAAATGCTTGTATATATTAATAACCTTCGAACGAATTAAAAGCACACACAAACGCACATACACTCACCGACTGTACACATAAAGCCCCTATTATTACACACACACACACACGCACGCACACACGCGCACACGCACACACACATTATATATATATATATATACTATAAACTGATTGATGCATGCAAAGCCCCAATAGCAAAATATATACGAGCACAACCACCACGCAAAAAAGCACCACATCACCAACAATCGTCTAAGTATAGACTTTGAGGAGCTCATCCCATCAACATCACCGAAACTTAGACGAATGGTAGTGAAGCACCACAACCAACCAACTCCTGGTAGACCGACAGTCTCTAAATACAACCCAATAGACATAGCTATTAAACATAAACAAATACGTTTATGGGGCCAAGGGGGTAGACCGACAAGGTCTCAAAAAACGGAAACGCCAATGGTTTTTCTAGTGAGCTTCTCGTCGTGAAACGAGGCCAACTTGACATTTGGTAGATGATCTTTTAACCCTTCAAGGACTGAAGGTACAAACTGCTACCGTTTCAAATATAAGCATTGATAACTTAACTCTACAAGAAATTCAGGGCTTAAAGGGTTAAACAAAAATCGAATAAGAAACTAAGTTTAATACAAAAACAAATTTTCATCATAATACGCAATTTTATCCTTAAACTATAACATGAAAAGCATTAATATGATTTTTAAAAGAAAATAGAAATTAAATTAGGGGTAACTTATTAATTTTTCCTCTTTTGGCCAATTATTTTGTTTCAATATAAATTTATCTTTAAGACACCAATATATCTTCAAGCGTTATTACAAAAAATATTAATATGATTTTAAAAACAAAATAGATTCTGTCTCGGGGTAATTTATTCATGTTTCCCTCATTTACTTGCAGCCTTGCCGCGACACTGCTGCATTATTTTTTTAATATAAATTAAAACCAGCATTCACGATCATATTAAATCTTACTGTTGAAGATATCCTGAAATAATGATGCAAAATTATTTTAAAAGGTATAGACTTCGAAGTATCTTAAACTTTGATGCAAAAAAACATTAATATAACTAGATTTTAAGTTTTAGCTGGCTTACCCCAATAAATATCGTTTTCTAAACGTATTTATAAAAAATGGAATTTATGGAATAACTCGTATAACTGCACCTTCTACAATTCAATAATTGGATTTAACATGATTTAGTGCATTATATTTATTGTAATTTTAAACCCGCTTTTGGGACATAATAAATTAAATTTTCTTCAGTGCAATTCACGAATTAAACACGGCCTTGAGGATTCGAATTCTAATACAGCGCATTATTACAAAAACATTTAAAAACGTAGAAGATTGGACTCTATCCAGCAATAAAGAATTATGAAATGCTTCGACATATATATATATATATATATATATATATATATATATATATATATATATATATATATATATATATATGATCTACTAAGTCCTTTTTCATCGTATAGTTAAACTGAATACATTCATTTTCACCTGTCCATTCTCTTTGTTTAAGGTATAAGGTTCAAAATTGAGTGTCAAACGCGGCATTTTTAACCTGTCCATCTATCTATCTGTCTACCTATCAGTCTATATATATATATATATATATTGGTACCAAGCCTCAAACTAAACCCAATTACCATCCAAACAACGCTGGACAATAGGAAAGGCAGACTATGTAGCGATCCCAAACTGAAGGCCTAACAAGGGACCTCCTCAATACTGAAGGAAATTACAAAGTGCCTTGAAAAAAACATTTATTTTTATTGCAAGAAAAACAAAAAAATACCCGAATTGGTCATTCCGTCAAAGGTCAAGCTTTTCATCCCACCCTAGACCTACAGTTTAACGGAGAATCCGGCCCTACCCGAATTGTTCATTCTGACGAAGGTCAAACTTTTTACCCCACCCTAGACGTGCGGTTTAACAGGGGATCCAGCATCCAGCATTTTCTCATACATCTCATACAAAATGCCTTCAAAACATTTCTTTTTATTCCAAGAAAGAAAAAAATACCCGAAATGCTCATTCTAACGAAGGCCAAACTTTTCACCCCACCCTAGACCTACAGTTTAACAGAGAATCCGGCCCTACCCGAATTGTTCATTCTGACTATGAATATTTAATTTCATCCTCACACTTTCGTTTTCATCATTTCCACACATAATTTTCTTTTTCACAATTATGGCTGAGTCTGATAGGCCTATAATTAACTAGGGTGAGCTAACACACTTATAAGGAAAAGAGGGCAGGGATAAATCAGTACCTATAGTTTGATTGGGATTAAAAACTATATTCCGATAAGATTAGATGCCAGATTGCATTGAGTAATTCTGTTATTTACTTAATTTGTCGAACGAATCATCGCAGTGTTGGGCATATTTCATCGCGATTTTACGATATAGTATTTAGAAGGCAGTATATATATATATATATATATATATATATATATATATATATATATATATATATATACACACACACACACCGAGATAATCCAAAAGATTAGGTGCCGGACTGCGCTATTTAATTTAATTTGTATGTGTTTAATGGAAAAGCGATGTTCTCCGTATAACTAATTTCTTTATGTACATATTATTAAGGGAAAAGTATAGTTTGTAGATATTTTCCTCGTTCATGTCAGACGATTTTATTCAGCATCCGTCTTAATACACAAATTTATCTAAAAACAGTAATCAGCTAACGCTTTCAGTTAAAATAGTGTTGTATAGACCATACTAAATGCATCTATAAAGTAATGTAGTTTTCTATGCATATTTATAAAGAAAATGGAATTTTGTTTAAGGGGTTTCTTAATTGTTTATCGAATTACTGTATACAACACATTTTTACGTTACAGGGTTTCAACACTTCTAACACATATAGAGTCATAGACAAGGGGAAAAGATGGACTGAGGAAGATTCAGAATGAAATGTCGAGGTGATGTATCGTGTTAATTTTAATTACTCTACGAGGGATTCAGGCAATGAGAGTGTATAACAGACTTTGATTTTACCCAGAAGATGGAGGACGAATGAAACCACATTCAGCTGCAGGTCCGTGTAATTGGAACGCGATATTGATTAAAAACTGTAAAAATTAATTAGCTACACCTATATACTGGATATAGAGAAGATCCCACGGATGTCGGAATTATGCCGTGATTGGAAAAAACATCTAAACTTTTATCTTCATCGAGGCCAACAAGGCGGATTAGGTCTTCAAAATCAAGTTCACAAGATTGACACGTCATGGTTCTAGAACGAAAATCACCAAACTAACGAGTAACAGAAAGAAGTAGGCAAAATCAAGAAAAAGTAGCCAAAAATAAACAAAGTAATCTATAGTTGAATGAAAATCTCCAAAAAAGGTAGCCAAAATAAACAAATTAACCGAAATTTATATACATACATATTAGAAAGTAGAAAATATTTTTTTTATAAAAAAGTACATTTTATACAAATTTGCACAAGATAATATATATATTTTCTTATTCAGTTTTCATTGGTTATTCAATATATATTGCTGTTATAGCTGGGTGTGACTGGGTCAAAAAACGAATACTAACCGATAAATTTGTGTATTAAGACGGATGCTGAATAAATTCGTCTGACATGAACGAGGAAAATATCTACAAACTATACTTTTCCCGTAATAATATGTACATAATAAAGAAATTAATTATACGGAGAACATCGCTTTTCCATTAAACACAAATTAAATTAAATAGCGCAGTCTGGCACCTAATCTTGTGAATTATCTCGGTATATATATATACACACACACTGCCTTCTAAATACTATATCGTAAAATCGCGATGAAATATGCCCAGCACCGATGATTCGTTGAACAAATTGTGCAAATAACAGAATTACTCAATGCAATCTGGCATCTAACCTTATCGGAATATAGTTTTTAATCCCAATCAAACTATAGGTACTGATTTATCCCTGTCCTCTTTTCCTTTTAAGTGTGTTAACTCACCCTAGTTAATTATAGGCCTATCAGACTCAGCCATAATTATGAAAAAGAAAATTGTGTGGAAATGTTGAAAGCGAAAGTGTGAGAATGAATTTAAATATTCATAGTCAGAATGAATAACTCGGGTAGGGCCGGATTCTCCGTTAAGTAGGTCTAGGGTGGGTTGAAAAGTTTGGCCTTCGCTAGAATGAGCATTTCGGGTATTTTTTTTCTTTCTTGGAATAAAAAGAAATGTTTTGAAGGCATTTTGTATAAGAGATGAATGAGAAAATGCTGGTGCTGGATTACCCGATAAACCGTAGGTCTAGGGTGGGGTAAAAAGTTTGACCTTCGTCAGAATGAACAATTCGGGTAGGGCCGGAATCCTTTAAACTGTAGGTCTAGGGTGGGGTGAAAATTTTGACCGTCAGAATGAGCAATTCGGGTTTTTTTTTTTGTTTTCTTGCAATAAAAAGAAATGTTGTTTTCAAGGCATTTTGTAATTTCCTTCAGTGTTGAGGAGGTCCCTTGTTAGGCCTTTAGTTTGGGATCGCTACATATTCTGCCTTTCCTATTGTCCAGCGTTGTTTGGATGGTAATTGGGTTTAGTTTGAGGCTTGGTACCAATATATATATATATATATATATATATATATATATATATGAATAGAAACGACATAAGTATTAAGGAACGTTTCTGCACACGAGGAGGAGAGATAACGAATAAATGAAAAATGAGGCGAACCGCCCAGGCGGTTCGCCTCATTTTTCATTTATTCGTTATCTCTCCTCCTCGTGTGCAGAAACGTTCCTTAATACTTATGTCGTTTCTATTCATTTATATACTGCGTGGTCATTGCAGTTATATGCATATATATATATATATATATACACAGGGTGTCCCAAAAAACTATATACTCTTTATAGCATCATATATATAAGAGTATATAGTTTTTTGGGACACCCTGTATATATATAGATAGACAGGCAGATAGATGGATAGGTTAAAAATGCCGCGTTTGACACTCAATTTTGAATCTTATACCCTTAAACAAAGAGAATGGACAGGTGAAAATGAATGTATTCAGTTTAACTATACGATGAAAAAGGACTTAGTAGATCATATATATATATATATATATATATATATATATATATATATATATAATATTCGGACTATAGTGGATTTAATTTTCCCAGAAGAGTTCCTTGTTCCATGCACGGTCTGTGTTTAACATATAATGTTCTCAGGGAACCATTCTGAGTTTGTGTATATATATATATATATATCGAAGCATTTCATAATTCTTTATTGCTGGATAGAATCCAATCTTCTACGTTTTTAAATGTTTTTGTAACAATACGCTGTATTAGAATTCGAATCCTCAAGGCCGTGTTTAATTCGTGAATTGTACACTGAAGAAAATTTAATTTAATATGTTCCAAAAGCTGGTTTAAAATTACAATAAATATAATGCACTAAATCATGTTAAATCCAATTATTGAGCTGTAGAAGGTGCAATTATATGAGTTATGCCATAAATTCCATTTTTTATAAATACGTTTAGAAAACGATATTTATTGGGGTAAGCCAGCTAAAACTTAAAAATCTAGTTATATTAATGTTGTTTTGCATCAAAGTTTAAGATACTTCGAAGAGTCTATACCTTTTAAAATAATTTTGCATATTATTTCAGGATATCTTCAACAGTAAGATTTAATATGATCGTGAATGCTGGTTTTAATTATATTAAAAAATAATGCAGCAGTGTAGCGGCAGGGCTGCAAGTAAATGAGGAAAAATGAATAAGTTACCCCGAAATAGAATATATTTTGTTTTAAAAATCATATTACTATTTTTTGTAATAAGGTTTAAAGATATATTTTGGTGTCTTAAAGACAAATTGATATTGAAACACAATAATTGGCTAAAAGAGGAAAAATTAATAAGTTACCCCTAATTTAATTTCTATTTTGTTTTGAAAATCACATTAGTGGTTTTCATGTTATAGTTTAAGGATAAAATTGCGTATTATGATGAAAATTTGTTTTTGTATTAAATTAGTTTATCCTATTCGATTTTTTGTTTAAAAGATCGCCCACCAAATGTCAAATTGGCTTCGTTTCCCCACGAGAAGCTAAATGGATAAACTGTTGACGTTGCCTGTTTTTGAGACCTTGTTAATTTATTCCCTTGGCCAATAAACGTACCGTATTTGTTTAATAACTCTGTCTATTGGGTCGTATTTAGAGACCTTGTCGGTCTACCAGGAGCTGGTAAGTAAAGCGGTGGTTGTGGTGCTTCACCACCATTCGTCTAAGTTTCGACGCTTGGTTGTAGCCCTCATTTCGGTTACGTGGTGTTGATGGGATGAGGGCAACTGGCGCCAGGATTAAGCCAACTGTCAAGAATATATATTCTTTAATTAAATAAATAGCACAATCTGGCAATTCAGCCATTTAAGTCAACTGGCTGATTAGGATCTTTTAAGAGAGCTGGCGCTCGGCTGAAGTCTTAATATGCGCTTGGCTCCTGCCAGCGAACACCTCTCTTCCTCTCTCTCTCTCCTTCTCCTCTCTCTCGGGGGATAACCGCCACCAAGTTGCATAACCCCTTGTTGCTCGTGCATTTCCCCCTCTCCCTTGTTGCATAACCTTATGCAACATTGATCAACATTTGCAATTGCATTGCACTCTCTCCTTTTGCGCCCACACTACTGACATGGCATAATAATGTTATATATATATGCTACAATTCAGACCCTAGACCCTGTCCCAAAGCTAGTTCCTATCTGTTTAGCAGATAGCTGGTGAGGGAAGCTATATTTTGGGGCCTCTTTGCTAGTGACCCGTTGCTCACGTTGGGCTTCCATCATGAAAAAGAAAAACTTTAGCATTTGTCATTTACCATTACTTATTCGGACTGTAGTGGATTTTATATTCTTAGAAGAGTTCCTTGTCCCATGCATGTTCTGTGTGTAACATACATACATATATATTTGATTTATCTCTATATTGACAAGCATATTGTACTATGTTATGGGATTTACATCCTGCCAATAAAGCTTATCATTATATATGTTAACCCCTCCGTCTATGGCCTTGGTCAATTCGAAATTGACGTGGGTTCTGGTTAGGTGGCAGCAACGGATTTCTTACTCTGGAGTAGCTGGTACCGTATAGAGAATCGCAGTAGTTTTCTTCTATACTACTCTCCAATTTCTTCTTGTAGTGGATCGGAGGATTCTGTGGAGCTTACCAAATTCTTTGAAGGTTCCCCGATTCTTCTTGTAACGTATCGGGAAATTATTTTTCTCTATTTAAGACTAAATTCTCTGAAGAGAGCAAGGCTCGAAGAAGACAAAGATTTTTTCTTACTGTAGTTTTACTGCTAAAATGTTACAAGTAATGCTTAGCCTCTAAGTTAGATCAGCCAATTCATTCAAAATGAACATTGGAGAAATTTTATGGGCTTTTATACTGATTTTTTTACTGACATCATTATTATTAAATGCTGATCTGTTTTTGTTTTTTATTCCCAATAGGCTCATTTACTTTGCAAAACATTTAAAGACAAAACAAATATTTTAGCTGTAGCAAGGTCTAGACTGCTAAGCAAGAGGAAGCCATATTTTTTATTTTAAACCGCATATTGACAGATCTGATGTTATCACGATCTGCCGAATTAACTAAAAATTGAAACTGAAATACGCCTTCCCATTACGAATTACAAACAAACATGCACATGAGCATAAATTAAATGCTTAAGATTCAAAATTAAAGGTTAAGCAGGACATGACTTCATCTTTTTACAACGACGAGAGAATGTATACAGGGAATGAACAGGATTACATTATTAAGCTAAATCTAAAAAAATAATTAAGTAGTTTAAAAAGAAATAATTCACCAATTGTAAAATAGAAAGCAAGTAAAAATTTTTATTCCAACTCGTGTCAGTGTTACGCGATTTTGCTCTCTGTGTAAAAATGAATATATGAATATAAATGTATAAAAATATAAGCATTATATGAATATAGTGAACATAAGGATTATATAAATATAAGGATTTATATAAATATATGAATTATATAAGAAATATACGAATGAATATAAGAATATAGGAATTATTCACTTCATTTTTACTTTATATATATATATATATATATATATATATATATATATTATATATATAATCTAGGGAAGTAAATATGGTTTACATTTATGCATTTATGCAAGAGATAATAAAGCAGTAATAAGTATATTGCTCCAACCAAGTTTATACGTCATTTAGTTTTAAAAAAATATCATCTTTGACTGGTAAAATACCAGAATGTTTATATAAAAATGTTCACAAGGTCTTTATGAATATAACAAGACAGAACGAGTGATCAACCTAAAAGATAAAAATTTTATATTCCCTAGTTTCCCTAGTGTTCCTAGTTTTGTTTTTATTCTCAGCAAAACTCGAAACATTACGGGACGACAAGCATTTTTTGAGAAACGAAGAGCTTGGTAGTAGTCTATGAACATTGTACACGCTATAAATGTTTTGTTGTGTATATCTAACATTTTTGTTTTGTACTTTTTAAACAGTTCTCTTTCAACTATGTGCATAAAATATATGATAATATAAAAACTGGAACGAATGTCCTCATTTCGTTTATACTACGTGACCACAAAAATTGTCCCTGTTTTTAATCGCTTATTACTCAGTCATTATTGCAGCTTCACAAATGAAATGAAAAGCATTCGAAAGAGAACATTTTAAAGTTTTAATTTATTCTACATGTGTTCAAAGTGACGTCCCTGGACATTCTTACATTTCACACAAAGGGAAAGGAAGTTATTTATTACATTTTCCAAAACGCTGCATTCAATGGACTGTACACTCTCTACCACCGCTTGCTTTAATTCTTCGATAGAGGATGGCTCTTGCCTGAATACTTTGTCCTTGACAAATCCCCAGAGAAAAAAGTCCAAAGGTGATAGATCGGGAGATCTTGCGGGCCAGGGAAACTGCGAGCGATGAGAAATGAATCTTTGTTCAAAAAATCTTGTTAAACATTCCAGTGATTGCCTAGTTGTGTGGGCTGTTGCTCCGTCTTGCTGAAACCACTTGTTACTGCAGTTTTCTTGTTCAAAAACAGTGTTCAGCATTTCTACATATCTTTCTGAAGTTACTGAAAGCGGTCTCCTTGTCTCTGGGTCCTCAAAAAAGTAAGGACCATAAACCTTGCTGCTACTCAAACCACACAGACAGTAACTTTTGGTGAATGCAGAGGTTTCTCCAAGTGTATATTTGGCTTGTTTTGTGACCAACACCGGTAATTCTGTCTGTTGATGAACCCATTGAGATAGATGTGGCATTCATCACTGAATATTATGTCACTTAATCTTATCTGGTTTTGTTCAATTATTGTTTCAATGCGTTCACAAAACATCAAACGACGCTGGTAGTCTTGTTCGCTAAGCTGTTGCAAACACATAATTTTGAATGACTTCATTCTCAAATCCAACGTGATTATTTTCCGAATGCTCTCCCGTTTGATTCCTGTCACAGCTGATAGTCGTCTCACAGATTTCTTGTTGTCCGTTTCAAGCTGATTTGCGACTGAATCAATGTTTTCAGCGGTTCGCACACCTTTGCTGCGCCCAGAGTTGCCTTTATGCATGTTCTTGATTGAGCCGTGATGTTTCCATTTTGCGAAAATCCTGCGAATCGTTTTAGGATCTATGGTCCTTTGCTGACCGTATTGTCGTCTGAAAGACCGTTGGGTGGCAACTACCGAGCCATGTTTGATCATCTCTTCTGCGATGAAAACACGTTGCATGTCCGACAAATAACCAATGATTGTGGTGGATAAAACTGTCATTTTTTTATAAGTACTGATTTCGTATCCAGGATATCGAAAAAATTAAATAAAACTTTTAAATATTCTTTTTCGAAAGCTTTTTATTTCATTTGTGAAGCTGCAATAATGACTGAGTAATAAGCGATTAAAAACAGGGACAATTTTTGTGGTAAAAAAGACGGAGCAACAGCCCACACAACTAGGCAATCACTGGAATGTTTAACAAGATTTTTTGAACAAAGATTCATTTCTCATCGCTCGCAGTTTCCCTGGCCCGCAAGATCTCCCGATCTATCACCTTTGGACTTTTTTCTCTGGGGATTTGTCAGGGACAAAGTATTCAGGCAAGAGCCATCCTCTATCGAAGAATTAAAGCAAGCGGTGGTAGAGAGTGTACAGTCCATTGAATGCAGCGTTTTGGAAAATGTAATAAATAACTTCCTTTCCCGTTGTGTGAAATGTAAGAATGTCCAGGGACGTCACTTTGAACACATGTAGAATAAATTAAAACTTTAAAATGTTCTCTTTCGAATGCTTTTTATTTCATTTGTGAAGCTGCAATAATGACTGAGTAATAAGCGATTAAAAACAGGGACAATTTTTGTGGTCACGTGGTATATTATTTAGTTTGAGTGACTCATTTTATTAAGCACATAGATTTTGTTACCGTTTTTATAGGAGAATCTTTACGCAAGACTACATAAAAATATGACCTACGCACTCTTCTTTTATATGATTGTTTAACCTCCTTCGCAACATCTAAGGTCAGATGACGAAGGGGACCTGCAGCTTTACGTGGAATCCGAACCACCGGTCGCTACATAATCTGGACGCGGAAGAAGGGTCTCCCATCCAACTACTCTCGAGACCCAGTGTTGTTTAACTTCGCTGGTTAACAGGAAGCAGTGTTATAACATTGGCCACGACGTAATCCACTTGGACTCAAACTCGTAAATTTTCTCAGTGGAAAACCAGTTTATCGTTTAATTTGCTTGGGATAGAACCCTATAATTTTTTTTTTATAGACAGTGAACATATTACTTTTCTGGATAATTTTACACATAAAACATTGAACAAGTTTAATGCGAGAACTTTTTTTTAATGGAGGAGGGAGGGGTCAAGGGCAAACGCCCGCAAAATTGCCCCCTCCATAGAAGAAGAAGAGAGCCGAAATCGAGGTCTCCGAGGGTGAACGATAACTTTGTTTTATATAAACTTTGAAAAGATTGTGTAGTGTGTAAAATGCACGTATGTGTAGTGAGGAATAGAGGGAGAAGCGTGTGTTGGAGAACGTGCTGAACTGCTTATTGGGTAGGTGAGACACGAAAAAAGATCAGCCAAGGAGGACAACGACAGGAGAAACGGGAGTTCCAGCACTCCCTGCCTCTTGCCTAACGTCCACCCCTGGCGTACTTCCCTGGTCGATTGGTGTCTACAACCTCCTCCCTCCCTCCATCATGCCATCAATGTAAGTAAACCCTTTACTGCGTAGCGTCCAGTTTATCTAGCTTACTCATTTCATTCTGGTTAATCCAGACGAGCTTAAAGATAAGATGTGCAACATTTTCCATTCAGTTTTTTAATCTTTACATTCTGATTAACGGAACCACCTTAAGTTTTATTCATATCGAGAAGATAACTTCCTACTAATGAGTTATTTTCAGTAAAAATATAACTTATATTTTAGGAGCTTCCATGCTTCCTTCCTATCTTTGTGCAATTGATTTGAGTATCACCAGTCCTAAATTCAGGTCGTACCCCCAACATGGAGAATGGGAAATTAATTTTTAGATAATATCTATCCGTTTGTCTGTTTGTCTGTCTATATAGTATATGCTTGTACCGACGTATGCAAATAAAAAATATTAATAAAAAGTAATAATCTATTCGGTCTGAAATACATTGCTTTGAGAACACACATACCAAATGGGTTTAGTTTCAAGCAGAACCCCTAAAAATTATAAATAAGGCTTTTTGCTATTTTACAACTCTGAATACATACACAACTCAAACTCAATAAGAGTCTCGAAACGTTTATATATATATATATATATATATATATATACACACACACACAAACTCAGAATGGTCCCCTGAGAAACTTATATGTTAAACACAGACCGTGCATGGAACAAGGAACTCTTCTGGGAAAATTAAATCCACTATAGTCCGAATAAGTAATGGTAAATGACAAATACCATAGTTTTTCTTTTTAAACCCTAGATCCATGTCCCAAAGCTGGATCCTGTCTGCTTTGCAGATAGCTGGTGAGGGAAGCTATATTTATGGGACCTCTTTGCGAGAGACCCGTTGCCCACGTCGGGCTTGCATCATGAAAAAGAAAAACTATGGTATTTGTCATTTACCATTACTTATTCGGACTATAGTGGATTTAATTTTCCCAGAAGAGTTCCTTGTTCCATGCACGGTCTGTGTTTAACATATATATATATATATATATATATATATATATAACCTGGTAGAACCCGATTTTAATTTCCGTCCGAATTGTTCATTCTGACGAAGGTCGTGGTTGTTGCTCCACTTCGGACCTACAGCTCAACATGCAATCCAAACCACGACCCGCCAAGAAAGTCCGAAATCCCACGACCTCGAGCTTACCAGCTTATCGCATTAACCACTGGGCTACCCAGGCGTATATATATATATATATATATATATATATATATATATAATGAGTGAGTGAATGAGTGTGTGTGTGTCGTCAAACTGTCCGTGTTTGATATAAAACCTACATTATTAGTTGTAGAAACGGCATTAAAATAGCAATAAGTATTCAAGTACTTTCTAATTAGGCCCTGCAAGCAGACGTATGAAGTTTCGTTTGAATGTTGAGTAGTAATAAAGGCAAATTAACGTTTGTAGTTATGATGATTTATTTGTGTACGAAGCAATGAAGAGGAAAAAGAAATTATAAATATTTGATGGCATATTTAATATCACTAATCAGCTCAGTGAGTGCTTTAATATTAGAGTATTAGCTTAAATAAATTATACGCAATTTATGTGTGTGTGTGTAAATTACGACTTAAATTTGAAATTAATGACGCTTTCCTATCTCAAATATAATTTATTTTAAACAGAATCCCATTAATGCCTGATTACCCTTTATTTATAACTAGGAAAGAAATTAAAATATCAGCCTACTTGCTTTTAATTTCGACTGGAATATGCTTCTGCGTGACTTAAAATTACCTTTAATATTCGTTTTTGAGGAATTATTAAAACCAAACTTTGCTCGGGATCAGATTGTTATCGATCTGAAGGTGCTAACGTTTTCCAGCCACGACGGATCATTGACACTATGTTTACTCGATCAATAAGCTTTTTTAAAGTGGAAATGCTTACGGTAATTTAATTTATAAATGTAAAATTAGACGATTGAAAGGAAGAGTAGTTTATCCGCAAAATTAAAGATACTCGTCCTTTTTTCCGTCGGTGATACATACAGTGATCACTGTAACGCGTTGAGTAAACGAGTAGTTATGCCTGAGGCGTTACTAGTTCTCTCAACGTGTTACAAAGTGATCTAATCATCAATATACTGTATATAGATTACCCACGGAAAATAGGACGAGTAATTTCTATGTTTTTACAGATAGATCATTCATGCTTTCAACCGTTCAATTATTTCTTCGCACGTCTTTTAATTTAAGATACTGAGTGCGATATTACCCCAATTAAACATAAGATACGCTCTTAACCCTCTATCGACGTATGTCTGGGTCGAATAAGCACCATTTCAAATACAGTACAAGAATTCCGACGTTAAACGGTTAACATACTAATCATACATTACTAATTTTTTAATTTAACGTTCAGAAAGTACACAAATAGAACATTTATAATGTTTAATCTCCCCCGTAACGGCGAAGGTCATATGATGGAGGGGACCTACAGCTTTACGTGGTATTCGAATCGTCTAAAGATTACTACATCATCCGGACGCGGAGGACGGTCACCCATCAAACTACTGGGCAGACCCAACGTCGCTTAACCTCGCTTATCTAACGGGAAGCGGTACTGAGGCACGGCTACAATATAGCTCCAGAAATAGAGTAACGAGGCTGTTGTTTGATTTCAGTATCAAACTATGAAACATTGGATAGTGTTTTTTATTAGTATTTAAAATGTTATTAAACAATTATTAAATAATTAGCAGCTGAAGTATAATATACGTAAAGTAACAGTACTAAATATTAATAAATTTAAGGAGATACTTTTCATGGTTACGAATTATCACAATCATTCAGCCTCACTTTTCAAGTTACTAAATTATAAAACGCAAAAGACTTCATAATTGCGCTTTCGAATGGTTGTGTAATTGAGGATGACAGTTAATGAGCTTAAATTTAAGTTGGTTAATCCTCTGAAATCCCTTTCCACATATTTAATTATTCCATTTAACCTTTTTGAAACGCGCAAAACGGGGTCATTAACCTTTCAGTACGCGGTGTCACTGAACCGATTTTGTTCTGGCGAACACTAGACGATTTTGTTCGGTCTCGGAAAACACCTCCAGACGTCTGTAAAGCATCGCGATAAAAGAACTTAGTCGCTTCTTATAACGTTATTGAAGGAAGTGAGTGTTGAATTATTTGCTAAAGTAAAAAAGTAACTTTTTTTTAAGTCTCTTTGGTCCTATTTATATTCCTGACCTTTTATAATAATCATCAATAAATGGTACAGAATGGAAATCAAATAAACGCTTCTTAAGAAATAACAAAGATTTTAAAATGGGTCTTTAAAATTGTGTGTGTGTGTGTGTGTGTGTGTGTGTATATATATATATATAGGGTGTCCAAGAAAAGTTTGAAATAAAATAAAAATAAAATTCTCTCTCCTAAACAAATTGATTTAAGTATAAACGTTTTGCGACATCTAATAGCCAGACTCCTCAAGTTTATATTATTATTATCAATATTATTATTAATTATATATTTAAGTTTAATTAATCAATTAACTATCAGGAATGTGTTTAAGACTTTGTCTAGCTTATCAATTTAAACAATACTAACAAAGTATTGTTTACTGTTTCAGGCGGCAATTATTCCATGTTTCGTATTTTGTGTAAAGGAAGTTATCTCAAATATTTGTTCCATAATTTTTTTAATTTAAACTAATTTAAATAATTAAATTAAATGTAAATAAGCGAGTAAATATTACTTCATAGGTATGATTAAAGATAAGCTAGACAATGTCTTAAAACACATTCGTAATTACTATAATTAATTAATTTATTTATTTACTAAACTTAAAAATATAATTAACAAATTTGATGAGTCCGGCAAGGTAATTATGTTAGTGAATTTGTTGAACAGATAATGAATTGTTATTTTATTTCAGACCTTTCTTGGACACATACACACACACACACACACACACACACCACACACACACCTTCGCATAAGCGAGGTAACGACTTTTTAAAAATCTATATACAGTATCTATAAAACTAAACCAAACCTAACCTTACGAACTAAAAAGGGTGTGATAAGTGTTTTGGACGCAGTTGACGACTCGAACAGTGGTTTCTCACCTAACCTAATCAGAACCAACATACCTTTTTGCCGACAGTAAAAATGCTTCTCGAATTTTTAATGCACTTTTTATGTTCTGAGATACCAAAAGTTTTTAACTCTCAAAAAATATTACCTCACTACATCTGTGAATTATCATACTCGACCTCACTTATGCTCAGTTGTCTACGTGCGCGCACGCACGCACGCATTGCGAAGAATAATATTTATTATTTATTACAGAAATTGTTCAAAGTGTTCTCCATCATGTTCAATACACCCGTTACATCTTTGAATCACTGAACAACAAATAGCACGACAGAGTTCTTTGTTATTATTCAACGTCTCGAACTCTTGACGTATCAGTCTTCATGTGATCGAAGTTCCGAGATTTCTGACCGTAGACTCTCTCTTTGATTATACCCCTACCTTGAATTACTATGTAACAAAATTTTGGAAAATTTATGTTTATCTTACTTTTTTTTAGTTTCTTTGTTTTTGGGTGCGCTGAATTAAGAAAAAGCATTAGTTTTCTCGTGAAAACTCTAGTTTCTTCTAAAAACCATAATCTATTTTTTGTACCTAGTGGCTTATCAGAGAGCAAAATCACAATGAAGAAAAGGAAAGGAAAATAAATATATTTCATATTTAAAGATATATAATGTATATATAATGTATATATAATACACCCAAATATAATATGCACACAAATATGCTCACAAATCTAAACGGATAATGCTTAAAAATGTACATTTGAGTGACTTTTTCTCTTGTAGTCCCGTGGATTATCTCGTATTAAACACCAGATATAGTCGCCCATCATAGCTTCGTCCCATTTTCCCTGATATCTCCTCTCCATGGTTTGGATATCTTGGTGAAAACATTCACCATGTTCTTCACTTACGTCACCCAAATTTGGTTTGAAGAATTCTAAATACGAGTCCAGATAGTGTAACTTCAGGGACATTCTACAACCTAACCTTTGAAAATGTTTGAGTAGATTTTCTACTAGCTCTTTGTAGTTGTCTTTCTTCTTGGTACCTAAAAATCCATGGACTACAAGCCGAAATGACTGCCAAGCATTCTTTTTCAAGAGCTGTCATTTTTTCTTCTAACTCTTTAGATGCTAACATGCGTCTGACTTGAGGTCCAACAAATATGCCTCCCTTGATTTTAGCTTCAGAAAGTTTGGGGAACATTGAACGTATATGATAAAGAGCATCATTTTCAGCATCCAAAGCTTTGATGAATTGCTTAATAAGACCAAGCTTGATATGCAGCGGGGGTAGCAAAATTTTGTCTGTTGAAACAAGGGCTTCGTTAAGAACATTGCGTTTACCTGGATTAAGCTAATTTCTCACGGGCCATTCCTTTCTGACAAAGTGCTCACTATCTGCTCTGCTGTCCCAAAGGCAGAGGAAACACGAATATTTAGTGTAACTGCCCTATAGTCCAAGCAGGAATCCTAGCATTTTGAAGTCTCCACATACATCCCATCTATGATAACAAAAACCCACTCTAATAGACAGAGTGGGCATCGAAACTGTTGTGGAAATAAACTCTGTCTATTAGAGTGGGTTTTTATTATCATATTTTGACCTTCACGTAGAAAAGTGAAGTTTTTTGCATTCATTCCATCTATGTTCACTGTAGGTTATTTTGTCTAGCAACTGCTTTACATTTTCATATTCTTCCTTCAATTCAACCGAATGAGCCACAGGAATAGATGGAAACATGTTTCCATTATGTAGCAGGACGCCTTTTAAACTTCTAGTTGAACTGTCAACAAACAAACGCCAATCAGCAGGGCTGTATCCAATTCCTATTTCAGCAAAAAGGCCATTCTCATCACAGCAGTAGCAAAGAGAGCTCGATGCAAAACAGGAGTAGAAAGAAGCGTATCGCAAATGCCTATTCCTGTAGAGAGAGATCTTGACACTTGGGTCCAAAAGATTCCACTCTTTAATGCGGGACGTCATAATTTCTGCATTGGTTTTCGTAAGGTTCATATCCCTGACTAGATCGTCTATGTCTTTCTGGTTGGGGAAATGGGATGACGTATTGTAGAGTGAAATGTCTACCATGCAGAAGTAGCAATCATCGTGGTGATTGGTTATCGCACATGGGCATGCCAAAGTAAGCGTGATATGCTGTACAAAACTTCGTTCCTGTGTCAATTTTGCGCTTTACTTGCTTTGGATTATGTAATGGCCGCAAACAACATAACAAAATGAATCTGCAGAGTGTCTGCAGGGCCTATTGGTAGCCATCACCATATAATTCTAATTCAAATATCTGAAAAATACAAAAACACATTTTATAAACAGAAATAAGAAACAAAATGTGTACAAATATTTAATAATGGTCCTTAACCAATAAAAACATTACTAATAAACACCAGTTTTGGGGACATTTTGAATTTTGCACTTTAAATTACTTTTGCTATCTCAGAAAAATGCCTTAAAAATGGTGAAAAAGTAAGATTTGTAAAATTGACCAGAAACCGCGGGACTTCGATCACATGAAGACTTTGATACGCCAAGAGTTCGATACGTTGAATAATAAGAAAGAACTGTGTCGTGCTTTTTGTTGTTCAGTGGTTCAAAGATGTAACGTGTGTACTGAACATGATGGAGGACACTCTGAACAATTTCTGTAATAAATAATAAATATTATTCTTCGCAAGGTGATTTCATTGTTCTCGGTCAAACGACTTATGCCACATCCTGTATATATAATGAGTTAAACCCAATTTGTGAAATAGCCCATTTCATGAAACGAGCAGGAAAGTTGGCCATTTCATGAAACGAGCAGGAAAGTTGGCCATTTCATGAAACGAGCAGGAAAGTTGGCCATTTCATGAAACGAGCAGGAAAGTTGGCCATTTCATGAAACGAGCAGGAAAGTTGGCCATTTCATGAAACGAGCAGGAAAGTTGGCCATTTCATGAAACGAGCAGGAAAGTTGGCCATTTCATGAAACGAGCAGGAAAGTTGGCCATTTCATGAAACGAGCAGGAAAGTTGGCCATTTCATGAAACGAGCAGGAAAGTTGGCCATTTCATGAAACGAGCAGGAAAGTTGGCCATTTCATGAAACGAGCAGGAAAGTTGGCCATTTCATGAAACGAGCAGGAAAGTTGCCCATTTCATGAAACGAGCAGGAAAGTTGCCCATTTCATGACGGTCAAGAATTAGGAATGAGTTATAAAATTTCGTTTCCAACACTGTTATGAATGAAAAGTAAAATTTACACATTAACGATTATACATGAATAATAAAATTCAGGCAATGTGTCAAACTGTGATACACACAAAACCTAACCTAACCTTGTTAGGGAAATTGGGAAATACCAGTGGACATGCACATGTAGTATTACCAGAACGGTAAGGTTAAGTTTTGTGTGTATTACGATTTGACACATTGTCTAAAATTTCGGTAAATTTACAAATTGCCTGATTGTAGTCTTGTAGACATTGACTTATATATATATATATATATATATATATATATATATATATATATAATATATATATATAATTGAGGGGTCCCGCGTCTTAAGTTACCTAAGCGCCAAAATTAAAATTCGCCAGAAATCGCCTCCAAAGTTCAGCAATATTCTGGCAATAGTATCTCTGTTATTAATTGAGCTAGAACGTTCATTTTTGGCTAAATTAGAGTTCTAAGTATGCTAATGAAGATGTTGATGAGTTTTTGGAATAGATTTTCATATTTTATATTTATATATATATATATATATATATATATATATATATATATATATATATATATTTTTTATTTTCTTATTATGCCAAACTTTGAGTGCGATTTCTGACACAGAATGATTCCATTGATTTTTCATCACTATCACTAGCACGGTGAGACATTGCTGCACACGTTGATAATAGTTAGAAGCCGGGTGAATAGAATAATCCACGCAATATTCAGCAATATGAGCACGAACACAGAACGCCTGCTAACAGCAACGCGAGTCTTAAGGTACTAGGTACTGGCGGGATGTTTGTGTCGTGTCCCTCTCGGCGCGTGGAGCGGGTGGCCAATCAGAAAGCAGAGCGGCGTGGCTGCCATGTTTTCATTGGCTCGCGTTCCTCCTCCTGTTCCCGCCACCCAGAGACCGAGCGTCCCATCACCTCCCACCAGTTGAACGGGATATTGGGGCCTTAAGACGCGCATCACATCTGGGCGGCAGAGCCCAGCTGGCGATAGAGGTGAAAAAAGTAGTTCGCTTCATAAGGTTTTCAACGGTTCTAGGGCAATTGCGTCCTGGTCAAGTGCGTCCCGGACAAATGCGTCCCGGTCATTGGCGTCCCTGGACAATTGCGTCCCGGACAATTGCGCACTTCTCCAACTACTATATGAAGTTTATTTATTAGAGAAGTGAATAGAAAGTTAGTATCGGAATTTCAAATATACTTTTCATTTTAACCTATTAAACTTGTTATATGTTCATAAGTTCTGTTCGAAACTGTTCTCTAAAACTTTATCCATCATCAGCAACATCATTGTCAAATTTTATGGGTTACGTCCACTTAAGATAAAGTTAGTTTCGTTAGTTTTAACGAAAATATCACAACTTAACCTAACCAATCGTCAAGGGAATACAGTTGACCTAACTGGGCATTCAATTAATCTAACCGGGCATTATATCCCATACAAAATTACAATAACAAACATACTCGTCCCTCGTCATTGGCGTCCCTGGACAATTGCGTAGGTGAAGTCACAATGAACTTTCTATTCACTTCTCTAATAAATAAACTTCATATAGTAGTTGGGGAAGTGCGCAATTGTCCGGGACGCAATTGTCCGGGACGCAATTGTCCGGGACGAAATAAAACCGGACGCAATTGTCCAGGGACGCCAATGACCGGGACGCAATTGTCCTGTCACCGTTTTCAACCATACTTCTAGTGTCGTAAGGTCATTATAACCCAAACCACGCGATAGAAGAAGGGTGAAAATAGTGATATCCATCAAAAACATGTTTTCGCCTGTGGTGGCGCTTAGGTACCTTAAGACGCGCGACCCCTCAATATATATATATATATATATATATATATATATATATATATATATATATATATATATATATATATATACACCCTTTGCTTTGTCCGAAGCTATAGGGCGCGTCCCTTTGTTGCCAATGTGGGAATGTATCTTCCTTCAATGTAAGGACTCTGCCTTCGTGGACCATTGGACCCGTCTGGGGACCCGGCTGATCTCCTGCTTATATTTCTTTCTTTCTCCTCCTTTCTCCCAATCTTTCTGGCCTTTTTCTTCTGCCTTTGGCTTTGTTTTGGACCTTGACTTGACTCTTTCCTTGGACCACCTTGATTGAGGGAGGCGGTTGTCCTTCACCCTTGTCGCTCTTAAACCAAACCCAAGCCCTGTCCCTGCCATCTTTCACCGCGCGTTGAATGAGAGTGGCCGCCTTTTAGGCACAGGGACTGGGTATGGGTGTATCTCCCCTGCGTGACACCTATTGGCGGTGGGACCGAGTGTGCCCACGATTCGCCTTTCCCTTGTTGGAGTCGGTGGTGGCTGGATGCGCGCGGGGGATGAAGCTTCCTTTTTATTTGCTATGGTTTCTTCTACTCCTCAGCTTACGACCTCTGCTTCTAATTCCTGGACTACTACTACTCTTAGCACTCAGGTGGTGGGCAACCAGACCATCGAGTCCTTTGCCACTGGAAGACCGCATCCTGATGGGGCTGACCCCCCCGTCGGGCTGCGGAACACTCGCGTCCTCCTCGTTGAAAGACTGCTCGTACGTCTTATTTCCGCAAGGTTTTTGACCTTTTCGTAGGAGCTGACGAATCTGACCCTAATTACCCTCGGTTTTTTGTCCTCAGTGCTTCCGCCTCTCCCCACCTCTCTCTCACAGCGGAATGTTTTTGAGGTCTACGATGACTTCACTTCCCGTTGTGGCGATCCCCGACAGATGTTGCCCCAGAACGATGGTTCTCTTGCAGTGGAAGTCTCCTCCAGAGTCCAACACCAGAAGGTTTCGTCCCTCTCGACTCTGGCTTCTGCTCCCCTGGATTGTCTCCCCGACTCTTCCTTTAACATTTGTACAGGTGTAGTACATGCTCCCCGCTTTTTGGAATACTCAGAATCGGATTTTCTCACCCGCCTCTCCTCTCAGATGGTGACCCGTGTTTACCGCCCACCCCGTATGGTTCAGGGGTGCAAGGATTCCATCTCCCTTATTGATCCTGACTTTTGCTCGTTCCCAGTTATCCGAGAAAATTTGGGCCGGTTATCTTCAATTTCCGGTCCGTCGTTACATCTCCAGATCACGCCGATGTTTTACTTGCCAGAGGTTCGGACACGTCAGTAAGACATGCCGAAGTTCCCCTGATACTTGTGTCAACTGCGCGTCTCCGACACATGGTTCCTCCTGTTCAAATCCTCCCCGTTGCGCCAACTGCGGAAAAGACCACGCCGCCGCCTCCTCTACCTGTCCGACGTACTTATTCGAGCGTGAAGTCCCGTCAGTCCGGGAATCTGACAAGGTTAGCTTCCAGGAAGTGAGAGCCCGCGTTAGGTCCCGATTCGCAAGCCCAGGCTTTACCTTTGCCCAAACACTGCGCTCTTCACGCCCGGCTACCTCCCGTCCGCCCCGGACTTCGACCACCTCTGTACCGTCCTCTTCCACACCCTATCATCCTTGGCCTGATCAGGCCTCATCCACCCGTCTCCCTATCTCGTCCTCTACCTTCTCGTCGTCTCCACCCCCTCTGTTCACTATTCCTCCAGCCAGTCCCCCCAGAACTTCCAATTCCATTGTCCTCATCTGCTCCACCTCAGTAGCAACAAACCCGCTTACTCACCTTCCTGAAACCATTGCTGACATTTCAGCATATATATCGAAAACCGCTCCCTCTTCTGGTCTCTCCTCCCCTCCGCGCTCTTCCGTTGAACGACCCATTGCCAGTCCCGGCGTTTGGGGCCCCCCGCCTCCTCGTCCTCTCGCTCCCTCTTCCACCAGTTCTCTTCCTCCTACCCTCATATCCCTTCCTTCTTCAGTGATCCCTCTCGTTTTGCCAGCTCCTCTAAGTTCCCCTGTTTCCCTTCGCGACCGGCCCCTTCCCTCCTCTATTCCTGATGGTAGTCATGCGGCCTCTGAAATTCAAATTCAAGCCGACATCCACCCTCTTCCTCTCCTCCACCGCCCCGCTCCCTCGTTAATCTCCCGATACCCTTGGCATCTTCACCTCCACCCCGGAAATCGGATTCACCCCAGCCCGCTTTGAACACCCCTTCTCCTCCGCCCCGCTCCCTCCTTGACCTCCCGATACCCCCGGCATATTCTTCTTCACCCCCATCTCAGAAGTTAGATTCACCCTGCCCTGCTTCCTACCCTCATTCTTGCATTCCCCGATCCCCTCCGAAAACTAAACCCCCTCCATCTCCTTTCATCCGTTCCTCAATCACCTTCTTCAACCCGCCCCCCAGCTTCGTCAGCTCGTCCTTCTGGTCATGTCTCTAAATCACGCCCGATTACGTCTTTCGCTCCTCCCGTATTCTGCTCTTGATGGCAACTATCCTTCACTGGAATTGCCGAGGCCTTCTCCCTAATTGGGAGGACTTCCTCCTCCTTATCCAGGATTTTAACCCAGTGTGCGTCTGCCTTCAGGAGACTCAACTTGGGGTTCACTCCTTGCGTCCTCTCCGAAAGTTTTCGTAATCTCTCCCCCCCCCCTTCCGTCTGATGAAGCCGTTTTCATCCGTTCTGACGTGCCATCTACTCCCCTTCTCCTCAACACCCCTCTCCAGGCAGTAGCGGCCCAGGTTTTCCTAGACCGTTTATATTCAGTTTGCTCTTTATATCTCCCCCCCCCCCACCATCACAGGTTCTTTCTGTTGACGCTCTTTCTACTCTCCTGCAGCTTCCTCCCCCCTTCCTCCTCCTGGGAGACTTCAACGCGCGCCATTCTCTGTGGGGTGATACTGTCACCAACCAGCCGGGTGGCGTTGTGGTCTCTCTTCTTTCAACTACTTCTGTCTGTCTTCTCAACACCGGCCAGCCCACAGTTTTTCACCTCCAGACCCGTACGTTTCATAGATCTTTCGCTTACTTCTCCTTCCGCCTTCCTTGACTTCTCTTGGTCTGTCACTCCAGATCTTTACGGTAGTGATCATTTCCACCTCCTCCTCCGTACGTCCCGGACTCCCGGCTCCTCCGCTCTTCCTACCCGATGGTTCCTCGCTAAAGCTGACTGGCCTCTTTTCTACTCCGAAAGTCAAACCTCTGCAGTTTTGAGTAACTTCCCGACTGTCGATGCTGCCTCCACCTACCTCACCGATCACATCACTTGTATCGCTCTGTCCTCCATTCCCAAATCTACATTTCCCCGCACTTCTGCCCCTTCGGTTCCATGGTGGACCCCGACATGCACTCTGGCTGTTCAGGCTAAGAAGTCGGCCTTTCGCCCTCTTCAACGCAATCCATCCCTAGAAAATTCAATAGCCTTTAAACGTGCGCGAGCTCAGGCCCGTCGCACAGTCCGCGAAGCCCGCCGCTTTTCTTGGCGAGCTCACGTCTCCTCCCTCACATCCCGCACCCCGTCCTCCAGAATCTGGAATATGATTCGGAAAATTTCCGGAAAATCCTTTTATCCTCCTCCTCCTGTCCTCACGATAGACGGACGCCAGGTGTTCTCTCCTACTGTAGTGGCCGAGACCATAGCCTCCACCTCCCGACACGACCACCGTGATCCTGCCTTCCTCCGACGTAAGGCTTTGCTTGTTCGCTCCCCTCACCTTTTTCAGACCCCCAATAATTTCCCCTATAACCGTCTTTTTTCTATGTCGGAGCTGAGATCGGCGTTAGCTTCCTGCGGCAACTCTGCTCCCGACCCTGACGGCATTCATTTCGAAATGCTTCGCCACCTACACCCTTCCGTTTATTTCTTTCTCCTCACATTTTACAATTGGATCTGGGTAGGGGGCACCTTCCCCTCCTGTTGGTGGGAAGCAGTGGTGCTCCCCTTCCCCAAGTCCGGTAAGGACCCGACACCTCCCCTCAATTACTGCCCAATAGCCCTCACTAACTGCATCTCAAAACTTTTAGAGAAGATGGTTTCTCGTCGACCGATGTGGCACCTAGAACGCCACAACTTACTTTCCCCTACACAAACCGGATTTCGCAGGGGCCGTAGCACCACTGACGTCTTAGTTCAGTTGGAAACTGCGGTCCGTGTGTCATTAGAAGAGTGACGTCATCTTTATGCAGTCTTTTTTTGATTTGGAGAAAGCGTATGAAACCACCTGGCGGTGGTGGATCTGCCGAAAACTTTACCTTTTGGGCTTTCGAGGTTTTCTCCCTTCCTTTATCTCTAACTTTCTGTCTTCCCGTTCCTTTCGTGTTCAGGTGGGTACCTCCCTCTCTTCTGTGCATTCGCAGGAGGAGGGAGTTCCCCAGGGCAGCGTCCTGAGCGTCGTCTGCTTCGTTTTGGCGATCGACAACGTGGTGACGGCTCTGCCCCCGGGGATTACGGCCACCCTCTATGTCGACGACCTTGCCATATATTGCTCCGGCTCCCGACCTGCCTTCCTTAAACGTATCCTCCAGCGGGCCCTGGATTCGGTTTCCAAATGGGCCACAGACCACGGGTTTCGATTTTCCCCTTCGAAAACGGTAGCAATGCACTTTTGCCGACGTCGCCGCTGCACTGCCGTTCATTCTCTCCCTCTCTCTTTATGGATCACCAGTCCCCGTTGTACCCAAAAATAGATTTCTGGGTCTCCTTGATTCCCGCCCCTCCTGGACTCCCCACTTGAAGTCTCTGAAGGCTTCGTGCCTTCAGACTTGTACCCTTCTCAAGTTCCTCTCTCTCATACTGACTGGGGTGCTGACCGCCATACTTTTTGGCGGCTCTACCACTGCCTGGTCTAAAGTAAGTTGGATTATGGCTGTCAGGCCTATTCCTCCACTCCTGCCTCCGCTCTGCGCATGCAAGACCCGATTCACTCCTTGGGTGTGCGCATCAGCACTGACCCATTCCGATCTTCTCCAATCGTTAGCCTGTATGCAGAGAGTGGACATCTCTCATGGAGGCGATTTCTGGCGAATTTTAATTTTGGCGCTTAGGTACCGTAACACGGGGACCCCTCATATATATATATATATATATATATATATATATATATAATATATATATATATATATATATTATTTATTTATTTATTTATTTAGGCTCATCACAGGCTCAGGCTCCCTCACTCCAACAAGCCATTAGAAGCACTAACATTACCAAAGGATACGGTGTCATGCTTTGCAAATTTAATTGTATGATTTTTCTTTTTTTTACGCAACTTCCATGATGTATTGTAATCCCTACCGATACTTAGTTAATTTTGATTAATAGGGCATAAGACTGTATCAAATATTTTATTCATGCATAAGAAAGATAATAAAAACTTGTGAGCCAACGCAACTTAAATAAATTTAGTAGCACCTACTGTGCTCACAATGTAAAATGAAAGTTGAAACAACATATCTTTTGAGAAATTAAAGAAAACACAACAGTATAACAATGGAAACAAAGCCATTTCCTGCATAAGGGGAAATTCTCGAAATAAGCCATTTCAATTTGTTGCTATTTACAAACTAAAATTATGAAAAACTCAGAGAGAAATCTCAAGCCAAAGGCTATTTATACAGGTTGCTCAGCTCATCTAAAATTGGTGTGCAGTCTGCAAACATATTAAAATTAAGCATTAAGCACCAAGCCTAAAAAGAGACCCTAATAGAAATCTCAAGTAATTAGTATCAAACTAATCACGTCACTAATTAGCTAAATAATAATATACAGCATGTCATTTATAAAGTTAGACTTAATTTACTTGAGTTTGATAAAAGTTTGACCTAGCCTAAATGAAATTATACTAGTAAGTTTAAAGGAATAGACCTAGGGGCTAGGGCTTTACCTATTTAATTTGGCTAATAAGGTATTAGTACCTTACCTAATTATAAAAATTTCAACTTACCAAGTAATTCAATATTCATGATAAGCTTAGAAAGCAATTAACTCACGACAAGGATGAGATATTCTTTTGAATTTTTAAGCGAAGTCTTATAGCCACTATTTGGCCTAAATATAACGCTAGCATTTCTCCAACTTTTCTTTTACAAGCTATTATTTTTTTCATTTTCCCCGAATGCAGAGCCAGTTTGCCCGAATTCAGCCCCCCGGCTCGTACGCCTATGCCTATGTTTATATAGTTTATGTAAATAATAATAAAGGCCAGTCGTAAAACTTGCGCCCATCCAGAGGTTTCACCGTTAATTACAACTATGTGCCTTATCGCTAAGCCAGTGCTCGACCCACGGGGCCACAGTACCCGTTATACCAAGGGTTCTTACTTTCATCGTAGTCGTTTATGCGGGATTTTGTCGAAGGCTTTTTTGAAGTTTAAGTATACACGTTTACTACCCTACGGTCGTAGAAAGGGAGACAGGAATAGTATGCAAAGTATGTCGTAAAGATTACCATATTTTGGAATTAAATTTGATTTCTCAAACAGCAATTTCATGGAGCTGTGACGAGAGAAAATACTCATGAAAAGGTTACTCAAGTTTCAGAGAAATACCGACTCTTCTTTCTTTTGAAAGCAAACCTATCCGAATTTTACAATCAATCACGCGGTCACAAATTACAGCAACTTTTTAATTATTTATTTTTTGTCACATAATGCAGACAATGAAGCGATTTTCATATTTACTGTAACATTAAATAGAAATTAAGGTTTTATATTAACGAAAGCGCTCGTTATTTTATTTTCTTACGGGTTGCGCGCGCGCAATATATATATATACACACACACTAATATTATATATATATATATATACACACACTAATATTATATATATATATATATATATATATATGGGCTACGTAGTGACCGATGTCGTAACACCGCTTCTCAGAGATCAGCGAAGTTAAGCGACATTGGGTCTGGGTAGTAGTTGGATGGGAGACCGTCCTCTGCGACCAGATTATGTAGCGACCCGTGGTTCGGATCCCACGTAAAAGATGTAGGTCGCCTCCGTCATATGACCTTAGATGTTGCGGAGGAGGTTAAACAACCCCAATTAAAAAAATATATATGTAATATTAGTGTAGGAATACTTTTGTCAACTGAAGGGCAAAAAGGGAAAATCTGCTATATGCTGTTTCAGGGACATGACATGTAACAGACTCCCTTTTTTGTCCTTCAGTTGTCAATTTGTGTTAAGAATTCGACATGCATCACGCATCTATTGTCACGAAAGAAGTTTGTTGCTCCACCTTCTCTTGAAAGTTTATTTGTTTTGAGAAAAAGTTACATCACTTACCCGAAGTATATTAACACAAAAATAGGGAATAAGAAAAGGACATTTTCCATTCATTTACATATTTGTTTTAATTGTACAATTGCGCGAGAGATTCAAAGTACAACACTTAGTTAACGTCAGACTATACGTTTCAAATTCTAGTTACTGTTCTCTGTTATTTCAGAATGCGAGAGTTCATTGAAGAAAATGAGAAAACAGACCCTTTGATTCATGCACCAGATAAGAAAAATAACCCATGGGCCGAGAAGGGAAAATGCCTCATTATGTAAACTTTCCCATCAAAATGGAGAAATAACTTAAAGGACCTCGGCAATGCCAGACTCTAAAGTGGACCGAAAACATATAGATATTAACAAATGCAGTTTTTATGCATTACTTTTAGAATTTATACAGTTGTTCAACAAAGATACAGAGATTTTTATAACATTTCCATAAAAAAGATAACTTTGGAAGTAATAAATCCAAAAATGAACTTTTGAATCCAAGAAATTAAAATTGTTCTACGAAATGTTGTTATGCTTCAGCATTTATGAAAAAATACTCTGTACTTTAAATATTAAAGTTTAGTAAATACAAAGACATTTTAGTCTTGAAATAGCTTATAAAATAAGTTAAGATGTATTTCTGTATGTGAATATATATAAATAAATAAATTCCTAATGTACTTATAAAAAACAATTTGGTTTTAACAGTTTTGAAGTTGCCAAAAAATGAATTTTGTGTATGACCTGAAATATACAAGGTGATCCAAATAGGGGTTCCCAAAATATTTTGAAGTTGTTTCTGGAACACCTTTTTGGATCACCCTGTATTTAATTAATATTTCTGAACTGGTATTTGAGTATTCAGATGTTTTTTAGCTAATTTACATGTAATTTTGAAACATTTTTATATTTTTGTTGTTAACATCAAAGAAATTTGATGCTGTCTAAACTTTCCTTTAAAATACTGTTGCTTTAATTTTTTAATTTATTACCTTTTGTTTCATAGTCTGATGCCGTTCTGTTATTTCTTTATAGACATATCGTTATAAATCATCTTAGTTTTAGTAAAGAATAGAATCTAATTTTTGTGATGCTATGTTTTATCGATTTCTAGTCACCTAAAATTTATTTTAATTTTTAAATACAAATTATTTATATGTAATATTGTAAAACCAATGAAGATACTTTTTAAAATGTTGGTTATAATTCATCACTTATTTGAAAACTCATCGACAGAAGTGAGAAACAAAGAACAACCGACTTCAATTACATGCCTCAAACCTATTTCGTGTAATCTCGTTACTTTTTACTTTGTATTCTTCATTTGCATAACGTCTGATGAGCTAAAGTTTATGAAGTATCGTTCATTGTTACTAGGGGCACTCAATATACTTTCATTACTTTGTCCCACCTTTTTTTCTTAGCTAAATAATAGGCCATGGGGCTGAAATGTCTTTTGGGTCGTAAGTTTGAACTTTCTGCGCTTCACATAACCGGATTTTTCCAGTTTGAACCCCCTCCTTGTATAAAACCGCTTTTAAACGCCCTTGTATAAAACCAATGATTAACGCAGTTTCGAAAATGGCAGCTCAATTTATTCAAATGAAGGTGAATGCTCTTTTGACAAATGAACACCGTTTGCGATGTCCAGAAGGTCTGTGCATGGACTAGATCAGTGGTCCCCAACCTTTTTGAAGCTATGGCCCACTAGAGCTGATTCGAATAACTCATGGCCCACCTCCCATGTTGCTAAACTGGTACTATGTTTATTTCAGGTTTAATAAGCAAATTATCGAGTTCTTAACTGCAGAGAAGGAAACGGAAATATTCACAAACGTCTACAAAACGTTTACGGAGATGATGCTGTTGATTCAAGCACAGTTGGACGCTGGTCTAAACGTGTGGGATCATTGGAGAGGGGGAGAGCCAGCCTCGATGATGAGCCACGCAGCAGTCGCCCGGCATCGGCTGTGACATCTCTCACTGTGCAACGTGCTAACGGCATCATTCGATCAAATCGGGGCGTCACATACAAGGAGCTATCACTGGAGCTAGAAATTAGTGAAGGAAGTGTGAATACAATAATTCAGCAACTGGGATACTCAAAAGTGTGTTCACGGTTTGTTCCTCGCGAACTGACTGAAGATCACAAAGCCCAAAGAAAAGAAATTGCTTCCGAGTCGTTGGTTCGATACGAGACAGAAGGGGATGACTTCCTTTCACGAATTGTGACTGGGGATGAGCCTTAGGTACACCATTTTGAACCTGAAACAAAACGCCAGTCCACGGAGTAGCATCACGCAGACTCCCCACGCAAGAAAAAGTTCAAAATGGCTCCTCTGCAGGAAAGGTTATGGCCACCATCTTCTGGGACATAAAAGGGGTGATTCTGGTGGACATTATGAAGAAAGGACAATCAATCAACTCGGAGGCATATATTGCCACCCTACAGAGACTACAGAGACGTATAAAGCGAGTTCGACAGGAGAGAAAACTGGAAAACGTCCTTCTTTTGCACGATAACGCACCACCACACAACAGTTTGCAAACAAGAGGGGCCATCACAAAAATGCGCTTGACTGTGTTACCCCACCCTCCATACAGCCTGAATTTGGCACCTTCAGACTCCCATTTGTTTGGGCCAATGAAGGATGCTATTCGTGGAAGAAAGTTTCAGTGACGATGAGGTTGTTGGAGGTTAAAAGGTGGCTCCAGCGGAACCCAGCGGACTTTTACCAGCAAGGAATAAAAGCCCTTGTTTCAAGGTCGAGGAAAGCTGTAGAAAAGGATGGAGACTATGTGGAAAAATAAAAACTTGTAGGAAAGGTATGTAACTACTTGTGTACAAAATTTCTGGAACTTACAAGGAAATTCGGAAAGAAAAAAAAAAGGTGGGGCAAAATATATTGAGTGGCCCTCATACAAACTACGCTTTGTTTCTATCTGAGGAGTAATAAAATGAGAATCACTGTAACGGAAGCAAATTTTAAATACTTAACGAACGCTTCAAGTGTAGACAAAATAGGAAAGTCAGTAACAAAAAATTTTCCAAAAGCCTTATGAACGGCCAGGGTACGTCTCGAAAATGTTTGAGCGCTCGTGTATGTACAAATGGAATGACGAATCCGGGAGAAAATCTTTGTTTTTGCAGTTCTCAAACATTTTCGGAATGAGTTCATGTCATTTTGTTGGCCATTTTAATCCTGTTTACACTGGTGCCTCTAAGCTGGGTTTTACACTGAAGTACAAGTCCACGATAGCTCAATTTATTCAAATAAAAGTGAATGCTCTTTTGACAAAGGAACACCGTTTGCGATGTCCAGAAGGTCTGTGCATGGACTAGATCAGTGGTCCCCAACCTTTTTGAAGCGATGGCCCACTAGAGCTGATTCGAATAACTCGTGGCCCACCTCCCATGTTGCTAAGCTGGTACTATGTTTATATAAGGTTTAATAAGCAAATTTTTGTTAACAACATGATGCTAAAAGACAAACAAGTGGGTCATGGCCCACCGGTTGGGAACCAGTGGACTAGATCATACTTGTAGAATAAGAGTTGTGTGTTCGTTGTTACCACTGATTATCCTCAAAGAATCTGCGTTGTTATGGATTGCTCCATTTGCGTGTCAAGACTAAGTTATCGGCCTCGCACTTTAAGTACAGTCCGATAATTCAATCTTGTGACCACGAGTACATGGTGATATAGAACATTAACTACTCGGATATCTTTCAGTCTAGAGAGAACAGAGTTTGCTCGTGAGATAAGCACAAACTTTGCCTGTCCGTAAGACAATCTAACAACACTTTAATTTAAACTTTGAAAAAGCCCGTTCATTCATAAATTTTCTCCTTCAGAAAACTAGAAAATACGATAAAGGACCGAGGGGAATAGGCTTCAGAGAGGTTCACTAGCGTCCGAAGTTCAGGCCGACTGATCCATACAACACCCGTTAAAAAATAAAATATGAAGTTGTTTCCATCATTTCATTTGGACTACTGGAGTATAATTTAAACTTGCTGTTAAATTATGAAAGTTTGAAATCATATTTCTTAAATTTAATTTTACGATTAAAATTCCCATTTGCGATTACCTTTTGTTCAGACAGTCATTATATCCCATCCAATTCTGTGTTCCTCGACATTCTTTGGCTCTTCGAACATTGACTGCCCTCTCTTATTCTTAATTTTTGAAACGTTAACAGATCGCAAATATGCGTCATTTTATGTTGTTCTGTAAACATACATGCGCATCAGAAAGCACGTCTCTGTGGCCCTTGTGTAACGCTTTGATGCCCAACCAAAAAATATTTCAGCAAGTTGAAACATTATATTTAATACTAAAAATGTAGTAGTAAACGCTTTAATCGTCAGGCCCACCCAATAGACCGACTCAGTTTGAGAACTTTTGCGAAAAGTGCTCCCATCAAACGTAGAAACTGGAATAATAATAAAGGTAACAGCCTGGAAACTCATTTTCCACTGGGTCAGGGTGAGAGTACCCCCATGGATCACCTGAGCCGGAGTATTAACAGGGTGAGTGGCCGGCGCAACCCAACCCAGGAGACAGCAACTGGGAGTGAACCAGTGATTGACACTGGGTGACCACTAAACTACCGGGAGTCCTACAGTTGGAATAATATATTAGTTTAATATACTTTACTCTTCATCACCCCTCCAGCTAACATGAATTAATTTAATTAATGCAAAGTAAAAAAAAAAAATTACATTCAAACGTTACAAATGCAGTGTGAAATGTAAAAATAACAAACAGACGACTCAATAGTACACGAAGAAAACGCATACCTTTGGTTTTTGAGAATACAGGTATCCTTCGATATCCAATTATTCATTTACCCATTTTAATAAATTAACACCCTTCTATTGATTTCCGATCACAATTTGTTATCCGATCGCCCGACCAAAAAATACCTCCCCAGGCTCATGGCGTACGCATCTCACCTTCACTTGCACAGTACTGTAGATCTAAATTGGCCGCCATGGCAGATGCACGTTTGCTCCCCCGTGCAAGGTACGCTTCCCGCCCACCACCGAGCGTTCTTCTCTTGCTACATTCCGTTGGCATCGGAAGTGTGCCACGTTACACAGTTTTACACCACGTGATCAACTCTCACGTTCGATAAGCATTGATTTGTTGGGAAAAAAAAAAAAAAAAACCCTGCAACGTATCCCATTTGACCCCATGTTGTAAGTGCTTCGATATTCGACCATTCACCATCCGATCGGTTTACGGCAACGCAACCCGAGCGGATATCGAGGGATGCCTGTATTTGAGCATGGCCTAAGTTCTACATGAATAATATTTTCATTAAAACAAATTTAGAACGGTATGGTTTAAAATATATATATACTTTACTCTTGACAAATTACTAATAAAACGACTAACAAATCCGAAAGAAAAGGGATTAATTGCAATACACGTGTGTATTACATACTTCACCAACCATACTAGATTTTTATATTACTTTGTAATATTGAACAAAACTTCCTCGCAGATTTTATAAAATTGAAGACGACCCGTTTCGTAAGCTTACAACATAAAACCTATCATAGTTCGCCTAAACCTTCGATCGGCTCACAAAAATAAACTTCAATTCCTTTAGGCGGGAGTAACAACCTAAATAAATATATTGTACCTTTGCTGTTACGCAGATTTAAAGGTTTTGATGTAGGCCATTCCGCCAGGTTTAATGGTTTTAACGTTTTCTTTGCGTGCCACTGAAGGTTACACGGTTCATCTATTCAGTAAAGCCGTAACAGTTTGTAACGATGGTTACCAACCTTTCCTCTTAAGGCACCCCAATGCCACTCGTTCTTTCGCGGCACCCAGAGATTTTAGTCTCCCAATGCTCAACATCCATTTCCCTATCCCCTTTCTTAACACCATGAACTCTAAGTGGGCCTACTCATTTTCCGTATGGACATAATAACGAATGTTGTGTTCCAATTAATTTTCTTCATCATCTGTAACTTTTCAATTTTCACCCACTTATTTTTTGTCATTGTCATGAAACTTCGCGGCACCCCTAGGAGGCACCTGTGAGGCTGTGTCATCGCAATTGGAAAACACTAGTTTATAAGATGGACCCATTCTGAATATTTTGCTATTTCATGGTGGCTATTAAAAAATTTAAATCCAGAAATATTCAGGATTTGGGTCCATAAACGCACACGAAGAAAATAATCGACAAAACAAGAAAATTTACAAATATTTTATTAAAAAAATAGTACATACAAGGAATCGTGTGCGCACTTCCAAAATACACAAAGAAAAAATCAGATTTTTGCAACTTTGTAAAGTTTCTTAAGTTAGATGAACTGAAGTTTATTATTGGGGTCTTTCGCTACGGCAGCTTCCAACTTGTGAACATTTGAAAAGAGTAATCCTCGCCTACACTGCATAGGTCCTCTGATGAGGGCCGAAATAATGTTCTGATCTTGACAGGTGACCCCTTTCAAGAGTCTTGCCCTCGTCTCTCTAATGACGAAGGCAAAATTGTTCGCCTGAGATATGATCAAGGGCCTGAAGGAAGCGACGAGGGAGTCATGACTGACGCTCAACTTGCGGTTTGATCTGACGGTGGGAATGCATGACGCGTGTTTGTAGAAAGAGGCGATGGCGAGGAGCCTCACAAGGGCGTCTCTCTCGCCGTAGAGACGCCTCTCCAGGTCGGATGGAATATTAGGCAGTTGGAGCGTCTCATGGAGGAGGAAAGGAGGCAGTGAAATAGAGAGTTCGTGAAAGAGGATACCTTCGCAATGTTTTTTGGAGTTTGGACAAGCAAATGGAAAGGAGTGGTCAACGCCCTCGTTGGCCAAAATCTCTTCTGCCACGTCGGGCCATTTCCTGGTGGAGGAGGAGAGGCCAAGAAGGTCGGAGAGAATGGGGGAGTCATCGAAGCTGCTAAGAAAGGTTTCTTTGAACGCCCACTCTAGGGGCTCGTCGGCAAAGGACATCGTTTGCAGGAGGGAACGTTCTTTTCCATCAAAAGTCTCCCTGCAACCAACAGACGAAGGACACAGCAAAGCCAGCTGTTCCAAAGGAAACGGGAGCTTCACCTCTTCTCCCTCCGCTTCCTTTATCCCTCCGACAGGCATTGAGAACGGAAAGGCGGGTCCCAACTGCACAGGATGGAACTCGCCTTTTCCTCCGTCAACATTTTCAGGAAACAAAAGATTCAACCGCGAATTAAGATTAAACCGCGCCCGAAGGGTTCGCGCATTGTCGAACGAACTCAGAAGCGTCTCAGTAAAAGCCCAATCCAATACTATTTCGTGGAAAGCGATGCACGACACGCGAACCTTATTTCCTTCTTCGTCCAACCTTTCGCGAGAGACGACAAGGGAAGGATCGATACTCGCCAACTCTTGTAGAAATGCAGGCAAAGTATCGCAAGACCTTTGCATCGGTGGTGTTGAAGAACGAATCATGGGGCTTTTCTTTGAAACTTCGGATCCCTTCTTTTTCTTCTTTCTTACCTGAAATGTAATGTATATAATTTGGGGAGGGAGAGGGGAATCTTAGGAGGGTAATATTGAGCAGTATAGTAATAAGTAGAAGACCATGAAGACTAGTTCGCTTCAAAACTGAAAATAGGCGAACCATCAACAAATTTTATATGGACTGCTGTGAATGAACTCCTACACTGATCATACCTTAATTTACTTCAAAATACAAGCTAACTAACATTCTGAAAGAATCAAAGTCAAACTTTAGCTATTCTTTTTGTGTTTAAATTTACTTTTCATTTAGATTAAAAATTGTGATTTTAAGGTGATTTCAATTAAAAAATATCCACATTACGAAAAGACTGGAAAAGAAGGAAAACAAGTGTGGGTAGTGGACCTTGGTAGAACTACAGAAAAACCTATGCGGACTACAGGGAAAATTAAATGGTAACCTCTGCTCTAAGGCCTAGAGCGGTGATTCCCAACCTTTTTGAGGCGACGGCCCACTAGAGCTGATTCGAATAACTCGTGGCCCACCTCCCATGTTGCTAAGCTGGTATCATGCTATGACCACCCTCCATGGCCCACCAGTTGGGAACCAGTGGCCTAGAGACTAACATTAATTACTATAAAATCTTTTATAATTTTTACAAGCATGCTCTATATTTTTCTGTCTTTATAACATTTAGTAAGTATTTTACTGGCTATATACCTCTCTATATTTTTTACTTGAAACATAAAAAGCTGATAGTAGTTATTAAGTCTTTGCTGTAGCCTGTAAGTGCAAGTTTAATTAAAAGAAAATATATATATATATATATATATATATAATATATATATATATATATATATATATATATATATATATATATATATATACTGTATATATATATATATATATATATATATATATATATATATATATATCATTTAACTTTTTAACTATTTTACGTTTGAATGTTTTTAGTTTTGTTTTATTTTTATCATTCGTATATTTGTCATTTATATAATTTTTATTTTTTATTTGATTTTAGCTTATGCCTGTTTTCTGCTTTGTAATTTTAATTTTTATTCTTGAACAGTTTTAATTTTTGTACTTTAAATTAGTTTTAGTTCTTGACATTCATATATTTTGGTCATGTATTAATTTTAGCTTTCATTTATTAGGCCTGAAAATGGGTAGAGTTGCCCGAAACGTCGGCTGCAGCCAAATATAATGACTTTTTTGCTCTACGTCTTCGTTTTTATCGTAAATGTAAACCTACGTCTCCTTAGGAGGGATCCTATTTCATATATATATATATATACATACACAAAAAGGGTGGTCCAAGATAGTATGGTAAAACTTCAAAATTTAAAATGCCAATCTCCTCAAGGCTGCTCTTTTTACACTATGCAGTAGTCACATACACACAAAAGTTTGAGCAAATTGGAACAGATTTAGAGGTCGCTACAAATTGAACATTTTTTATACTAAAATTATATTGGTTTGGGTAATTCCTTGTGTATGTGTGTATATGTGCGAGTGTGTGTGTGTGTAATGTATACACACACACATATATATATATATATATATATGCGCCTCGGTGGTGTTGGTTAACGTCGCTGACTACGAATCCATCGGCCCCGGGTTCGAGACCCGATGGCAGCCAGCGCGCAGCAAAACCCAGCTGTTCATCCTTCCACACAATAAAGAAAGTGATTGGTAGATAAATGGGTACCCTAGGTGGCCTAGTGGTTAAGACGCTGGGCTGCTGATGGGGCGTGGGTCGGATTCCACGTTAAACTGTAGGTCTAAGGTGGAGTGAAAAGCTTGACCTTCGTCAGAATGAACAATGTCGTTTTTTAGATCGGAATTTGAAGGACAAAAAAAACTCAACTGAAACTTTTTAATCTAGTATATATTTTCCATCGGAATCAATGACACTCTGCCAACGTCCTACAAGCTTTTCAATGCCATGTTTATAAAATTCAGGCGGTTTTGAGGCAAAAACGTACAAAGACTGGTGAGCAGGTCATCTAAAGAAGTATATATACTGTTTCTCGTCAAGATAGTTTTGCAGACTCCTGAAGAAATGATAATTTGAAGGCGCAAGGTCTGGAGAATATGGAGGATGTGAAAGTTTTTCCCACCCAAGCTCCTCAATTTTTGCCGAAGTGATCCGAGCGGTATGAGGACCTGCGTTGTCGTGGTGGAACAAGATTCCTTTCCGATTAACCAAAGAAGGTCTCTTTTCTTTTAGTGCAGTGTTCAATCGATCCAGTTGTTGACAGTAGACTTGAGCGGTGATTGTTTGGTTGTGTGGTAAGGTTTCAAAGTGTATTACACCACCTTTATCCCACCAAACACTAAGCAACACCTTCCGAGGGTGAAGATTTGGTTTTGGCTGTGGTGTCGCTGGTTCTCCGGCACAAACCCACTGTCGACGGCGCTTAGCATTCTGGTACAGTATCCACTTTTCATCACCAATCACTAAACGATGCAAAAATGGATCTTGGAGTTCACGGGAATGAAGAGCTGTGCTAATGTTTACCCGCACCCTCAGATTGTCGACCGACAATTCATGTGGCACCCATTTTCCTAACTTAGGCACTTTCCCGAGTTGTTGCAAATGTCGATGGATGGTGGACGGGGATGAATTGAGTTTCTGGGCCAATTCTTCGACAGTTGTTGAACAGTCTTCTTCAAGTGCGGCTAACAGCAGGTCATCATCAAACTCAGCAGGGCGTCCAGAGCGTGCTGCATCTGTCAAACAGCAGTCACCATTCCTAAACTTTTGAAACCATCTTTGACATTTCCTCACATGCAGAATATCGTTGCCATAAACGTCCTGAATGTTTCGCGTTGCTTCAGTAGCACTATTCCCTTTTTTGAACTCGTAAAGCATTATATGCCTGATATACTCTTCTGATACCGCCATGTTTATGAGGGGTTCACATAAAGCAAAACACACGTCTTCACTGGTCAAGGTCTGTAAAGTATGTAGCGAAACACGATAGATCTCCTCTTAGATATAACCTTCGGAAAATTTATGCTTAAACCGAGTAGGACTAGTTTAAACTTAATCTATCGTAAAAAACGGCATTACTTATGGGATGACCTGATACATATTAAATTTAATGAAATTTTGGTATTCCCACCAATCTTTCACTGTTAGGTGGGGCAATGTACTATCCGAGTGTTTTGGCTCTCCCCTATGCTGTTTAATGTGTATATCGACGGATTAATTGCTTCACTTAATGAGGCAACAGTGGGATGTTGTATAGATAACACAAGAATAAATAACTTAGTTTATGCCGATGATATGGTGTTAATAAGTCCCTCTGTTAAAGGTCTGGATCGGCTACTAAAAGTCTGCGAAGTGTATTCGCAGAAACATGATATTCTTTTTAATGTTACAAAAACTAAGGTTATGCAATTTCATCCTAAAAGCTATAATCAGCCAGCTGATATAAGGTTTAAAATGAATGGTGAAGTAACTGAGGAAGTACAAGAGTAAGTATTTGGGTCAAACTATTACCAGCTCCTTGAGTGATGACTCGGATATAAGAAAACAATCTCGAAGCCTGTGTGCTAAAGCGAATATGACCATAAGGAACTTTCGATTCTGTACAAGTGAAGCTAAAGACACTCTCTTTCGTACTTTCTGCAGTAATATATACGGACAGCAACTCTGGGTGAATTATAAAAAAGGTTCTGGCAGAACTCTAAATTTGCTGTACAACAGGTCTTTTAGACTCTTACATAAATTACCCCCGAGATGCTCGGCTTCGCAAATGTTTGCCACCCGCAATGTCCCGAGCTCCCCGGAGGTAACAAGACGTGCTCAACACAGTCTAATGCAAAGAATTAAAAAACCAACTAACCCGATCATCCAAGCTATCCATGAGTCCTGCCATTTATCCTCTAAGAGTCTAAGCTATGGACTTCTTGGTACGAAAACGTCTGTCTGTAGCTCCACTTACCTTCGACATTACAGTATTATTTCTAATCAATTGTATATATTTCTATCCTTAGTATATGAACTGTCATTGTATTAATAATATTTGTCATATGGACTATAGTCTGCCAATAAACCTTTTCATTTTCATAAATAACGGACTTCGACTTTACGACAAATGACATTACACAAGGTATGGGGAAACTAAAAGCACACTCAGCAGCAGGACCGGACAAATGGAATGCCACACTGATCAAAAACTGCAAGAATGCAATCGCTGAGCCCCTATATTAGATATGGAGACGATCACTAGTGTCGCTTACATCTCATCTTACTAAAATATTTGAAAGAATAGTTAGACAGAAAATTTGACTTTTTGGAAACTCATAAAAAATTAAATGATAACCAACATGGGTTTCGATTAGGCAGATCATGCTTATCGCAACTAATGGAACACTACAACAACATTATTGATCCACTGGAAAGTAATGAAAACTATGATGTAATATACACAGACTTTGTTCAAGCGTTCAACAAGTGTGACCGTGGAATCATAATACATAAACTGAAGTATATGAGAATAACAGGAAAAGTAGGAAGATGGATATATAATTTCCTTAGTGAACGGCGGCAAGTCGTCACAGTACAAGGAGCATCTTCATCAGAATCAGAGGTCCTCAGCTCACTACCACAAGGAACAGTATTAGCTCCATTACTCTTCATAATCATGCTAACTAACATACATAAGGACGTTACCAGAGCCAGCACAGTAACATCCTTTGTCGATGACACAAAGATCATTGGAAAAATAAGAAACCCAGAAGATATAGGATCTCTACAAACAGACATGAACAGAATCTACAAGTAGACGGAAGACAACAATATGAAGTTTAACACTGAGAAAATTCAGCTGTTATGGTACGGAAAAAGAGAGGACCTAAAATCCATGGAATATTGTACCCCAAATGGACAGGAAATTCAGAGAAATTCTAAAGCAAAAGATTTAGGGGTTATAATGACTGATGATGCGAAATTTGAAACACAAAATAAGATAGCAGTAAACACAGCAAACAGAGTAACTGGGCAGGTACTGAGAACCTTTAAACGAAGGGATAGGAATATAATGATTCCTCTACTGAAAACACTGATCATACCCAAATTGGAATACTGCTCGGTCCTAACATGCCCATATAAAAAAGAAGACATTAGACAACTAGAAAGGATTCAGAGAAGCTTCACAGCCAAGATCAAGGGGTGCAAAGAACTAAACTACTGGGAAAGGTTAGGCGAATTAAACCTACATTCACTGGAAAGGAGAGAGAGAGAAATACACCATTATTTACACTTGGAAAATAATAGAGAAACTCTGAACTCTGTAACTCCCCAAACAACAGTGGAAAGTGGAAAAGGAAGACTGTGTCGTATTTCTAAATTAAAGACTAGACAGGGAACATCCTTAACCCTGAAAGAAAATAGTTTTGTTGTGAGAGGACCAAAACTGTTTAATCAGCTGCAAAAAGACCTAAGTAACACGAGTGGGGTTGCAGTGGACATCTTCAAAAGAAGATAGACGCCTGGCTCAGAACAATCCGCGATGAGCCGGCGTACCTGGCTATTTGAGGTGGAGGGTACAAGAAACCAACTCACTACTTCACCAGGCCAACTCGAGAGGAGGGGCGACAAGCTAGACCTTCGTGAAATGAGGAATCATCGCGCGGAACAGTTGAAAGGTGTGTGTGTGTGTGTGTGTGTGTGTGTGTGCCTCGGTGGTGTAGTGGTTAGCATCGCTGACTACGAATCCATCGGCCCCGGGTTCAAGACCCGGTGACGGCAACCGGCGCGCAGCAAAACCCAGCTGTTCATCTTTCCACACAATAAAGAAAATGGTTGGTAGATAAATGGGTAACCCTGGGTGACCTAGTAGTTAATATGCTGGGCTGCTGGTGGGGCGTGGTTTGGATTCCACGTTACTGTAGGTCTAAGATGGAGTGAAAAGCTTGACCTTCGTCAGAATGAACAATTCGGGCGGAAGCTAACCAAAGGTTATTACTCTAGGTTACGAGGGATAGCTGCAAAGGATACACAATATACAAAATTATACGTGTACAAAACCAACATATTAATTCGTCTTAGGTTGAGTGACCTTGAATCAAGCACCGACTTCATTCACCCTGAGTTTGCAGATTTTGACAAGCAAAGGTTGGAAATGTGGGACCTCTTAATGCAGTGTGTAGTAGGCAGCTGTATAATGTGGGTGAAACATTGATTTCGTGATAAAGCAGAAATAAACTTTGTATATTTTTGGTAAGTAAAAATCTCATTAAATATATAATATGTAGATATAAATGTTGACTATTCATATTATGAATTATTTTAGAATATTTAGGAGCTACAAAGCTGCTACATGCATATATACTGAAATGTACAGTATATAAACTATAAATTTGTGTATATATTAAATATTCTTTGCATAAAATTACATATGTATAAAATATATGTAGCATATCCATATATAATATAGTCTTATTATGTACATTATACAATAAATATACATATGAATGGACGGAGCCGCGTTTAAAATATGCGATTTTAGATGAGGCTCTTTTCTTTTCATTTACATATAGGAAAGAGTGATAAATTATAAGTTATTTATTATATAGTTAAAAATGTAAGTTATTAAAATATTGATTTGTTTTCTGTTTGTTACAGTCACTCATCGCCATGGTGGACGCCAAACGGCCGCCCCGAAGTTCTGCCAGTACCTGGCTCATTGGAAAACCTACAAAATCTTCTGACCTCGCGATTACCTTCAAAGCGTGAAGTGTTACGCAAGTTCTTATTTCATCATATCGAGGAAAAACGAACAGTCACTGCAAGTTTGAAAGAGACTGTCTCTGTTGTTCTTTATATCTGGGATAAAGCAAGGATTTCAACTCAAAGATCGGACAGTGCTAAGAGGAAACAGAGAAAACTATTCGAACAATATTGTGCTCTAAAGAAAAATAGGAAGTCATCCTCAGAAAGCATACAAATGAATGTGGCAGTATTCAATGCTGATCTTGAAGACATTTTCGATGTCGCCAGAGCAGATGCCTTAAAGATAATGACTAACGAAGAGGACAAAGAATTCCTTATCAAGCAGAGAGAAGATCATTCCTGCGCCAGTTTTGGAGGCATTGATCGAGTCTTGGCTAAAAAGGAGGATCGGAAGAAGCAACGAGAAGAATCTGAATATAATAGAAAAAAGCGAAGCGACGATGAAAAACAAAAGAAATATCAGCTTATGGCATCTGACAAAGTGATAACTGATGTGGATTCTTCCTCCTCGTTCATGGATCCTGATGCATCGTGTCGTCCATCTACATCATCATCGAACCCTCCTTCCAAATGCAAGAAAACAGTCATCTCAGATGAGGTAGCCCAGGTACTCGACCGTGTTAATCTAAGCGATCGCAATGCAGCCTTTGTTACTGCAGCATCAACTAAGTCTCTTGGCCATGATCTGAGCTCAATGTCATTTTCTCGAAGTACAATTCGTCGATCTCGAATTAAAGCTCGTGAAACTATCGCAACTGCTGAAAAATCAAGCTTTTCTCCTGACACTCCGCTTATGCTTCACTGGGATGGGAAAATGCTTCCTGATATAACAGGCGGACATAAAAATGTGGACCGCATCGCAATTGTTGTTTCAGGAGGAGGAGATAAACTACTTGGTGTTCCACTCATTCCTCACGGAACGGGACAAGTACAAGCTGATGTCTGCCTCAGGATGTTGGATGAGTGGGGCTTGAGAAACCAGTTGCAGGGGCTTGTATTTGATACAACAGCATCAAATACTGGGCTGATGTCTGGAGCTTGTACCCTAAGAGCGAGAGCTGTAGGTCGCTCTTTGACGTGGATAGCATGTCGTCATCATGTGTATGAAGTCGTTTTGGCTAATGTATTTTATAGTATTCTTGAACGTTCGAAAAGACCACAAGTCTCATTGTTTAAGCGATTCATGGCACAATGGCCAGTTATCAATAAAGAAAACTTTGTATCAGCAGGAATGGAACTTTTTGAAGGAAACTTGTGGGAACTTTGTCAAGAGATGATGCAATACCTCTCCGACCGTCTTCAGAACAGCAGCTTCTCAAGAGATGACTACAGTGAATTCCTCCATCTTCCTCCAATTTTCCTGGGAGGAAGTTTGCCTAAGAAGTACAACATCAGAGCTCCAGGAGCTCTTCAGGCTCGCTGGATGGCAAAAGCTACCTATGTTTTGAAGATCTTTCTCTTCCAGGAGCAAATGAAACTTACTGCTCATGAAAAAAGGGTCTGAAAGATTTTTGTCTCTTTGTGACACTTGTTTATAGTAAATATTGGCATGAAGCACCCTTGGTAGTGAGGAACCCTAAAAACGACCTAGCTTTTCTAACAGTTATAGAGACTTATCCAAACAGGATTTTGGCTGAAATTGCACTCAAGGCATTTAAGAGACATCTCTGGTACTTCTTGGAAAAGCTGATTGGGCTGTCACTTTTTGACGATGGGTTGGACAGCAAAGTCATCCTGCAAAGTCGAAAGGTCTGAAGCGCCTCGATTGAAAGCTGTTCAAAACAGCAAACCCATTGGAAACTTACGTCAGCGAGAAGACGGCTCAACTCTTCGATGTACTGGATAAAAACGGAAAGAAGATTGCTCAAGAGTTTCTTTCGAAACCACCAAGTGATTGGTCAAGTAACACCAACTACGAGTTGTTGAAGGAAAGAGCATTGAAGATGAAGGTTGTCAATGACTCTAGAGAGAGAGTGATTGCTCTTATTCAACGGTACAATAACAACGCTTACCCAAAGATGAGCAGCAAAAACAATTCCTTCTCCGCATTGTTGAAACCCATCAACGAACGTTTCCTACCCCCTCTAAAGCGTCTTTACAGAATTAAGAGCCATTTGCATGTTCTTTTGTCAAATTTCGTTATTTTTTTTAATTTAAGAGAAAATTATTAATTTTGTAGCGACCTTTAAATACAGTCTGAATGAACTAATTTTTTGTAGCAATTATCCTTTTAGGATTTCAAACAAGGGCAGCTTTGAGGAAGTACAAAATAAAACTTATTTCTTGGACCTAAATAAAAAAAAAATATATATATATATATATACATGTATATATATACATATATATATAATATATATATATATACATGTATATATATAGTATATATATATATATCTATATATATATATATATATATATGTATATATATATATATATATATATATATACATGTATATATATATATATATATCACAATGCCCTTTTTTGTCATACCCACTGACCTGACAGGTCCTCACTTTCAGTCTCTTAAGTGAACCCTCCTAATCGACAGGTTGTCTAACCCACTTACCAGTTTGAAACAAGATGACCTCTTCGGTTTCTTCGACTTCTTACCGGATGACGATCGTTTAGAAAATGGTCCCAACATTCTGTTCTCGCTTCCTTCAATATCCCAAGGTTTTTCTTCTTCCAAAGGCCTTTTCAGGTTTTCCTTTGTATCAGTTTTCTCACTTTGTCCCAAGTCATAAGTCATGTTCACAGCATCTGTGGTAAGTTCCTGTTTGATGTTTTCGAGAGTAGAACACTGAAATGAATTGAATGATAAATATGCAGGAATATAACAAACACAAACTCCCAAAACAAAATTTTTGTGCTATATAAAAGATAAATCATGGAAACGGTATTTCCTCGTACAGAGGAAGGGTCAACAGAACTCAAGAATGAAATAGGAGTCAAACCAGGACCTTCACGTACAGTTTAACTCTTCAACATCGAGCAACTGAAGCTTTCACGAAATCGAATAATAATAAAAACAAAGTACAATTAATACATGTAAACATTGCAATTCAGAGCTTACAAGTCTTTCTCATTTTTTAGTGTTATATATATACAGGGTGTCCGAGAATTATCTGTACAATTTTTGGCTGTTATTAAAAGTCAACTATGAAGTGTAGAAATTCCAGTGTTGTCCCATTTTACAGAGAATCTCATTAAGTTTTTTCTGATACCAAGTTTTGACAAGTTTTTTAGAAATTCCAGTGTGTCCGAACATTATCTGTACAATTTCATCTTTTAATAAAATTCTTGATAACACACGTAAAATTCTTAAACAAGATTATTTAGAATCTGTATTTTCAAGTTTCTTTTATTAAAGTAACGTTGTTACAAACATTCGATATGTGCACCATTAGTGATTCGCAAAACATCCAATCGATACTCCAAATGTTGCCATGTACGCTGCAGCATATCCACATCAATTCGCTCAATAGCAGCTGTGATTCTTGCTTTTAAATCATCAATGTCTGTCACCCGCGTACATTTCTAAAAAACTTGTCAAAACGTGGTATCGGAAAAAACTTAATGAGATTATCTGTAAAATGGGACAACACTGGAATTTCTACACTTCATGGTTGACTTTTAATAACAGCCAAAAATTGTACAGATAATTCTCGGACACCCGGTTATATATATATGAGAGAGAGAGAGAGAGAGTTACAAGGAGTTACAAGAAAAAGAAGTACCTCAAAAGGCCTTGCGGCTCATACCGAGGAGGTACCAATGGCAACAGTGCCAGGGAAAATTTTCCACACCCTCAAATAGTGTGCAAGATTTGGTCTAACCTTTTCTTGAACTGATCCACAGAGGAACTGTTCACAACTTCTGAAGGTAACCTGTTCCACGTGTCACAGATCTTATACGTAAAGTAATTCCCACACACACTAGTCCTAAACCGTTTCAAATCCAACTTCCAACCATTGTTGCGAGTTGGGTTATCATTTAAACTAAACATGCTTCTAAAATCGACATCGTTGAACCCGCGTAAGAGCTTGAAAACCTCGATCAGTTGACCGCGCAGCCTCCGAGTTTCCAGTGAAAACAAGTTCAGGGCGGGTAACCGTCGATTGTAGCCCATATGCCTAACGGAAGGGATTAACTTCGTGGCCCTCGCCTGCACTCGCTCCAGCCTCTCAATATCTTTCCTGAGGGTGGGCGACCAGAACTGCACTGCATACTCCAGGTGCGGCCGAACCAGGGAATTGTACAGAGAGAGCACAATCTTCTTGTTCCGAAACTGAAATTGCCTCCTGATATAACCCAACAGCTTCTGGGCTTTCTTTTCCACCTCTACGCACTGTTTGGTAAACTTAAGGTCGCTGCTAATTAGCACACCCAAGTCCTTTTCCAAATCAATCGCCTCGATATTACTCCCTAACATCGAGTAGTCCGACTTGGGATTGGCGTAGCCAATGTGCATCACCTTGCATTTACCCAAGTTAAACGGCATTTGCCATTTTTCGAACCACTCTCCTATCCTACCTAGGTCCGCACGCAGTTGCTCGATCGCCTCCGGCGTCCCAACATTGGCCCCAAGCTTGGTGTCATCAGCGAATTTAGCGATCCGACTGACGATGCCACCGTCTATATCATTTATGTAAATGATAAACAACAGCGGCCCCAAAACGGAACCCTGAGGAACCCCACTAGTGACCGAGGCCCAACCCGAACTAGCCCCTTTAATTACAACCCTCTGCCGCCTATTCTTCAGCCAGTTTTCAATCCACCTACCTACTTCCCCACCGATACCCAGCGGGCGCACTTTCGCCATTAGCCGGCGGTGAGGTACCTTATCAAAGGCTTTCTGAAAGTCGAGATAAAGTATATCAATCGCCCTACTCTTATCATACTCACTCAACATGACGTGGAAAAACTCGAGCAAGTTGGTGAGACACGACCTATGCAGCTTGTACGAATCCAAATGGTCAACGGTCCTATCCGCTATTATCCCCTCTAATAATTTACCTACAACTGAAGTGAGACTAATGGGACGATAGTTCCCTGGACTTTCACGATCCCCTTTCTTAAAGATAGGGGTCACGTTGGCTTCCCGCCAGTCACCAGGCACCTGGCCCGTCTCCAACGATTTGTTGAAGACTGCAGCCAGGTGGGGAGCCACCTGGTCGCGCACCTCCCGCAACACTCTGGGGAGAAACTGGTCTGGCCCAGGAGCCTTAAACGCGCTGTTTGTCTATTCTATCGGCAACGACTGTCGCGGTACATCGAACACTAACCAGGCCAGCACCTTCGTGCCTCACGCCTGGCTCGGGGATGATGCGGGTGTCCTCCCTGGTGAACACTCCCGCAAAGTACTCATTAAGCACATTGGCGATGTCCGCGTCGGAGGTCCGCAGAACGCCGCTTCTATTAGGCTTTCTACTATTAACATAACTGAAGAACTCCTTAGGGTTCCCTTTGCAAAGGCTTGCCACCCGTAGTTCTTCGTTACGTTTCGCTAGTCTAACCTTCGCCTTCACTTCCCTACACAGGCGGACATACGCTTCAGTGTTCTCATGGGAACGATTGGCCTTCGCCCTCCTATACGCTACTTTCCTATTTCGGATAGCCGAAGCGATGTCACGATTGAACCACTTAGGCTGCGTTGAAGCAGGGGTGACCGGTTTTGAGGGTATGGCAGCAGACTGCAGCACCATAAACTGGTCCCGGAATGCAGTCCACACTCCCTCAACATCGCCGCCAACCTGTAACCCCATCTCACCTACGCTATCCCGGAGGCTAACAAAGTCCGCCCGCCGTAGATCAAGCTTACTGCCTCTCGAGTCACTACGCTTCACCCGAGGGACGCAGACACGGAACCTAATCAGGCCGTGATCACTCCCGCCCAACGATTCGTCAACGGTGAGGCCAGTGACGAGGTTGTCTTCAGTCGTGAATACTAAGTCTAGAACGCTTTCGCCTCGTGTAGGCTCATTGTCCCACTGAGTGAGGAAGTTCTCATCAGCAAAGTCAACTAGCCTCCTCCCTTCAGCATCAGCAGTCCTGTCTTCCCACTTTATGCCGCGACAGTTGAAGTCTCCTAAAACTACACACACACCTGTCCCCTAGCAGGGGACAGGGGTGTATCCTCCTCGAGGAGGAGATGCGGAGGTCTGTACACCAAGATTAAACCTATAGTTCGTCCCTCCCACATTCAGATCGACGCCAGGCAGCTCCCGTTCCGATCGAAACTGGCAGTCAACCGGACTCAACGTGTCCCTCACGTATATCAGTACCCCTCCCCCCTCTCCACGGGTGCGGTCTTTATGAAACCTTCTATACCCGGGAATCTCGAACTCCCCAACGTAGTCCCTACGATCAGTATGGATCCAGGACTCGGTGACAGCAACGATATCCCAGTATTCTGATGCTAAGAGCGCCCATAGCTCGCAAAACTTATTCCTAATCGACCTAGCATTAAAAAGCACTGCACGGAGGGAGGTTTTATTTTACTTTAACTATTTATAATTTATGGCCAAGTATTTCTTTCAAGAATAATTTATGGCCAACTTATGCACTATCGCCAACAATAATTAATCTAAAAAACCTACCGTATTTTACGCCTCATAAGACGCTACTTTTTTCCTGAAAAACGTCTCCAAAAATCACTTCAGGGCTCATATGGTTATTGTTTTGTTTAATGTTCTTTTAATAAAGTTATGGAATATATTTTTTGTCAGGCTGATAAATCTTCGAAATATTTTTTTCCTAAATATTCTTTGCTAAATATAGGGTGCGTCTTACCACTTGTAGCGTCTTATGAGGCGTAAAATACGGTAACTTGGGCTAAACTTTGAAATATGAAGGCAATCTTTTTTTATACAGAGTTGTGGTGTTTGGAATAATTAATACATTAAGAAACAAACGTTTCCTGCATAAACTTTCGTACTTAATAAAAAAATTATGGTTGGATACTAGCTACTTTTTCCCTTTACCTTTCATTCCATATTTTCTTCTTTTCATTTCTTCTAAAATCTTTTAAAAAATTCAGTTTCATGTCTAAATTGCCGATTTCTTTAACTTAAGAAAACTTTCAAACTTTTAGTACAACTATCAAGTTCAAACCAATAATAAATAAATACCATTTAGTGTACCATTAAATTATTGATTAAAAATGAATCCAAATTACTGTACGTGTCATGACCTTTTGTATATAAATTATGTACAATGAATGTAATTTTTGCTAGGAAAGGTGATTAGGTCTCAAATTGGCAGTTTTTATACACTCAAATACGATGTCCTTACTGCAATAATTTAACTTTTATGGTTTTGATACTTTTCTTTTAATAAAGCATCTGAATTATCATCATATGATTTTCGTAAAGTTTTCTTGACTGAGTTACCAAAATGTTTTAACCCTTTCATGCCATATGGTATAAATTTTTACGCGATTTTAGACTTTATGGAGAATAACGTAAGTTTCCTTTTGGCATGAACCACTTAAATAAATCAGGCACGAAAGGGTTAAAGTTAATTTACATAAACTTGTTAAAGTTTTACCAAAATTATTATCAGGCTAAGTTTTATTAAAAAAAAAAATCTACAGTATATATAAAACAAAATTAAATACATAGTGCTTCAGCTAAAGGAAATTAGTCATTATCTCGCATATTTTGTCAGTCTTAAGAACACAGTCACGCGAAGTTACTTTAAATGACTGGATTCCCCAGCTAACAAAACTTTCAGAAAAATTTAAGCAAATTGCAAAAAAATAGATATTATTATTCAATGGAAACTGGATGGTAGGAGACGAATTCAACTGATACTAAGATTGGCAAGTGATTAAAATTTTATATTTAAAATTCTGATTATTAAGGCTTCATTTAAACATGTCAACCAACAACTATGAGCAAATAATCAAAATTATACCTTTAGGCATTTCTCCATGGCTAGGTCCAAATATTATTGCAACCTCTAGCAAAACTGTATCAAGCTACAGTACTAAATACTTTACACTGAATTCTATGGATTTGTCTCCTGCCAATAAACTTATCATTAAATACGAAGCAAAAAATTGTTATACCTTATATTAGATCATTCTAAAGGGTGTATGTGTACGATATGTTTACCCACATACACAACTGAAGAGTTGGTTAACTTTACTGCCAGATAAACTTTCCTCAAATTCTCCAGTAGAGAAGAGTGGATTGGCAGATATTTGAGGAAATGATTAAATTTCAGTGCGAGTGCTTCTTATAAACCTTTATATTTAGATTCTTAAGAGGTTTGGGTGTGGGGTTTAAGCGTTGCACCCACCCTAAATAAAATAAAAACAGGTGTATGATGGTTACATAGTACTCACCATTGGAGGTTTTAGAGCCTTTGTTTCACTATCTGAAATGTCTTCAAACTCTCTCATCTGCTCTTCATTGATAGTAAATGCTTCTCCTATGATGATGCTGTGTGAGGAATTTTCATCATTCAAAACTTCTTCAGGCAAGTTGTCTGCAAGCTCACTAGAGGCCTCAGGATTGCTTTTACTTCTTTTAACACTTTTTTCTTCTTCCTCTATCTTTCGTTTGCCTTCGAAAGAGGAACTTGAATCATCGGTTTTCGAACATTTGTCTGGGGAAGGACTTAGTTTAATATCAGTGCTTCCTATTTCCTTAATTTTCAAGGTTTCCTTCAGCTTTATTTCTTCTTCTGATTTTGCTAATATATTTTCTGTATCTTCTCTGACCGTAGTTCCTGCTTCTTTGTTTACTATTTCTTCTGTTACATTTTCAGTATTTTCTCTTAAAGTTGGTAAAAAACTTTGGTCTTTTAGAACATTTTCTCTATTACTTTCCTCCACAACAGTAATTTTTGAAAGTACTTCTTGTTTCAGTGTATAATTTGCATCATTTTCTGTGAAGTTTTCAGAATTTTTGTTTACAAACTGTCCATCAGAGTTTTCTGTTTCTACCATAATCCCTGTAGTTTTGTTTTCAAAACTATCATCTGAGGCATGCTCCTGAGTGTCACCTGAATTCTCTCCCTCCAAAATTGATGTTGACTTTTCTTCAACAAATTTATCAAAAAATTTGTCATTATGAAAATTCTTATTCTCTCTAAAATCTTTTTCCATAACTGCAGAACTTCCATTTTCTATGACATTTTCAGACATTTCCTTTTCTATGACATTTTCAGACATTTCCTTTTCTATGACATTTTCAGACATTTCCTTTTCTATGACATTTTCAGACATTTCCTTTTCTATGACATTTTCAGACATTTCCTTTTCTATGACATTTTCAGACATTTCCTTTTCTATGACATTTTCAGACATTTCCTTTTCTATGACATTTTCAGACATTTCCTTTTCGATGACATTTACAGAAATTTCCTTTTCTATGACATTTTCAGACATTTCCTTTTCTATGACATTTTCTCTACCTTCTTTTCCCAACTCTGGAGAGCTTTCATTTCTATCATTATATTTACAACTACTTTTTCCAAGTGAAAGTTCAGGCGTATTCTGCTGGGATGGAATTTCATTATTAGAGGGTTTGTCTGAAACAGAATCTGTGAAACCTTCAGAATTCAAATTTTGCTCTTCTTCAGTTTCCCAATTTTCACTTACTGTGTCCAAAGTTTTCTTGCATTCTTCTTCTCTCAAAACATTTTGCTGGTTTAGGCTTTCATTTTCTTCAAACACTGTAGAATCCTCATTAGAAAATACATCAGAGAAACTATGGATATTTAAAGAAGTGACCCGAGGTTCTCTCTGATCAATGACTGCATTTAATGAAGAAGTTCTTAAATTCTCCTCTTCACAACTATTTCCTGAATCTTCATTCCTCGCTTCATCTTCAGTTCCCAAGTTTAAATTTCTTTCATCTTTGTCATCTACTCTATCCACACACCCAAGTTCACTGCTATTCTTTTCATTTTCAAAGGCAACATGAATGCCTTGTAAATCCTGGTTTGGAGTTTGCATGTTTGAGTCTGTGTTTTCCTCTCTTCCATTCTCTAAATAAGTGGATACTTCCTCTCTTTCGTCTTTCTGTGACACAATCTGGGTTTCTTCATTTTCATAATCATCATCATAATCATCATCATAATCATCATCATCATCTGAAGGTATTTTGCCATCTGTCTGACAAATATTTAGTGGTGTTATATTTTTCTGTGCTTCCAACTCTATTATATTATTAGGACTACTGCTTGTTCTTTCTTTTGGCTCTAGTAAGTTACAATTACTTCCCAGGTCAAATTCTGAGCCCAAAGCATTTTCACCAGTAACTGGATTCACATAATCTCCTGAAAAATTCTGAACTGTTTCCACTAACTGATTGAAAATATTCTTAACAATTTTTGAATCTTGAACTTCATTATCGGAGAAAGAATTGGACTCAATGTTTAAAGAAGTGTTCCCAGAATCATAAGCAGTTGATTTGGGCAAGTTGTGGGCAGTAAGTCTCATTATTGTTTCTAATAGTGACATGTCTCCATCACCATTGTCAAAAGCATCATCCAAGGAATTTATATTATTTACTGGTGAAACAGAATTTCTTACCACACCTTGACCGTCTGATTTGGCCTGAAATAAAAAAAAATTATGCCACTTTATAAGTCATGCCATCTATTTTTATTTTTTACTTTTTTTAATTTTGTCAGTAATGTGCTCATGGCTCCAAATAATAACAATAATAATGATAAACTCTGTTCAGTACTCAATCAAACTCACAGAGGTATCTGAATATGAAAAGTTGTTCCCATTTTCTTGCTTCAATTTTGCAAAATATCTCTTCAGATTTGAGAGCCAAATAGTATCCACATATGACTGTGGAATTTTAAATTCTTCTAAAATTTCATTCCAAATTTCTGAGAAATCCCTGAAAATAAGAGAGACTAATAAAATTTTTTTTTTATACAGTATATATGATGCAAACCCACAAGGAAAAAGAAAAATGATTCAAAGGTCTTTCGTGTATTCAGAAGTACACCTCATCAGGGAATGAAGGGAGAAGGCAAGATGCCCAAAATATATACAGCAGGATGGAAAAACAAAAAGATTAGCACATAATTAATGAGAGGCAAGAGGAATTTTAACAGGATATTGTCAATTTTATACATTCTTGCACTGTTATTGAAATTATTTTTAAAATGGATAAATGCACATTCTAGAATATTCCTTTCAATTATATCTCTGTTTTTAACAAGCACTTTAGAACTATCCCACTTGATACTATGATTACATCTATACATATGGTTAAACAATGCATTAGAAATATTTGCTGTTCTACACACACATTTATGCTGTTTTACCCTAATATCTAACATTTTACCTGTTTGGCCAATATATATATACTGAGTTACATTGTGTACATCTGATCAAATACACACAACCAACAACATTATCTGAGGTATTCTTTATTAGCCATGCTTTAACAGTATTATTATACTTAAAGACTACATTGATACCAATTGCTTTAAGTAGTCAGAAGATATTGAAAATTAACATGGTAAGGTAGGCTAAGGATATTTTTATGCTCAAATTCCTTTAGAGTTACACTATTATACCTATTCTTGGCTTTCCTAAGGCAGTTATTTAAAAATGAAATAGGATAACATAATTTAGTACCAATATTCATGATATTGCATAACTTGGAATCTAAAAATTCAGGACTGACAACTCTCAATTCTCTAAAAAACATAGCAGAGAAAATAGAAGATTTAATCAAGGGATGATGGTCAGAATAAAAATGCACACGAGAGTTATTATAGTAGGCTTACTAAACTTCTTCAAATGTCAAATGATTAAACCATCTCCAAATTTTTAGATCCAGAGCTTTAGGTCCCATGAGTTTGACTTCTTACAAAATGTGTGTTAGGTTTTGGGTTAGGATTCTGTCCCAAAAGAGCCCAGCAGTTTACTGATTGCTAAGTCTTTTATCAATTTTGAGAAACACAGTAATACATCCGAAAGTGAGGTGACTTTAGCCAAAGGTTGTGTGTATAGTGCTTTTAATACAAGGTATGAATCAAATTATCCTTTGAGGTTTGAAAAAGCCCTAAAATCACTTAAAAATAATGATTCATTACATATTACTAAAGTGGACAAATCTAATTCAATCATCATCATCATCATGGACAATATCATCATCATCATGGACAAAAACAGTTACAATGAAAAGATGAATACTTTTATTGAGTGACCATGACATATACAAACCTCTAAACAGAGACCAACTGGAGGATGTTAATAAAATGTTTAACAGAAAATTAAGAGAAATAACTATAATAGGCTTTCTAAGCAGTTTCTTAGTATCAATCCATCACTACCATATTTGTACAGTTTAGTGAAAACACACAAAGTTAATAATCCCATGAGGCCTATTGTTAACTCAGTAGGCTACGTAACCTATAAGCTATCTAAATGGTTAGTTAGTTCATTAACACCCTTAGTTGGTTCTATTTCCAAGTCACATATTGTAAATGGCATGGATTTTATTGACAAACTGAAGTTTCCTAATGACCCTAATTTGAAATTGGTAAGTTTTGATGTAGTCATCACAAAAGTGATGACTACTTGATTTTTTAAAAGATAAGATCCCTGAATATTGTTTCCCTGTTCAACACAACACTCTTATTGAGTTAATTAAGCTTTGTGTCAAAGATTGTAAATTTCAGTTTGAAAACAAGTTTTATGCTATGTCATTTGGATTGGCAATGGGAAATCCTATCTCACCTGTATTAGCTAACTTATATATGGAATTTTTTGAAGGCAGAATTTTGCCTACTATTGTTAATTTTAACCTTGTTTGGTACAGGTACATAGATGATATTTTATGCCTTTGGCCTAATAATTTGGATGTTGACTTATTTCTTGGTAGGCTCAACAATTTAGTCCCATCTATTAAGTTCATGGTTGAAAAAGAAAATGATGGAAGCCTATCTTTTCTGGATCTAAAAATTCGGAGATGCTTGAATCAGTTCAAATTTAAAGTTTATTGTAAGCCTACTAATAATAACTCCTATGTGCATTTCATTCTGACCATCATCCCTCAATTAAATCTTCTATTTTCTCTGCTATGTTTCTTAGAGCATTGAGAGTTGTCAGTCCTGAATTTTTAGATTCTAAGTTATGCAATATCATGAATATTGGTACTAAATTATATTATCCTATTTCATTTTTAGATAACTGCCTTAGGAAAGCCAAAAATATGTATTACAATAGTAATACGCTAAAGGAATTTAAGCATAAAAATATCCTTAGCCTACCTGACCATGTTAATTTTCAATATCTTCCACCTTTACTTATATCTTCCACCTTTACTTATATCTTCCACCTTTACTTAAAGCAATTGGTATCAATGTAGTCTTTAAGTATAATAATACTGTTAAAGCATGGCTAATAAAGAATAGCCCAGATGATGTGGTTGGTTGTGTGTATTTGATCGGATGTACACACTATAACTCAGTATATATAGGCCAAACAGGTAAAACATCAGATATTAGGGTAAAAACAGCATAAATGTGTGTGTAGAACAGCAAATATTTCTAATGCATTGTTTAACCATATGTATAGATGTAATCATAGTATCAAGTGGGATAGTTCTAAAGTGCTTGTTAAAAACAGAGATATAATTGAAAGGAATATTCTAGAATGTGCATTTATCCATTTTAAAAATACCTTCAATAACAGTGCAGGAATGTATAAAATTGACAATATCCTGTTAAAATTCCTCTTGCCTCTCATTAATTATGTGCTAATCTTTTTGTTTTTCCATCCTGCTGTATATATTTTGGGCATCTTGCCTTCTCCCTTCATTCCCTGATGAGGTGTACTTCTGAATACACGAAAGGCCTTGGAATCATTTTTCTTTTACCTTGTGGGTTTGCATCATTCATTAATTTCATGTTTAATTGTGAAATTCATCATATATATATATATACAGGTGTCCCAGAAGACTGGACTTGGGGAAAATAGACATTATATTTTTAAAGTGAAACAAACATTTCTAATGTCAGTTTTACATATTTCAAGAAAAGAAAATACCCTGATGGCTCAGTACACCAATCTAGAGGTGGAACTGGTATTGCTATATGTTTCTGGAAAAATCCAGAGGGAGGCAAGTTTGTGAAATAACTGACATGCCTCCCTCTGACTTTTTTTTTGGAAACAAGTAGTAATACCAGTTCCACCTTCTCTTGTATGTTATATTTCCCCCAATTTACACGGAATTCATTTTATGTGGAAGGTTCAGAAATGCATCTATCAAGTAAATCAAGGGATTACTGTGTGTGTAATGGTTTATCAGCAAATTTTGGAATTTCAAACTTTGTTGGGTGATATTATACAGGTAAGTTAAAAGTATAAATGGTTCAGGTTTTCTATCTTCCATAACATACATCCAACTGGTATTTATTCATCTTGAGGATATTAATTTTGCCTATGAAGCAAAAGGGTCATTCCAGCTCAATTGGTACAGGGGTGGTCGGGTGACCATCTCCGATTTTCTTCAAATTTTCAGGGTTGATTCATACACCATTCAATAGCTTAAATCTAAAATATTAGCTTCCTCAGTCAAAAACTTTTAATTTTATGGTCGCTTAAATGGCCCCCACCTTCGACAAAAAATGCCCATGTTGGGCTTCATCGGCCAACGCCTTCATTTTGAGAGGCCTTGAAAAGTGTCTTCTAATAGGAGTAGAAGCTTCAAATTTGTCATGCCAATACAATTTCTGGTGGGCTTTTTAATTTTGCAAGCAAAAAGGCTGTGGAACAAATAGTTTCTAAGTTACAAGGGCTTAAATATGGCTCCATTTTGAAGCTTGCATCAATTCCTCCCACTTTTACGACTCTACCATTTTCAAAAGTTTTAGTTCTACATCAATCACAGCTGTTTTAATACTCCTAATAATCTCTATGGGTTGTAAATTTATGAGTGAAATAAAAAATAACCAAAAAAGGATTTATTTCTATTTTTAAAAATTTCCAAAAGTTACTATTTTCACAAAATTTGCAAAATTAACATCAACTTTGGGGCTTAATATAAAGGTGTCCAAAATTAGTCAGGGAGTTGATACTTCTAGTAAAGAAAGATACATATGAGTAAAAAAACATATATTAAGGAATAGATCTCAACTCAACTCCTTCATATAGTTTTGGTGATTCAAAGAAAAGTGCTTTTTGTGAAAAATCTCAAATTTTTGCAAAATTTGTAAATTTTTAAATTTCTATTTATGACATTGAATTGTAATTTTACTTCCATTTTATTACTTATTAAGTTGATTTACAATTGTAATAATATGTAAATAAGTCTAAAACATACAAGAAATTTAATATGTCTGTCAAAACAACCAGCGACTCGAAGGGCTCTGGGTAGCTCATTTCGCTTTGTATATTCTTATAAATGTAAAACATGATGGTTAATCATTAATGTCCAGGCCTATTTTATAGATCATGATCTTTTATTTTCAGAAAATTTAACTAGAGCAATTAACTTAATTTTACTGCCTGTAATAATGGCTTATTCTAATCAAGAATCAAAGTGCAGCTTTGGTATGTACTTGGATGATCCATGTCATGAACACAGACTCACCAGGAAGGTGGGTATGTATACCTTACATGAGCTGACAGATGAAACAAGGAAACTGCTATTGTGGAGAACAAAAGCAACTGTAATCAACCCAAATAGTGCTACTGTATGCTACCACCATGAAAAAATGTTTGGAATGCATTACCAACAAATGCAACATAGCTGCCAAGATCCATGGAGAAATCATCGAAAGAAGATAACAAGTAAGTAAATATAGGTACTAATATATTTATATTTCATAAAGAAGTTTATATTGTAAATTGCAACCTAAATTAGCTATTTGATTTTAATAGGGTAGGCTATATACTGTGCTACTGAATGCATATGTTTTGAATATTTTATACGAATAGCCTATAACCAAATGTTGAGGTTTTAAAATTATTTTCCAATGTGTTTAGAGTTTACATTACCCTACTTTATTTGCAGAATCACTACAAATTATTGACAAAGACATAGCAACTAGACTGAATCTGATACCAGGACAGAAACTTTGCTCAACATGCTTCTATAGAGCCAAGATGATTGAAGATGAAAAAGACTCAGGTAGTGATGAATATGTTCCAGAAGAAATAGTTAAGGAGACATTTGACGAAACGTTAGGTTCACTAGAATGCTCACCTATTAAGTATGTAAGAGCAAGAGATCGAAAGTTTTACGCGAAAAGGAAACTAAAGCAAATTGAAACATCAACAAAATCAAAGCTGTCAAAAGTACTTCATATGAAGCCTAGCATTTTGGATAAGGAAGCGGAGAAACCTACAGAGAGTGAGGAAGAAAAGTGTTATCAGCATATGATAGAGGAACTGAAAGAAAAGTGTAAAACTAGTACCAGACAAGAAAAGATACAAATTCTAACACGCCTTCCAATTGGTAAAACCTGGTCCAGAGAAAGAATTATGAAAGAATTTGAAGTGTCAGCCAGAATGGTTAATGCTGTGAGGGCCTTAAAGAGAAAAGAAGGTATCCTTCCAATAATGAGAAATAAAAAGAGTAGCAAGGGTATAAGCGATGAAATAAAGGAAAGAGTGATAGAATTTTTCCAAAACAATGAATATACTAGAGAATGCCCTGGTAAAAAAGACTACAAATCAATAAAAACACCACAAGGGAAGGTTCACAAGCAGAAAATACTGTTGTTGACAAATATCAGAGAATTATATACGCTTTACAAAAATAAATATCCAAACAACAAAATCTCCAAATCAAAGTTTTTTGAACTGAGACCAAAATGGTGTATGGGTGTGGGGAGTAAAGGATCACACAATGTATGCATTTGTGAAATACACCAGAACTTTAAGCTTTTATGTGAATCACTCCCCGTCAAAGTAGAATTAAGAGAGTTACTAGGGAAAATAGTCTGCAACACTGAAACCAGAAACTGCATGATTAATAACTGCAAAACATGTCCTGGTTTAAATGAATTACGGGATTGGCTTCTTACCATTTTTGAAAACAATGATTATGACATGGATGATGAGGTTTCCTTTAAGCAGTGGCTTCATACAGACCATACCCAACTGGTCACAATGACAAAAAGTGTTTCAAATGTAGTAGAAGACATATGTGAAAGTGCAAAAAAGTTGAAAGTACACCATTTCATAGCAAAAGCCCAATCAAAATATTTGTCCGACTGTAAAGAAAACCTCAATGATTCTACAGCATTAGTGCTTGTTGACTTCTCTGAAAACTATAGTTTTATAATTCAGGATGCCGTACAAGGGCATCACTGGGACAATACCCAGGCTACCTTGCATCCGGTAGTCTGCTATCAAAAAGTTGATGGTGAACTAAAAGTTACAAATTTTTGTGTAATATCAGATTCACTTACACACAACACAACTGCAGTTCATTCTTTTTTATGCGAAGCCTTGAAATTACTTAAAAGTCAGAATCCTAAACTAAAACATATTTGTTACTTTAGCGATGGCGCAGCAAGTCAATATAAAAACTATAAAAACATCATTAATTCAGTGTTACATGAAAAAGATTTCCAACTAACATGTGAATGGAACTTTTTTGCCACCTCTCACGGAAAGAGCCCCTGTGATGGTGTTGGTGGCACCGTCAAAAGGTTAGTTGCCCGGGCAAGTCTACAAGCAACTAGTAAAGGTTAGTTGCCTGGGCAAGTCCACAAGCAACAAGTAAAGGTCACATCACTAATCCAAAAGAGATGTTCGATTGGTGCAAATCTAATATTAATGGTATACAATTTCTGTACATTAATTCAGCTAAAATTGAGGAAAATGCTAATTTATTTGAGTTAGAAAAAAGGTATTCCTTAATTAAGACAATCCCAGGAACCCGTTCATATCACTGCTTTAGACCTTCATCAACAGGCATTAAACTGTACAAAATTTCTAGTGATGAAAATTTCTTTAACGTACAACTTTCCTTCCTCAATGCTACACAAGAAAATGTGGCTTACCAATATAAACCTGGCACATATGTGGCCTGTTTCTATGAAGGTGACTGGTTTGTTGGAAACATAGTTGAAGTGTGTGATACTGAGAAGGATCTATTAGTAAATTTCATGAAAAAGAATCCTTTTAAATGGCCTGAACAAGAGGACGTTTGCTGGATTCCATTCCAACATGTTTTGTGTTCAATTGAACCACCTACAGTTGCTGGGAAAATGGGGAGACAGTACAAGTTATCAAATGATTGTTTATCTAAAATTGAGGAGTATTTTCAAAAAAGCCTAAGTAACTACAGACCTGTATCAAGCTGAATAATAAATTGCCAATTTATGGCTGCGAGGCCATGGAGTGTTGAAGACAATCAGACTTAAAGCCTGAGTACAATAATAAATTCCTGAGTCAGTGTCTAAACTAGTGATGGGACGATACCAAAATTTTTAACGATTCCGATTCCGATTCCAATACCACTAAAAAGTCTCGATTCCGATACGATTCTCGATTCCGATTCCGATTCTCAATATTTTTAAATATAATTCTATACTTGTTTTTCTGGAAATTGTCATATTTTACTCTGGTAAGATTAACTATTTACATTATGAGTATGGTAATATAAATTATAAATTATAATAGATTGGTTTAAAAATAAAAATCAACTGTAAGTTGTAACAATTCATTTTAATCTTCTTGATTACACATCATGGATATACATGTTTTAATGTATAGCTACAATACAATAAAAATGAAATTTGTTATCCTCTTTCACTTAAATTTTAAAGTTTACATTGCAAAACTGGTTCAATTAAAAGTTAAAGAATCGTTTTAAGAATCGGAAATCATGGTACAATTCTCTCGATTCCGATTCATTCCAATTCCTGAAAAATGCTCGATTCTTCCGATTCTTGATTCCGATTCCGATTAATCGTCCCATCACTAGTCTAAACATAAGAGTTATTAGCTATATATAAGTTTACATACGAATTTACATAAAACAACACATATTAAAAAAAGAATATGAACTTATAGCCAATAATTCACATGCTTAAAAACTCAGGAATTCATTATTGTATATAGCTAAGTACTGTACACTTGTATTAAGGGAAGTAATACAACAAAGCTACTTAAATTTAAGGTTTTGTACTGAAAATGGTGGTTACTGCTAGTTTATCTGTACTAACTGCATAATTTAAATTACTAGGAAGTGCTTAAAGAGCAGTAGAACACGGTTCTACATGATTTACTTAGGTAGATCCAAGTATTGAGCCTACAAGCTGGTCCATCTGTTGTGTTAACTGCAAATGTAGTAATAATCTAGGTATATATTATGTCTTTTTTATGAGTAAAACTTATTTAGATAATTTAACATTTGTGAATTAACTTACCAAGTAATAAAATGGAAGTAAAATTACAATTCAATGTTGTAAAAAGAAATTTAAACATTTCAAAATTTTGAAAAAATTCAGAATTTTTCACAAAAAGTACTTTTCTTTGAATAGCCAAAACTATATGAAGGAGTTGAGTTGAGATCTATTCCTTAATATATGTTTTTGTACACATATGTATCTTTCTTTACTAGAAGTATCAACTCCTGACTAATTTCGGACACCTTTATATTAAGCCCCAAAGTTGATGTTAATTTTGCAAATTTTGTGAAAATATCAACTTTTGGAAATTTTTAAAAATAAAAATAAATCCTTTTTTGGTTATTTTTTTATTTCACTCATAAATTTACAACCCATAGAGACTATTAGGAGTATTAAAACAGCTGTGATTGATGTAGAACTAAAACTTTTGAAAATGGTAGTCGTAAAAGTGGGAGGAATTGATGCAAGCTTCAAAATGGAGCCATGTTTAAGCCCTTGTAACTCAGCAACTATTTGTTCCACAGCCTTTTAGCTTACAAAATTGAAAAGCCCACCAGAAGTTGTATTGGCATGACAAATTTGAAGCTTCTACTCCTATTAGAAGACACTTTTCAAGGCCTCTCAAAATGAAGGCGTTGGCCAATCAAGCCCAACATGGGCATTTTTTGTCGAAGGTGGGGGCCATTTAAGCGACCATAAAATTAAACGTTTTTGACTGAGGAAGCTAAAATTTTAGATTTAAGCTATTGAATGGTGTACTATGAATCAACCCTGAAAATTTGAAGAAAATCGGAGATGGTCACCCAACCAACTTTCTGAAATCTGTACCAGTTGAGCTGGAATGACTCAAAAATGAAAAGATTTATACCTTGTATCTCCTTGTTCAACCTTTGTTTTCAAAGACTGTCGAATAATGATATTTATGTATTCATTGGCTTTTGGAGTATGAATGTGCGTCTCTCTGTCTCTTCTAAAGACAGAGCCTTCTTGGCGAACAATCACATCGCATGACATGGTACTGTTCTTCACACTGCATGCCCATGAGGCAGTAATCCCTGTTTCAAAAAGACAAAGTATACAACAGTAATTTAATGATTATTTCATATGGATGAGTTTATAATGAATACTGAAATACTGTAACAGGCTTTATGAGATTAGTGCAAACAGTGTTGTAAATACTTATATTAGGATACTGAAACACATTGATAATACAATAAACAAAATTTGTAATGCATTTCCTTTTTTTAAATTTTAATTTAACAGCCATAATATACGAGATTAAAGTTCTACTAAGAACCAATATACAAGGTCCAGTCAATAAGTTTGTGGAACAATTTTGTTAAAAAACCAGTACTGGCAATTCTGCAAATTTATTAACTAGACCTTTATACTTGTAGTTATTTATAACATGGCCTGAAACATCTATTAGGAACTGATATAAACTTCTTTCAAATTTCTGTGTGCAGGAATTTTGCAACCAAAATGAATGCCTTTCACAGCACCTTACTAATTAAACAAAAGTATGGGTCTACTGGTACGGTACTGCATTTGTATCACACAAAGAAAAAATATTTGCATTTAAATTTTGTAGCTACTAGAAAAATATTAGTGCTTTAACTGTATTAATACTAAATACTGTACATAAAAAAATCCTTTCTACCCCTGTGGCTACTTCAGTTTTCTTCATACTATCATAACCATAAAGTTCAGCACAAATACTGTTACTGTAACAGAGATGAGTTTCTGTTGAAATACACCTTACAATAAGCATCTAAAAATTTAAAAGGTCTCCCATAAAATTCATTAATACTTAGTCACGTATAAAAGTAACCAAAGCAATTTATATTTAACTGCAAACCTATGGACAAAATGTAAAGTTATTGTATAACAGTAAAAGATGTTACCCAATAAACATACACAAAGAAAAGAAGAAAAAGAGGAGAGAGAGAGAGGTACAAGGAGTTACAAGGAAAAGAAGTACCTCAAAAGGCCTTGCAGCCCATACCGAGGAGGTACCAATGGCAACGGGTGCCAGGGAAAATTTTGTAAAGTTTACTTTTCTTTCAACTATCCTAGCAGTAGTAGAAAACTGGATAGAAAAGTAGAAGGCTCTCTCCCCACCCTCCACTCCCTCCCTGCCAGAGGCAGGTACAGAAAAAGGTTGAAGAAAATACCTTGACCCTGGAAAAGTAGCCAAGGAAATTTTACAGGAAAGTGGAGAATATATAAATAGCTCTATATTTAGCTTGCTCACAGAGACACCGTGCAAGCGATCTCCTGCAGAGTTTTCTTATGTTTTAGTCTTAAACTATGAGAGTATTCAGTACTTTGTCTAGCCTATTTTTAAACACATTTACACTTTGACTGGAAACAACCTCTGAGGGAAGTTGGTTCCAGATATTAACTATTTTATAGGAAAAGAAATTTCCGCAGACTGAGGTCCTAATTATTATTTTTTTTTTTTTTTTTTTTTTAGGAAGAACCGATTCGCCTCTATTTAAAGGGCATATCTCAGCGGAAAAACAAAGAAAAAGTGAGAGGAAAGACAGAGGAAAAAGAAAGGGTGGAGGGGACAGTCGAAGTGGAAAAAGACCAAGGATGACAAGGACTGCAGGGTCGAGCCCCATCATCCTTGGGTGCTAGGGCCGGGAGGGCGCATGTCAAACCTCCAGGAACAAGCACGTATAAACGAGCACAAAGAGCACTCAAGAGCACGAGCTTAGAACCCCCTTGCGGGGTGAGGTCCTAAATGTCTTTACACACTCAAATAGTGTGCAAGATTTCGTCTACCCTTTTCTTCAACTGATCCACAGAGGAACTGTTCACAACTTCCGAATGTAACCTGTTCCATGTGTCACAGATCTTATACGTAAAGTAATTCCCACACACACTAGTCCTAAACCGTTTCAAATCCAACTTCCAACCATTGTTGCGAGTTGGGTTATCATTTAAACTAAACATACTTCCAAAATCGACATCGTTGAACCCGCGTAAGAGCTTGAAAACCTCAATCAGTTGACCGCGCAGCCTCCGAGTTTCAAGCGAAAACAAGTTCAGGGCGCGTAACCGTCGATTGTAGCCCATATGCCTAACGGAAGGGATTAACTTTGTGGCCCTCGCCTGCACTCGCTCCAGCCTCTCAATATCTTTCCTGAGGGTGGGCGACCAGAACTGCACAGCATACTCCAGGTGCGGCCGAACAAGGGAATTGTACAGTGAGAGCACAATCTCCTTGTTCCGAAACTGAAATTGCCTCCTGATATAACCCAATAGTTTCTGGGCTTTCTTTTCCACCTCTACACACTGTTTCGTAAACTTAAGGTCGCTGCTAATTAGCACACCCAAGTCCTTTTCTAAATCAGTCACCTCGATATTACTACCCAACATCGAGTAGTCCGACTTGGGATTGGCGTAGCCAATGTGCATCACTTTGCATTTACCCAAGTTAAACGGCATTTGCCATTTTTCGGACCACTCTCCTATCCTACCTAGGTCCGCACGCAGTTCCTCGATCGCTTCGGGCGTCCCAACATTGGCCCCAAGCTTGGTGTCATCAGCGAATTTGGCGATCCGACTGACGATGCCACCGTCGATATCATTTATGTAAATGATAAACAACAGTGGCCCCAAAACGGAACCCTGAGGAACCCCACTAGTGACCGAGGCCCAACCCGAACTAGCCCCTTTAATTACCACCCTCTGCCGCCTATTCCTCAGCCAGTTTTCAATCCACCTACCTATTTCCCCACCGATACCCAGCGCGCGCACTTTCGCCATTAGCCGGCGGTGAGGTACCTTATCAAAGGCTTTCTGAAAGTCGAGATAAAGTATATCAATCGCCCTACTCTTATCGTACTCACTCAACATGACGTGGAAAAACTCGAGCAAGTTGGTGAGACACGACCTATGCCGTCTAAACCCATGTTGGGAGTCCCCAAGCAGCTTGTAGGAATCCAAATGGTCAACGATCCTATCAGCTATTATCCCTTCTAATAATTTACCTACAACTGAAGTGAGACTAATGGGACGATAGTTCCCTGGACTTTCGTGATCCCCTTTCTTAAAGATAGGGGTCACGTTGGCTTCCCTCCAGTCACCAGGCACCTGGCCCATCTCCAACGATTTGTTGAAGACTGTAGCCAGGTGGGGAGCCACCTGGTCGCGCACTTCTCGCAACACTCTGGGGAGAAACTGGTCTGGCCCAGGAGCCTTAAACGCGCTCAGTTTGTCTATTCTATCGGCAACGACTGTCGCGGTACATCTAACACTATCCAGGCCAGCACCTTCGTGCCTCACGCCTGGCTCGGGGATGACGCGGGTATCCTCCCTGGTGAACACTCCCGCAAAGTACTCATTAAGCGATGTCCGCAGAGAAGCCGCTTCCGTCCTTTAACGGACCTATCATGCTTCTAATGGGCTTTCTACTATTAACATAACTGAAGAATTCCTTAGGGTTCCCCTTGCAGAGGCTTGCCACCCGTAGTTCTTCGTTACGTTTCGCTAGCCTAACCTTCGCCTTCACTTCCCTACACAGGCGGACATACGCTTCAGTGTTCTCGTGGGAACGATTGGCCTTCGCCCTCCTATACGCTACTTTCCTATTTCGGATAGCCGAAGCGATGTCACGATTGAACCACTTAGGCTGCGTTGAAGCAGGGGTGACCGGTTTTGAGGGTATGGCAGCAGACTGCAGCACCATAAACTCGTCCCGGAATGCACTCCACACTCCCTCAACATCGCCGCCAACCTCTAACCCCATCTCTCCTACGCTATCCCTGAGGCTAACAAAGTTCGCCCGCCGGAGATCGAGCTTACTGCCTCTCGAGTTACTACGCTTCACCCGAGGGACGCACACACGGAACCTAATAAGACCGTGATCACTCCCGCCCAATGATTCGTCAACGGTGAGGCCAGTGACGAGGTTGTCTTCGGTCGTGAATACTAAGTCTAGAACGCTTTCGCCTCGTGTAGGCTCGTTGACCCACTGAGTGAGGAAGTTCTCATCAGCAAAGTCAACTAGCCTCCTCCCTTCAGCATCGGCAGTCCTGTTTTCCCACTTTATGCCGCGACAGTTGAAGTCTCCTAAAACTACACACACCCTATCCCCTAGCAGGCTACTGAGTTCGGTGTACAGGGCTGTATCCTCCTCGAGGAGGAGATGCGGAGGTCTGTACACCAAGATTAACCTATAGTTCGTCCCTCCCACGTTCAGATCGACGCCAAGCAGCTCCCGTTCCGACCGGAACTGGCAGTCAACCGGACTCAACGTGTCTCTGACGTATATTAGTACCCCACCCCCCCCCACGGGTGCGGTCTTTGCGAAACATTCTATACCCGGGAATTTCGAACTCCCCAACGTAGTCCCTACGATCAGTATGAATCCAGGACTCGGTGATAGCAACGATATCCTGGTATTCTGATGCTAAGAGCGCCGTGCTAGCGCCCGTAGCTCGCAAAACTTGTTCCTAATCGACCTAGCATTAAAAAGCATTGCACGGAGGGAGCCCCCTATTCTGACCGCCCCCTAGCACGACCCGTTTCCCGAACAGCCAGGGCTGTCGGGAGTTGAAGAGCCCCTCACTAACGAGGGGGCAACTTCCGCAGGAGCCTGAGCCCCCTCCAACGTAGGAGGAGGGTCACCCACCTGTACCTGGACGCACCCTTCAGTTGAAGGTACGTCCGCCACCGGCTCATCATCATCCCTCCCCGGTGGGGGCCCATCATCTCTCCCCGGACTCGACCTCACCATTCTGTATAGGTGCCGGTCGAGCAGCGCGCCTAGCACACCTTTACCCTTGTTATTGAGGTGGACACCATCTCTCTGGTAAAGGTCCCACCTACCTGAAAATGCGTCGAAGGGGTCAATAAACCTCACGCCCAGCGGGACGCACAAGTCTTGCACCCTCTCGTTGATGCCAATGACCTTACTGAGTGCGTGGTCACTGGCATTCATTCGCGGTAAAATTCCCATTAACATTCCCCTGTCTGTCTTCAGTTTTAGATCATCCGCAAGAGACATGATCTCGGTGATGATCCCCTCTGAAAGACCTACCCTACCGCCTTTGAGGAACAGGTCGTTGCCACCAGCGTGGACAACGATCGCAGTCCTCCGACTAGCCACGCGCACCTTCTCTACCTCCTTCCTTAAGTGAGTCGTTCCCCGCCCAGGTAAGCACCTTACCTTCCTCCCATCCCGGTTTGCAGAAGCAAAGTACTTCTCCTGGCCCCTGATCTGTGAGTCCCCAATCAAAACGGTGTCTTCCTCCTTCGAGCACAGGAGACTAAAGCGGTTAGAGGTCCTGACAGGGGCAACTGGGGTCTCAGGCTTCGGCTTCGCAGCCTTCTTGCCTGAGACCTTTCGAAACCCGTCGCCACCCATACACGCAGTTACACCACCCGACCCACCCCGACCGGTAGCTACATCCTTCGGTTTCTTTGGGCCATCAGTAGGCCCCTTCCCACCCTTTTTCTTCATCGGCCCCTTCCCACCCTTCTCTATCGACCCCTTCCCACCCTTCTCTATCAGCCCCTTCTTTGCGCCCTCCACCTTACGCCGCGTTTCCAAGCATTCCACGTGGGTCGCTGGCGATTCCTGACACTGATTTAGGACCCTGGCCCCCGGTTGCACCTCTACCCTTTCTCCGCGGTCCCGAGATCTGTCCATTCCATCGCTGGACCGCCTTTCCACGGCAGCTATCCTATCCTGAATGAGCTCCGGGTTAGGCGGCAGTGCAGCCTCGTCAGTGACTGCCGCACCTCCAACAGCCGGTCTGGACGACTCGAGCCGCCGGACCCTCTCCTCTAGCTTCTCGTAAAACCGCATGAGTTCGCAAAAGCGGCACATGCTGGAGTGGTTGATCTTCTCGAAGCAAGCTTCTTTGAAGTTCGTCACCCACTGGTTCACTTCACACTTCGCACATTCAGCCTTCAATTTCTGCGGTCCAGTCATTGTAACTTTTTTTTTCTTTTTTCAAATTCTGAATACTCTGAATAAGATAAAGCGTTCTAGCAATGAAAACTCTCAAAAACGTTCTGACCAGTATATAAAAAGGGGGGGGGGAATTCTTCCCGCGCGTAGACGCATCCACCTATTTGCAAGTGACGTTCATCCCTTCCAGAAGACTACACCTCTCCTGCTGCCGCACCGACCAAAGGTCTCCCCAGGGCCGGACAGTCCCAAACGTGTCGCAGCTACCAACTGACAAACACTCGCGACGCAGGCGTCACGGATTTTCCGCCAGGAGCGACAGCGAGATGCAGCCCCTTACTAAGTCTTACTAGTCACTCACAAGCGGCCAGACTCTTAGAATCCAGTGTTCAAGGGATATCCCACCAGACCCAGAGGCTACGCCCGAGACTTTACGCTGGCCTGGCAGTAAAGCTCTCTCACACACTCCATTCATCGCGCCCCTACGCCTGGGACCCCTCCATCCCAGTCTCTCACAACCTATGAGAGAGTTACAAGGAGTTACAAGGAAAAGAAGCACCTCAAAAGGCCTTGCGGCCCATACCGAGGAGGTACCAATGGCAACGGGTGCCAGGGAAAATTTTGTCTTTCAACTATGCTAGCAGTAGTAGAAAACTGGATAGAAAAGTAGAAGGCTCTCTCCCCACCCTCCGCTCCCTCCCTGCCAGAGGCAGGTACGGAAAAAGGTTGAAGAAAATACCTTGACCCTGGAAAAGTAGCCAAGGAAATTTTACAGGAAAGTGGAGAATATATAAATAGCTCTATATTTAGCTTGCTCACAGAGACACCGAGCAAGCGAACTCTTGCAGAGTTTTCTGAGGTTTTAATCTTAAACTATGAGTGTTTCTGTACTTTGTCTAGCCTATTTTTAAACAGATTTACACTTTGACTGGAAACATCCTCTGAGGGAAGTTGGTTCCAGATATTAACTATTTTATAGGAAAAGAAATTTCCGCAGACTGAGGTCCTAAATGTCTTTACACACTCAAATAGTGTGCAAGATTTCGTCTAACCTTTTCTTGAACTGATCCACAGAGGAACTGTTCACAACTTCCGAAGGTAACCTGTTCCATGTGTCACAGATCTTATACGTAACGTAATTCCCACACACCTAGTCCTAAACCGTTTCAAATCCAACTTCCAACCATTGTTGCGAGTTGGGTTATCATTTAAACTAAACATACTTCTAAAATCGACATCGTTGAACCCTCGTAAGAGCTTGAAAACCTCGATCAGTTGACCGCGCGCACTCCGAGTTTCAAGCGAAAACAAGTTCAGGGCGCGTAACCGTCAATTGTAGCCCATATGCCTAACGGAAGGGATTAACTTTGTGGCCCTCGCCTGCACTCGCTCCAGCCTCTCAATATCTTTCCTGAGGGTGGGCGACCAGAACTGCACAGCATACTCCAGGTACGGCCGAACAAGGGAATTGTACAGTGAGAGCACAATCTCCTTGTTCCGAAACTGAAATTGCCTCCTGATAGAGAGAGAGAGAGAGAGAGAAGAGAGAGAGAGAGAGAGAGAGAGAGAGAGAGAGAGAGAGAGAGAAGAGAGAGAGAGAGAGAGAGAGAGAGAGAGAGAGTTACAAGGAGTTACAAGGAAAAGAAGTACCTCAAAAGGCCTTGCGGCCCATACCGAGGAGGTACCAATGGCAACGGGTGCCAGGGAAAATTTTGTCTTTCAAACTATGCTAGCAGTAGTAGAAAACTGGATAGAAAAGTAGAAGGCTCTCCCCACCCTCCGCTCCCTCCCTGCCAGAGGCAGGTACGGAAAAAGGTTGAAGAAAATACCTTGACCCTGGAAAAGTAGCCAAGGAAATTTTACAGGAAAGTGGAGAATATATAAATAGCTCTATATTTAGCTTGCTCACAGAGACACCGAGCAAGCGAACTCCTGCAGAGTTTTCTGAGGTTTTAATCTTAAACTATGAGTGTGTTCTGTACTTTGTCTAGCCTATTTTAAACAGATTTACACTTTGACTGGAAACATCCTCTGAGGGAAGTTGGTTCCAGATATCAACTTAAGGTCGCTGCTAATTAGCACACCCAAGTCCTTTTCTAAATCAGTCACCTCGATATTACTGCCCAACATCGAGTAGTCCGACTTGGGATTGGCGTAGCCAATGTGCATCACTTTGCATTTACCCAAGTTAAACGGCATTTGCCATTTTCGGACCACTCTCCTATCCTACCTAGGTCCGCACGCAGTTCCTCGATCGCTTCGGGCGTCCCAACATTGGCCCCAAGCTTGGTGTCATCAGCGAATTTGGCGATCCGACTGACGATGCCACCGTCGATATCATTTATGTAAATGGTAAACAACAGTGGCCCCAAAACGGAACCCTGAGGAACCCCACTAGTGACCGAGGCCCAACCCGAACTAGCCCCTTTAATTACCACCCTCTGCCGCCTATTCCTTAGCCAGTTTTCAATCCACCTACCTATTTCCCCACCGATACCCAGCGCGCGCACTTTCGCCATTAGCCCATACCAAGGAGGTACCAATGGCAATGGGTGCCACGGAAAATTTCCTACACCATCAAATAGTGTGCAAGATTCAGTCTAACCTTTTCTTGAACAGATCCACAGAAGAACTGCTCACAACTTCTGAAGGTAGCCTGTTCCACATGTCACAGATCTTATACGTAAAGTAATTCCCACACAGACTAGTCCTAAACCATTTCAAATCCAACTTCCAACCATTGTTGCGAGTTGGGTTATCATTTAAATTAAACATGCTTTTAAAATCAACATTGTTGAACCCACGTAAGAACTTAAAAACCTCGATCAGTTGACTGTGCAGCCTCCGAGTTTCCAGCAAAAACAAGTTCAGGGCACGTAAGTGTCGATTGTAGCCCATATGCCTAATGGAAGGGATTAACTTTGTGGCCCTCACCTGCACTCACTCCAGCCTCTCAATATCTTTCCTGAGGGTGGGCAACCAGAACTGCACTGCATACTCCAGGTGCAGCCAAACCAGAGAATTGTACAGAGAGAGCACAATCTTCTTGTTCCAAAATTGAAATTGCCTCCTGATATAACCCAACAACTTCTGGGCTTTCTTTTCCACCTCTACGCACTGTTTCGTAAACTTAAGGTCACTGTTAATTAGCACACCCAAGTCCTTTTCCAAATCAGTCGCCTTGATATTACTCCCAAACATCGAGTAGTCTGACTTGGGATTGGCATAGCCAATGTGCATCACCTTGCATTTACCCAAGTTAAATGGCATTTGCCACTTTTTTGGACCACTTTCCTATCCTACCTAGGTCCGCACGCAGTTGCTCAATCGCCTCTGGCATCCCAACATTGGCCCCAAGTTTCGTGTCATCAGCAAATTTGGCCATCCTACTGACGATGCCAGCATCGATATCATTTATGTAAATGATAAACAACAGTGGCCCCAAAATGGAACCCTGAGGAAACCACTAGTGACCAAGGCCCAACCCGAACTAGCCCTTTTAATTACAACCCTCTGCCACCTACTCTTCAGCCAGTTTTCAATCCACCTACCTACTTCCCCACCAATAACCAGCACGCACACTTTGGCCATTAGCTGGTGGTGAGGTACCTTATCAAAGGCTTTCTGAGAGGGAGAGGGAGATAGAAGAAAAAAAGAGAGAGAGAGAAAAGAAAACAAGAGAAAGGTAAGTGGGTCATTCCAGGACAAGTCATGCAAAAAAAAATTAAATTCGTAACTACTCCAACTTGGATTTTTCTCAAATTTGGTATACAAGGTTGTTTTTGTGCAAAAACATGAAATCTCAAGTTTTAGCGCAATCAGAGTAATGGTTCAAAAGTTATGGGCCCCCAATTTTGGGGCTGGGGGCTGGCCCCTTAATGTTTAAAAGTCCATAACTCAGTCCCTAATTGAGCTAGGAAAAAAATTTAAAAATCATTGAAGGCTCAAATCCTAAAGAATATTGACTAATTAATAAAATGCATTTAATCAAATAGTTAAAAAGTTATATCAGTTTGAATATTGGGGGGGGGGGCCCACCCCCTATGATACAGATATTAAAGATTTTTTTTCTGGCATTTTGTACCTCAATTACTCTTCTATATGACTTAGTCAATGACATTGTGTATTTTTACCTTTAAGTTGCATATTTTTTTGCACTTTATTAGAAGGTACTTGCTAGCAAAAAGAGGACATATTAGCCCAAGTTCAGGAATTGGGCTATACTAACTATATAATAGTTTTATCCTAACTATATATATTGCACACATGCGCACACACATTATTAAAATAAGATAATTTGTACTGCCTGTTTGTAAGGTCAAGTGGTATCATGCTTATGTAGTTATGCTACAACTTGTCACAGCAAAATGAGATTGTCCGAGGGCTCCTTCCATTAGCATGAGCCTTGGTTATTAACCCTCTAATGCCGACTGGGTCGAATACATACCGTTTCAAATACACGCATTTAGACTTAACCCTATAAAAATGTTCGGCATTAAAGGGTTAAGGGTTCAGTTTGCCTTTTGTGACCACATGATAAACACTGCTCATATATGGTATCTGCTTGCCATATTATTTTAGTGCCTTGCCTATATTGGCTGTGGTTGTGTTTGCCTGTTATCATTAAAAATCATTAACATTTAATATTCTTTCTACTTATTACAGGAACTGAAGCTAATATATAAATTTTAAACATGTCTTACCATTTAAATTATCATAAACAGTGTTGTGACCCCTTTAAGAGACAAGAAAAGAATCTTAAAGGGTTTAAGAAATTTACCATTAAATGTAACAGAAAAAACCCTGCACTCCTTAATTGGAAAGTTTGTACAAACTGTTCTGTAAGATTAAATGAACTTGAAGAACCTGATAAATTATTTAATGATGTTTTTGAAACTGAGTCATCTACAAGTAAGTACCTCTTCATTTCAAAGCAGTCCAGGAAGTACACATTTGCAAACTGACAATCCTGGTGAGATCAGTGATATTGAAATCTGTAGAGAACAAACCAAGAACATTCTTGAAGAAATGGAAATTTCGCCAATAAAATTCCATAAGTAGTGTATGAATTATAATTTGGGGACTTATTTTTGAAAAGTATAATTATCAGAAAATGCATTATATGATTTTTAAAAATCATCTAAACTCTTTATCATTGTGTATACACTGTTTCATAGGTTATCAAAATAATGCAGTTTTATCAAACTTGTAAACATAACATTCTTTAACAATTTAAGGAATTGCAAAAAAATAGTTATGTACAATAAATGAATTCCAATTAGTTATTAAATTATGAAAATTTGTTGCTGTAATTTACAGTAATTCTAAATTTTGGATGCTGCCTAATTTCAGATGGTATGAACACTGACAGGATATCTAAAAAAACATCAGACAAATATGACAAGTGTGTATCTACTTTGAAAAAGAACTTTGAACAGTCTTTCTCAGCATCTGTGGATGAGGGAGCATCTACATCCAAAAGATTATGCATGGAAAAAGAATTGGAAAGGTAAGGATTGCTCAAATTCAACTAAATTAGCAACTCATGATCACAATTAAAGACTCTTGACATATATAATTTTAGATGTTTTAAGTTTCAATAGCCTAACTTTTCTTCAATATCATTCTTACGTACAAAACACAATCACACTATTTTAACAATGTCTACAAAATATTAGGGATGTGTCGGATAGTGATTTTACCGGATAGCCAGATACCAGATATCCAGTAAATTTAAAATACTGGATATCAGATATCCAGCGTAACTGATTTTCCATGTTTATGCTTGATTCTTTAATCATTTTGCATGTTTGTTTTCTTATTTTGTTCTGTTTGCTTCTCATATACAGTATACCCTCGTTATACCCCCCCTCCCATTATACTGCCACCCTCGCTTATCGCCGATTTTTCTGAGAAACGGATTTTTATCCCATTTAAATGATTATAAACCCTCATTATACCACCCCCCGCTTACCGCCATAACTCATTCAAAACTCATTTTTGCCGTCAACAGCTAAATTTTATTATAGAACAATTAGACATGCATGGGTTATGGTTTATTATTATTATTACGGTTTATTATGCTATGATTAATACTTCATCTGTTAAAAAATAGATTCTAATTTTGTTATACGCCCCCATTATACCACCACCCTTGTTATACCGCCTAAAATTACACAGTCCTAAATTGGACGGTATAACGAGGGTGCACTGTATATTTAGATAATAGAAAGTTTTTTATATATTTACGTAATTGATGTTTGAGTTTATATATTTTTTCTAAACTGATCTTTTATGTTACAGATAGTGATTGATATTGCTGATATTAATACTTTCTAGCTTGTGCCAACCATTAGTTATAATAATGTCGTGTGTCTGGAAACATTTTAAAGCTTGTGGTGTGGAAACTGTGCACAAAGCGGAGTGCCTACATTGTGACAGTAAATCAATGTCAAAGTTTATAGTACGAGGCAAAACACCTCGTTCGTATTCCACTAAACCTTTGTGGAATCATTTGAAGAATAAACATTAAACATCTGTAGTGAATACTCTTATTTTAGTTTCAAGTTAAATGTTAATTTTACAGTCTTGAATTTCGGAATAGTTATAAATTCATTTTAAATTAGTTACCCATCATAATTCAATTGTGAACCACATTAATACTAATTTTATGTATACTATATTATTTTATTGTATGTAAACATAATTAATTATATATCACAATTGTCAGTTAATATTTATATTCAAATATTTATTTTAATCTAATACCATGTCCATTTTACAATAAATAATAGAAATCCAAGGGTTATATTTTCCACCTTTGGTACTGTCGCAGTTTCGCCTAACGGACTCAATACGGCTAGTGAGATAATCACTGGTTGGCACTTAACCAGCGGCAGTGCTTATGACTACATCATCCAGGTTAACCTATACCGGATAGATGCGCTACGGTCCCAAGCCGTAGCTTGCCTAGGCCCAACGACGACGACGTAAACCACAATTGGTGACCCCGGAGCTGGATTACCCCTTTTACCCGAACGACTAGGACTAGACTGTAATGTCGTTCGTGCCCATCACCCCCTTCACCCGAGCGACTAGGACCAGACTTAACGTCGTTCGTGCCCATCACCCACCCCCTTCACCCGAGCGACTAGGACCAGACTGTAATGTCGCTCGTGCCCTCTGCCCCTCAACCCCTGCCCGTGCGCTCTGTGCCTGCGCTCGTCTCAACCTCCACTCCTTCGTTGGTAACTTGTCGTCTTGCTTGTACGTCAGCAAGCATAGGAGAAGATGCCTGACGACGCTGGTGCCATCTCCCACTTGAGCGTAAAGCTCCCCGTCTTCTGGCCGGGTGATCCATTTATTTGGTTCCACCAAGTGGAATCACAATTCAACTTGGGAAGGATCACCGCTAGCAGGACGAAATACGATCATGTTTTGTCCTCTCTACCAGCGAGCATCATCTCTGAAGTCCGTGACGTCATCGTATCTACTTCCACGAGTGAGGACCCATACAACGATCTGAAGTCTGCCATCCTGTGCCGCACCACTGTCTCCGAGCGTGAGAAACTACATCAGTTAATCTCAAAAGAAGAACTTGGAGACCGTAAGCCCACTCAAATGCTGAGGGCTATGCAGTGCGCTCTAGGCGAACGCGCACAAACCTTCGATAAGGACATCTTTAGACAGTTGTTCTTGCAGAAACTTCCTCCATCAGCTCAGCGTGTCTTGGCCACTATGGATCCTGCTACTCCAGTTGATAAACTAGCAGAAACTGCCGACAAAGTAGTGGAGATTGACACAGCTCCGGTCAACAACGTGAACACACAATCGGAACTGGAATTGAAAGTGGAAGAGTTAAGTCAACAACTCAACCACGTTTGTTCTCTGCTACAAAATCAACGGCAAAGAAGCCATTCTCGGTCAAGATTTACGAAGAGGCATCGTTCGAGTTCCGGGAAGATCTGCTTCTACCACGCCAAATTTGGAAAGAAGGCTAGGAAGTGCATCTCCCCTTGCAATTTTTCGTCGGAAAACCCCAGCAGCGAGTCCTAATGGCGTCTAGTACTCGCACTGCCAACCTGTTATTCATAAAGGACAGGAACTCTGGTGTCAATTTCTTGGTTGATACCGGAGCGTCAGTCAGTGTATTCCCTCAAAAATCTGGTCATACGCACTCGGAATCTCCGCCTCTATACGCTGCTAACGGTTCACGCATACCCACGTACGGTACTCAGTCGCGTGAACTAAACTTGGGCCTTCACCGATCCTTCAAGTGGATTTTTCATCTGTGCTCAAGTGCGGCATCCCATAATCGGCGCTGACTTCCTCCAGCATTTCAAACTCCTGGTGGATCTTGACAAGCGACGCTTATGCGACCAGGCCACACTGCTTTCTGTTCTTGCCAAACAGGTTGCCCTTCCAGACGCCTCGAACTCTGCACTTTCCCTCGTTCCCCCTAATTCCATGTACCAGTGCCTTTTCCAACGATATCCAGGAATTCTTCAACGATGCAGATGGGTGATACCATTAAGCACACCATTACCATCACATTACAACAAAAGGTCCCCCTGTGTTTGCAAAACCCAGACGTCTTGCCCGGACAAACTGAAGCTGCCAAATCGGAATTCCAGCTTATGCTGGATCTTGGGATAATAAGACCTTCCAAAAGCAGTTGGTCCTCTCCCCTACACCTGGTCCAGAAGAAGTCAGGAGACTGGAGACCATGTGGGGATTACCGGTTTTTGAATTCGACAACCATCCCGGACCGATATCCGGTACCGAATGTCCAAGACTTTACTTCTCTTCTCCACGGCAAATCTATCTTCAGTAAAATAGATCTCGTTAAGGCTTTCCACCACATTCCCGTAGAGCCTTCGGATATTCCCAAGACTGCAGTTTGTACACCATTTGGGTTATTCGAATTTGTGAAGATGCCGTTCGGGCTACGGAATGCTGCGCAAACCTTTCAGAGGTTTATAGATGAGGTCACCAGAGGCTTCGACTTTGTTTATGCCTACATCGATGATTTGCTTGTGGCCAGCTCAACGGAAGAGGAACATAAGGAACATCTTTCACTCCTCTTTCAACGTTTAGAACAATACGGTGTTACTATTAATGCATCTAAGTGTGTGTTTGCACAGCCAACCTTGGAATTTCTTGGTCACACGATTTCGCAGCACGGAATTACCCCCCTTCAGGACAAGTGTGAAGTGATAAAAAATTACCCTATGCCAAATAATCAGCGTGAGTTACGTCGGTTTCTAGGTTTGGTAAATTATTACCACAAGTTCATTAAAAACTGTGCCAGTGTTCTTGCTCCTCTACACGCTATGATCACACACAAACGCAAGGTAACGAATTGGTATGGTGTAGCGATAGTTTACAGGCGTTCGACAACGCCAAAAATGCTATCAATAGTGCATTGTCTCTGTCATTTCCTATCAGTAATGCCCCCCTAACTCTGACGGTCGATGCATCAGATGTTGCGATCAGTGGGGTTGGAACAAACCATTAATGGTCAACAAGCACCCATCGCGTTTTACTCGAAAAAGCTGCAGCCAGCCCAAACGCGTTATAGTGCTTTCGGACGTGAACTTCTTGCTATTTACTTAAACGTGAAGCATTTTCAACATTTCCTTGAAGGCCGAGAGTTTTGTGTTTTTACCGACCACAAACCTTTGGTCACTGTCTTCAATAAAAACAGCTGTAACCACTCTCCCAGAGTCATCAGGCAACTCGATTATATCTCGCAATTTACCACAGATATCCGCCACATCAAAGGTGTCTTGAACACTCCAGCGGATGCACTTTCAAGAATAGAGATTACTTCTGTTACCCTCAGCTCTACACTGTGGAATGCTATTGCACAGGATCAAGATAAGGATACGGAACTACAAGAACTGCTCAGAGAAGACTCCACTCACTCACTTTCCCTCAAGAAAATGAGTATGCCAGGATTGTCTGTGCCCCTCTATTGCGACGTATCAACAGCTGCTATTCGCCCTTATGTCCCTCCATGTCACAGAAAAGCAGTCTTCACGGATCTTCATAAGCCCTCCATCCTGGTATCCGTGCTTCGCAACACCTGGTTACCTCTCGCTTTGTTTGGCCCTCGATGCGGAAGGATGTCAAACATTGGACCAAAACGTGCCTTGCCTGCCAGCGTGCCAAAGTCCAAAGGCACACCAGGTCCCCCTTTGACGCATTTCCGCCCCCATCCCAGCGATTTGAGGTAATTCATGTAGACATTGTTGGCCCTCTTCCAGTGATTCAAGGCCAACGTTATCTGCTCACCTGTCTCGACCGCTTTTCCAGATGGCCTGAAGCCATCCCACTTCCTGATATCCAAGCGGACACTGTTGCAAGAGCCTTTCTTCATGGATGGGTATCAAGATTTGGATTGCCGACAAAAGTCATCACTGACCAAGGTCGCCAATTTGAGTCTTCGCTTTGGAAGAAGTTTACCAGCTTGTTGGGTACAGTACATGCGCATACCTGTGCGTATCATCCGCAAGCTAACGGCCTCGTCGAACGCTTCCATCGCCAGCTGAAGTCATCCCTTATGTGTCACGAAGACTCCCATTGGATGGATAAGCTTCCACTCGTGTTGCTTGGTATTCGCTCTGCATTTAAGAGTGATCTGAAGACTACAGCGGCTGAACTAGTCTATGGAACAACACTGCGGCTACCAGGTGGCTACTTCACTGCAGGGGATAAGTCATGTGATCCTACGGAATTCGCTCAAACACTTTCCTCTCACATGCAGTCCCTTCAGCCTGTTCCCCCTCGATTGACTAGCCAACAGAACATCTTTATTTCCCCAGCCCTCCAGTCTTGCACCCACGTTTTCGTTCGTGTACCTGTCCCAAAACGGCCTCTCCAATGTCCATATGACGGACCCTATGAAGTTCTCCGACGTACGCGCAAATCATTCCTCATCCAGCGCGGTTCCAAGGTCGACAAGGTTTCTATCGATCGTCTTAAGCCTGCGTTTTTGGAATCAACCTTAAGCGAGGTACATGTAGCTACCAAAAAGGTCCAGGGAAAATCTGTGTCGTTCGGAACTCTTTGAACTTCCTCTCTGGTGGGGGAGTGTGTAGTGAATACTCTTATTTTAGTTTCAAGTTAAATGTTAATTTTACAGTCTTGAATTTCGGAATAGTTATAAATTCATTTTAAATTAGTTACCCATCATAATTCAATTGTGAACCACATTAATACTAATTTTATGTATACTATATTATTTTATTGTATGTAAACATAATTAATTATATATCACAATTGTCAGTTAATTATTTATATTCAAATATTTATTTTAATCTAATACCATGTCCATTTTACAAATAAATAATAGAAATCCAAGGGTTATATTTTCCACCTTTGGTACTGTCGCAGTTTCGCCTAACGGACTCAATACGGCTAGTGAGATAATCACTGGTTGGCACTTAACCAGCGGCAGTGCTTATGACTACATCATCCAGGTTAACCTATACCGGATAGATGCGCTACGGTCCCAAGCCGTAGCTTGCCTAGGCCCAACGACGACGACGTAAACCAACACATCCATGCAAATATACTGAAGCACAACAAGTTACAAAAGCAAAAGAATCAAAAGAATATGATGATGCAGCTGTCCAGCCATTAACCAGCAATTCGAGTCAACCTACATTGATGTAAACAATAGAACAAACAAAAACTTGGTCATTAGAAGATCCTAGATCTATAGAAATCACTAATGCTATATGTAAGTATATTTTATTAACAGAGTATGCTTGGTTTAATTTTTTTAAGTTTGTCATGCTTTTAATGGACCATTTTTTTAAATTAATTTTATAATTTTCTAGTCAAAGCAGTAAATTTGAGCAGAAACTTCAACAATATTTTTTAATTAATTTTTTATTTAAATTTTTAATCTAGCCTAACTTAAATATAACAGACACAATTTGTTTTATATATGTATCTGAATAAATATGAATGAATTTGTCATATATGAAATTTTGTTCATGTTTATGGCAATTATAAATAATCATTATTATTAATTTGCCAATGAAATAACTTCTAAATTAGTTTATAAAGTCATATAAGTGCATTATTGCAGTTATAGAAATATGTGAAATCCATATATGTCTGAAGATAAAATAATAGGTAGCACATTTAGTTATGATAGATATCTTCAATATTGCAACACGCAAAATATTTAAATATATTCATTGAAATTTTCAGGTGAGATGATGGCACTAGATGCAGAGCCATTCTCTATGGTAGAACGAGATGGGTTTAAGAGGTTCATTAAAAAGACTGTACCACGATACCCTCTTCCATGCCACACTCATTTCTCCCGCAAAGTGATGCCAACAATGTATGAAAATATTGCAACAAAAATTAGAGAAAAACTGAAAATGCATCACGCATCTCATTCACCACAGATATCTGGACAAATAGTGGAAATAATGAAGCTTTCATTAGTCTAATGGCACATTTCATTGCACAAGATAACATGAAGCAAAAAGTTCTTACATTAGCAACTAGGCATTTTCCAGTCAGTCACACTGGCATAAATATTTCTGAGATGTTAACGAATATCTTAGAAGAATGGGAACTACAACCTCAGCAACTTCACCTTATAGTGAGACACAATGCAGCAAATATTGTCATTGGAACAGGTAAGATCATAGTTTAAATTTTTCATTATTATTATTATTATTATTATAATATCATTGATATTATTATTATTATACTATATATAATAATATTATTAAATAATAATAGTAATTATTATTAATTTTTTTTTCATTTTTCCAGAACTGACTGCAGCTACTGGTATCAGTTGTTTCATACACACACTGCAGTTAGTTGTTCATGATGCCATGCTGTCACAGAGAAGTGTCTGATATCATTACCAAATGTCGGAAAATAGTCACCCATTTCAGTCACTCTTCCATTGCTTGCACCAAACTTCGAAGCATTCAAGTCTCTACAGTTACCTAATCATAAACTGATACAAGATGTTAAAACTAGATGGAATTCGACATATTACATGCTAGAACGCTTGTATGAGCAACGTCGAGCTGTAATGACATATGCTGCTGAGCATGATATCCCCACATTAACTGCATATAATTGGAGTCTTGTAGAAAATATTTTAAGAGTCTTGAAGCCATTTGAGGAGATAACAAAGCAAGCAAGTTGTGATGGTAAGATAATTAGCTTTGTCATTCCAGCAGTGGCTACTTTACATTCCTACCTTTTAAAAAGGATGAAAGATAGTGGAGTGCAGACACTAAAAGAAGAACTAAAAATGGCTTTAGAAAATCGCTTCATAAAACCATCAAGTTCAATTGACCTCACTGCAAAATGTTTCACACTTGCAACACTTCTGGATCCAAGATACAAAGGACAATTTTTGAAAGATGTAAAAGGTGCCAAACAACAGCTTGTTGAAGAACTCATTCTTCAGGATAAAGAAAAAAGCAAGAATAAGGATAGTGACATTCAACCAGCAGACAGTGACGAATCAAGTCGCAGACAGTCTGCTTTAACTTTGTCAGAAGAGACCCATGAGGACATTTGGGCTTGGTTTGACCAACTACTCAAAAGAAACACCGATCAGGAAGACAGCAGTACTAGTGCTGATGAATTAGCAGAAACTCCCAAAAGTGTAAAAAAATGTATCATAAGCAGCCCCAAAAATAAAGAGTTGAAATCAAAGAAAGTAATCTTTAATTCAGAAATAGAAAAATATTTCTCTCTCACAAATATCCCATGAACAGATAACCCTGTGAATTGGTGGTATAACCATATTGGTGAGTTTAAAACTCTGAAATATATGGTATTAAAGTATTTAAGTGCTCCTCCAAGCTCAGTTGCTTCTGAAAGACTCTTTAGTGCGGCAGGTCAGGTCTATTCAGACAACAGAAATAGGCTGGATCCTAGCAATGCTGAGAAACTAATTTTTATTATGTGAAATTTGAAATATATTGAAGATAAGTATTAATATTCAAATTTATTATCTATTAGGATAGGAGTTGATTTTTAATTAATTTCTGAGTTCCTTTTCCATATGGTTTATTTTATGTAATTGTATTTGATTTTTCAATTGTTTGTTTGATTTTTCAAATAAAAGATAAAGCTTGAACAAAGGTTTCATTTACTTAACTAAGTGCCGGATAGTTTAGCTATCCGGCCGGATACCGGATAATAAAAAAATGCTGGATATTGCTGGATACTGGATAATAACCGGATATCCGGCGCACCCCTAAAAAATATCCATGGAAGGTAGATATTCTTATTTTTTCTATTTAGGTCCTGATCTTAGAGTACATTAAATTAATAATTTCTATTTAAGAAAATTCTGATATCCCCTACCTTTTATTTATCTAATAGGTACAAAACTATGATGAGGGAGCTCGCTGAAGCATTCAACTCTACAACTTCCTACCAAAGAAGGTTGCAGATTCTTACTCTATCCCCATACACAATCTCAAAAACTCGAGATTTCTTTGGAGCTAGTAGATATCTTGTTGATAAAGCCAGGAGCATGAAGCAACAGTATAGAATATTGCCAAATGTTCCTAAATACAGTAAAGGGAAAAAGATAAGTGATGAAACTATTCCTAATGTGACAGCTTTTTATGAGGACCCGGAATTTAGTTGGGTGTATCCAGGAAAAAAGGACTATGTGTCAGAGACAAAGATGGAAACAAAATTTACAAACAAAAGCATCTCTTACTCAAGTATAAGTTTTTCAACATTTGCAGCTCTTAGACCCAAATGGTGTGTTATTGCTGGAGGTACAGGTACACACTCAGTTTGTATTTGTACCTATCACCAGAACCCCAAATTAATGGTTTCAGCAATTGGTGACAAGGACTTCACTTATCATTCATTGATTCAAAAAAGTGTCTGCGATGTGAACAACATTAAATGTATGTTACACCAGTGTAGAGAATGTCCTGTTGTTGCTGGTGTAGATAACTATTTGAACACATTAAATGTACTGACTTCCAGGGATTCAATTGAATATGACCAGTGGACCAGCACTGACAGGGCAACTTTGTCAAATGTAACTGTTACAGTGGAGGAATTCTTTGAAAAACTTTCAGAATCAATTTATTCTCTTACTTGTCATCATTATATAGCCAAGAGTCAAAGCCTCTACATGAAGACCCTTAAGTAAAATCTCAGTGAAGATGAAGTTTTAGTACCGGGAGACTTTTCTGAGAACTATTCTTTCATCACTCAAGATGCATCACAGAGCTTCCATTGGACAAACGAACACATTACATTACACCCAATGGTTGTATATAAAATGGAAGATGTAAATTGAGCCACACTAGCTATTGTATCATTAGTGATAGTTAGATCATAACACTGCAGCAGTGTATACATTTCAACAATTTTTAGTTCAAGACATTAAAGTGGAATTCCCTAATGTGAAAACAATTAAATATTTTTCTGATAGTTGTGCTGGACAATACAAAAACCATTTTAATTTTAGCAATTTATGCCATCATGAAACAGATTTTGGTATAAAGGCAGAGTGGAACTTTTTTGCCACTAGTCATGGCAAAAATGCCTGTGATGGCATTGGAGGAAGTGTGAAGAGAGCAGCAGCTATTTAAAGCTAGTTTGCAAAGAACAACAACAGGACACATCTTGTCTCCACAGAGTTTCTATGACTTTTGTACACAAAATTTTGAGTCCATCAAGTTTAAATTCATTACAAAAGAACAAATAAATCATAATAAAACAGAACTCAGTAGTAGGTTTGAAAAAGCAGTGACAGTGAAGGGCACACGAGGTTTTCACAGAATTGTGCCAATGTCTCAGAGTCACATTAAAGCTTATTTAGTTTCTGACTCCAATGACTATAATGTTGTTAGGGTTATGACCTCTGAACAAGGTGACTCAGACGCGAGTCCAGATTTATCAAATGAGCAAAAATTTCCTGTGGGAAAGTATGTTGCACGTATTTATGATGGTAGAAAATATCTAGGAATCATTTTAGATTATTCAGAAGAATTCCAAGATTATAAAATAAAGTTTCTAACTACTCCTATTTCCAACAAAAACAATAGATACTATTTCCCAACTAATATATATGATGTTTGTTGGGTAGAAGCCAAAAACATCCTTCATGAAATGTCAACTCCTAATATTCAATCTGGCACCAGAGTTGTGCATATCTTTGAAATAGGTACATGATACTGAGAATTAGGCTAGGTACCAAAAATGTTTCAGATTTAATGTATTGTATAGCAATTATTTTTATTCAAGTAATGTCTTAATTTGTTCAATAAAACATACCATACTAGTAGTATTTTTTTTTGCCTTTGAAGATCAACAAAGTTGAGAGTGTTATTATTATTTTTTATATTATTATTATATTATTATTATTGAGTTTTAGGAAAACACTAATAAGTTTATCTTATAGCTATACTTAATCCACTTGTAAGTCAAGGAAAACATCTTATAAGAGAGCTTGATAAGTAAAACAGGCATAATGGTGTAAGTTCAAAGTCCAGCAAATAGAATGTATTTTTAACCTTCACCACCATCTAATGAAAGGGAAAAATACACAACCGAGAGGTAAAAATACACAATGTCATTGACTAAGTCATATAGAAAAGTAATTGAGGTACAAAATGACAAAAAAATTCTTGAATATCTGTATCACAGGGGGTGGGGCCCCCCCAAAAAATATTCAAAATGATATAACTTTTTAACTATTTGATTAAATGCATTTTATTACTTAGTCAATTATTCTTTAGGATTTGAGCTTTCAAATGGTTTTTAAATTTTTTCCTAGCTTAATTAGGGACCAAGTTATAGACTTTTAAAAATGAAGGGGCCAGCCTCCACCACCAAAATTGGGAGGCCCATAACTTAGGAACCATTACTCTCATTGCTCTGAAACGTACGTGTGTGTGTGTGTGTGTGTGTGTGTGTGTTTTTTTCTTCTTGACAAAAGTAAAGACACCTTCAGTTTTCCATAGTTTATGATTTGATTTGATAATTAGAGTCAATAAATAATAAGATTTATTGAAACAGTATACATATTTAGAATAATTTACCTTTTCCCTTTGCATTATGTAAAGCTGACACACGTTATGGCATTCCATTGATGAGCTTTGACATTTGTTCTTGAGAGCAATCATTAAAGTTTTATTTATTTTTGTCACCCCTTTGTATATCTATATAAAATGAACCCTTGTCATTTGCAATTTGTTTATTGATACAAAAATATACCATTCATGATGCAGGTTTTGGTGGTTCATGTGACTGCTATGGCCTCTAAGCATAAGTGGTAATAAAATGGTAATAAAGACAATGCAAAGAAACAGCGCAAAATGATGGCATTGACTGAAAAGATTGAAATTTTAAACAAACTTAGAAGTGATGCAAGAACTGTGGCATTCAACAAGCAGTATGGGGTTAACAAGTTGACCATAAGGCATGGCACCTAACTAAACCTAACCTTTCTTTCAGGACTAAATACCCACTGCACATTATTTTTGTCAACAAAAGTTATCTCCAAACAAAAAAACTGAGGGTCATTCTGCAACCCATTCACCTAACCCCTTATTTCCCATTGAATTAAAGGTTTGCCATTCGTGATTTTGGCATTTGTGCTATTTCCTCTTAATGTAACCTTTAGCCTTGGGTTTGATTCCTGGTAATCTTGAGCAACCTGCATGCAGCTCAACCAAGTGTTCATCTTTCCATAAAAAAATTGGTTAGTAGATAAATGGGTACCCTGGATAGCTGAGTGGTTAAGACACTGGGCTGCTGATCAGGTTGTGAAATTAAGTTTGGACAAAGACTTTGTAATTTCCGACTTCCTTGGTGGGTCATGGTTCAGATTTCACATTAAGTTATAGGTTTAAGATGACCCAAACAAACTTGACCCTCATCAAAATGAACAATTTGGGTAGAAGCAAAATTAACTTCTTTTCTTAATTAAGGTATTATATTTCCCAGTAGCCTCCTACTTCTGAACACATTTGTCGCTGCTTGATGCACAAGCATGTATGTAAGAGAAGCAACTTGCACCATTTCAAGTGTAGACAGACAGACAAGAGGGTGGAGGGATGTTGACTTGACTTGCCCAATGCCCATCTTGATATTCTTGTATTTTCAGTAGGTTTGTTTGAAGGCAATTATCTAAATATTTAAATCAAATAAGAGACCACACTTGAAAATATCTCTGCATTAAATACTGTCATATTGGCTGGATTTAGCTTATTCACCTATTACAATTTCAAGTAGTTAAATCATCTTAAAAAAAGATGAGCATCAAATTAAAAAATCTGCCTCCAATTTAATGCAAAATTGTGCTACTGTTTCTTAAATTTTAAACTTTATTTTTCAATATCAACTACATTTCCTACTTTCATGCACCAGCAACATACTTTTGACTTGGAATTTACACTGAACTGTAATGAATTTTTGAAGTTGAAAAAATTTTCTTAGTTTATTAACTATGAATAAAAAATAAGAACACTTACTCATAACCAAGTTTCATACTCTTCCTCCCCTCCTCTTTCTCAATCTCACTCACTCACACGCATGCATATGCACACAAAAAAGGTCTATTTTCTTCCTCAAATACTGAGACTTTTACTTTAAATTATGCCATTTTACACCAACCTGCTTTATAAATTAATTTTCAGTACAAAAACTGTCTTAAATGTTACTTTTATAATCATTTTCACTAACCATTATTCGCAGCATGATTGAGCACATATGAGTAACCATAACTGTCAAAAAGTTTATCCTTCCCTCTTATTGATGCTCCTTTAATAATTTGGTAATAAACTCTTCTATCTGGAGAGGTTCCTTGGCTCAGTGATGTCATTATGTTAACTAAAGATACATTATCATTACAAGAAACTGGATTCATTGACATGATGTATTGCTAAGCCTTTTCTTCATTTCTACTGAAAAAGAAAAATATTACTTAGCCTTATTATAGTGTACCTTGCATTAAATCACATACAGGGATTGGAGGTGTGTATGTACTGTATATTCACCTGGATATACTGGTACTACTGCATCTAATCAGGTCTTAAAATATGTTTCAAAGTAGGCCTAACTTTTGTTTTTTAAGTTGTGTTCCTTTTTCATCTTGCTAAACACCAAAGTATAGACACTGTTGAGAATAGAAATGGTTAAGAACTTGTTATACTCAAAACAACAACCCAAAGCTTGCTTCTATTTTGAACTTTAGCTGGGTTAGAAATTGAAATTTTTGTCCTTTACTTTTATCTTGACTGAATTCATTCAGAGCCAAGACTTCTCAAATTTTGGTCAAGTTAAAATCAGATATATTCTTATATGTTCCACCCATGTTGTATGTATCTGAAGCATAGCTTATTTACTAATTATGAGAATGAAAACCAGGTCCAATTTCTTTTTATCTACATATTTTGACCAGTGTCCATGGTGGAGGATAAAAGAATGATCATATTAATTATGTATCCTAAAATACTACTAGCATAAAAAAATATATTTAAAAACTATATGCTTATCTAATTTTCTAGTTTTATCACTCCACTGTGAGACTAAATTTAAATTCTAACCTGACTCCAACACTAAAAACATTTTTCATGTGATAGTGTGGTACTGTTACTGTAATAGACTTGCACTTAAAAGACTTCAACAAATATATTTCTTAATAATAATAATAATTAATTAATGAATGTACAAAAGTAATTTCAAGATGATAATTAAGCTTAAGTCACAGTTTGTGGGGATGGGGTAGGGGGGGGCATCTGACTAGCATTTGGAAGAGACTCATTGTTCCAACTGACCATCATTTTAACAAGAAATATTTCCTTTTATTTATAACTGCATCTGCAAAGAATTATATCAGAAAAAAATTATGATGCTTTACTACTACTATGGTACTAGCCTAAAATATAATTAAAAAATTCTAAAAAGGACTAATTAGCTAAATATTTTTAAATGTAAATAAACTTTAGACCATTGCTTAATGTGCACCTATTTGTTGTCCTTTCTATATTTTTTCACACACACAGATAAAAGTTATTTAAACCAATCCTGCCTACTTGTTATATGGATTTCCAAGCTTGAATTACACCATTTGTAATGATTCAAAGCTTCAGAAAAAAAATCTAAATTTGAAGCCAACTGGAACTGAATTTTTGGTACTTAGAACCACATTTCAATTGCAAACAACTGGAATTATTCTCTAATCCAAAAATTAAACAGCAGTATTCCTTATGCAAGACAAGTAAAAAGCTACATGAAAAGTAATAAATAACAATTTGCAAGTATATTTCTTAGCCCTTTCACTCACAAATTATGATATATCTTTCAACCTTTCAAATATTCCATGCAATGACTCCTCATTTCATAAAGGTCAAAGCTTGTTGCCCCACATCTTGAGTTGGCCTGATGAAGTAGAGATGGTTTCTTGTGCTCTCCACCTCACATAGCCAGGTACACCCAGCTCATCAGGAATTATGAGCCAGGCATCTAGTGTTCTTTTGAAGATATCCACCACTACACCACTCATGTTCCTTAGTTCCTTGGGCAGCTGGTTGAACAGCCTTGGTCCTCTTACAGGAAAACTGTTCTGTATCTAGTCTAATTTGGGAACATGACACATTCTTCCTTTTCTACTTTCCATTGTTGTTTGTGTTGTTATAGGATTCAAAGTAAGATTAGTCCTAGGGACTAGTGTCTCTATTATTTTCCAAGTAGGCCTAATGGTGTACCTCTCCTCCTCTTCTTTCGAGTGAATATAAGTTTAATTCAATTAATCTTTCCCAATAATTTAGTTCTTTGCATCCACTGATCTCAGGTGTGAAACTTCTCTGAATCACTTCTAGTTGACTATCTTTATTTTTATATGGGGATGTTAAGACTGAACAGTATTCCAACTTGGGTATAATCAGTTTTCTCAATAGAGGAATCATTATACTCCTATCCTTTCTTTTAAAGGTTCTCAGTATCTACTATTATGCCTTTTGCTCTCTTTACTGCCACCTTATTTTATGTAAGCTACTTTGGTACAGTAGTAGCAAATAGTTGTACGTTAATTAGCTGACTTGAGACTGATGTTTTGCGAGAGTTTATTATTATAGTTAAAATAGAGCTCATGTCTTGGACAACCTTAATAGGCCCCAGTAGCTTCATGTTTTCCAAATGAAATGTGATGTGGTAAAACAGTAGCTCATTAGTAAATTTTAAGAAAAATTTGGACACTTTCATGAATGAAAAAGATCTACAGAAGCTAAGGCTAACAAAGACCCTACGATCCACTCTAAGGTTAGCCTGAGAGAAAGGAAAGAGGAGGAGGTTAAAAGAGGAGAATAAGGGGTTAAGTATAAGTAAGTTGCAAAACCTATCATTTGTGGGTTAAAATTCATTCAGAAAAAGAGACACACTCCCCATCATCATCTGCCAGCCACTGCCAACAAGTCGGAAAAATAGTCAAAGAGAATAGGAAAGGGGTGAAAGATGAAAAGAAGTAAAATAAGAATGCTTACAAACCATGCAAACACAGTCTTAACTCACTGTCATACCATGCAAACTACAGAAATGCAAGTAGAGAGAGTTTTACAGAAATGCAAGTAAAGAGAGTTACAGAAATGCAAGTAAAGAGAGTTACAGACATGCAAATAAGGAGAGGATAAGAAAAAAAAAAAGTAGGTAAAGTATAACAAAAAGTGGATTAGTTTACACTTCGAGCTACAACTACGTTTGTGTTAGTCTAATTTTTTTTTTTTAATAATTTTATTGCTGGCATCACAAGCTGGCATTATCATCAACAAACTTATCTTCAACCACCACCCCCAGAGCTCCTGTTGCTAATTGTTTTTTTTATTTTAAACAACGTTAATATTTTTAAAATGCCTATCTAGATGGTTCTTAAACATATTAACGCTGGTAGAGTTCATGACAGACGCGGGATGATTATTCCATTTATCAATTACTTTAAACATAAAGAAGTTTTTAGCGATATTAGTAACGAAATGTCTGCTACGCAACTTAAATCTGTTATTATGAGTATTGCTATTATTGAAAGTGAACAGTTTGTCAAAATTTACATTATTGATGTTATTAACAAATTTGAAAACTTCAATAAGCTCCCCCCTTAATCTCCTAGTTTCGAGTGAATGCAAGCCTAACTCTTTAATCCTATCTTCATAAGGCTTGTTGAGCAATGATGGAATTAGTTTTGTGGCACGACACTGAACCCTTTCTAACCTATCAATATCCTCACACAAATACAGGCAAAATTTTGTAAGTTGTGAATGGTGTGTGTTCTTGGCTTAATTTATGTAGGCTGCTTTGGTGTTAGTGGATAGTTGTGTTAGCTGGCTTCAGAATGACATTTGCTTAAGAAATTTTTTATATTATGAAATGTATGATAGCTCATGACTTGGATAACCTTGATAGGCCCCAGTGGCTTCATGTTTTCCAAATGAAATATAATTTAATTTAACCCTAACCTGCATATTAACCCTCAGGGTACCTAACCTAACCTGCATATTAACCCTAAGGGTACCTAACCTAACCTGCATATTAACCCTAAGGGTACCTAACCTAACCTATATATTTCTTGCTAGAAATGCAGTTGCTTCACTGGTAATAAGGTGGAATGAAGGGTGATAAAAAAGAATATGAGAATTTAAAAATTTTCAATTCACCCGAAGTACCCTATTTTTCACCCCCCAAAAAAATGGCCACCAGCCAGTCATTATACGCTTCATAACTCAAAAAGTACTCTTTTTACAAAAAGTTTGCTGAAGCAAAAATTGTTTATTTCGCATTTTCTACCTCATATAAATGTTTCAGATGTTTAATGAAATTTTTTATTTTTCAGGGTTTTGTTGGATTTGGAATTGGTAATTTCTGATAATTAGTAACAAATATGGCTTCTGCTTCAAACATTAGAGCTACAAGGAGTCAATCAAAACCACATTTTATATTTGGAACCGCACAAGAGCTTCCTATTACAACATTGCCAACAAATAAACAGGTGGGCCAATACCATGTTCTTTTAAAAGAAGCCACTTCAGTGACTTCACATAACTGATATTTTCAACAAAATTACTGAAGATATACTCTCTATTTGGAGAAAAGCTTCAATTCCTGCAATAGCTGACAAATCAGTTTATATCAAATTAAAGCGGTTCATCGGCAAAGCAAATGATCTTAGTAGATCAAAAAGTAGTGTCAAAATTAGAGAAAATTTTAATGACACCTTGGAAGAATTATTCAATATCAATGCCTGTAAATGCCCTTTTTATCTCCCATCAAAACTTTGGCTGTCCTGAGAGCTGCGAAGATGTTCACATAAGATGCACCTGTCGAAGAGAACTGAAGGTACCAAAATAAGAGCTTCTGTTTTTACAGGATCAGCGATCAACGTGTACAATGAAAATAAGGGGCGTTGATAAAGTCATGACAAAAAGAATTTTAAAAATGCAGTCTAGGAAATTGCGGACAGAAGAAGGAATGGTTAAAAGAGGAGGAGAAATGAAGGACTCTCATATTTTAACCGAAATAGTGTTTTTTGCAGATGTAGAGAGTACTTCCACACAATATAAATTAGACCCACATCAGAGTGAATCAGACTATGAGTCAGTTGCCATACAAGGTCAAATGAGACTTCTATTGCCTACTGTAGCGATGGAAACCGATAGATTTGGAATTTCAGATCGAGAAGCAGCTGCTTTAGTTGATTACGGAGCAATCACTAAAGAAGATAGTACGCTTTTGATTGACAAGAACAAAATCCGACAGGAAAGAGAAAATGAGAAAAAGTTTGGTGATGGAGAGTAAAGCTAATCCTGCTGTCATATCTATTATATTTTTTGACGGAAGAAAGGACAAGACTTTGGTGAAGGTGAAGAAAGGAAACGAATGGTACGGAGACTCCATTAGAGAGGAACACTATGTTTTGGTGTCTGAGCCAGGAAATGAATATTTAACCCATGTAGTTCCTTCTTCTGGTAAAGCTCAAGATATAGCTGGTAAATGCAAAAAACTTCACTTTTTTACGTGAAGGTCAAAATATGAGAATAAAAACCCACTCTAATAGACAGAGTTTATTTCCACGACAGTTTCGACGCCCACTGGCATCCTCCTCGGGTGGATACAGAAACACAAATGAAACAAAACAAGAAAATGCCCCTCCTGTCTCGAGAGAATGGAATCTAACCTAGGTGCGAATTTCTTAACGGTCGATCCCTGAACTGTTTTTCCCTCTTGTTTTGTTTCATTTGTGTTTCTGTATCCACCCGAGGAGGATGCCAGTGGGCGTCGAAACTGTCGTGGAAATAAACTCTGTCTATTAGAGTGGGTTTTTATTCTCATATATAGCTGGTAGTTTGTTCACCTTCTTTCAAGCGTCAGCTATTAATGAGAGCATTCGTCTCATAGGATGTGACAGTACAAATACCAACACAGGTGCCAAGGGTGGGATCATCCACCTCATAGAAGAAAAACTAAAGAAACCATTACAATGGAGCACAGGTGACCCTCTGTATACACAGTTTCAGCTATACACTGTTTTGGTATTGCTCCCCACCCCACCGTATACACGGGAGGGGATCTTGTCCATACACAGGTTCCACAGCTGTGGTGGCCTGTCGCTCTACCCCTCCCCTCCCCTTCCTACCCCTCCACCTCTCACTCAGTCAGTAGCGCACCAGTTACCAGTGTTGCCAATCTACAATACAATTGCCCTAACCAATCCCCCAATATTGAATCTAATTGTAGCGAGGATTCTATTACTAATTTTGCAAATTTACAAATTATACATCACATAAAGGATGTTATCCAATATTTTAATTAATCATTGTTAAATATATGCATCTCTAATGATTTTACTTCTTTACAATGTATTTTTATACTTTATTAGTACTACAATTAAAAAAATAAATCACAACAAATAATCACAATAAATAACAACACTCTCACCAGTAAACATCATCTGCAGCAACTCTACCCAATCTACCTACCTTTATTTGTAAGTTAACCCATTTTTTTCTTGTTACTGCAGTAATAATATTATGTGCAGTTAATATATAAATATACATGTGTATATAGTATATGTTTTGGTGTTTATGTATGTGTTTTAGTGATGTATGAGGAAATATAGTTGGTCATAGGGAGGGGGTCAGTTGGTCTAGGGATTGATTGTATTTTTTCCCATAAGGTATTAGTCCCCATATGCATAGTTCCCGTTTACATAGGCGTTTTCAGGAACCTAACCCCCGTGTATAGGGGCATTCCAGGACAAACCACCCAAAAATTAAAAAATTTGTCATCATTCCGACCTGGATTTTGATGAAAATTGACATATGGGGTTCTTCCAGGTGCTGATTTCACTGGTTCAAATAAAAAAGTTCTATGACCATAGTTTTTGAGATATGGGCCCCCATGGGCCCCACTTTACCACCTAACTTTAATGGCAATAACTCCCAAACATCTTGTCATAGACCTATAAAACTATACATTTTTAGAATCAGCATGAAGAGATCTATTAAATGATACCACATTCAAATGTGTAGAACAATAATGAAAATCCCCCCCTTTTTTATTTTTGACCCCCCCCCCTAGACAGTGAAATAAAAAAAATTTCATTTATTAAACTTCCATTAATTGTTAAAAGATACAAACAATAAAAAATGTGGGTATCAAGTTGCAAGATATTTTAAAAATTATTGAAAAAATATGTACATTGTGAAATTTTGACATTTTTACGCAGACTAAAATAGAGAACTACAAATGATATATTTATATCCTATGTATAACTCATATTCACGCAGTCTCTCTCTCAAATGTTTGTTAATTATGCTTATTTTTATTACAGATGTGCTTATTTTGAGTCAAATCATATCTTATTTTTGAGATTTACAATTGTGTATTTTTAGTAATGAAAAATGGTTAGATACTGTGATGATCCTTTACAAAAACATAAGAAAAAGATACACAAGGATATAAGAACCATCAGCCAATCACTTTATGATCGATGTAAATGGAAACTACAAAGGAATACCATACTATGTAGCAACTGTAGAAAATTATTGACCCAGAGACTAGAGTTGCTATCAACATCACAAAGTGAAGAGTCTGATCAGTCTTCTGAGAATTTCATTTCAGAAAGCAATGAATATGATCCAAGTATATCAAGTAATGCCAAAGAAGAGGTTTCTCAAGTTCTAGAAAGTCTTGCTGTGACTCCAGTGAAGAAGCGTAAGTATTTAATGATAGGTACTTTTTATATTTATAATTTTTTATTTATATTATTTATTTATAATGCATTTACTTTCAAGACAGTTTTTCTGTAACATATTAATTATTATTGTCCATATATATCAAATGGAGTCAAATATTTATTAATTCAAAAATTTCAGATGGTTTGGGTTCCTCAAGAAAAGAAGCAAAAGCTCTTCAAACAATAGAAAAAGCATGTCGTTCTTTAAAATGAAAGTTTAGAAATTGAGATCCCAAGCCCATCAAAAGCTACAAAGTTGGATCATGAAACTCAAAGGTATGAATTTTAAAATGATATGCTATTATTAAGTAGGAATATACCTAAACTAAAACTGAAGCATAAAAACAAAATGTAGGTATTCACCTTTGATAGTAGAAACTAGAAGCACAACTCCCTAAAGATTGGAGATCAATGAGGGCCCATTAAATCATTTGGAATACATCTGGTCACAAACTAAAATGATACAGGGTTTTGATAATATTTGGTCACAAAATAATTTTTGGTTTAATTTGACTCTATCTCAAAGAATGCTCATTTTGTTACACTTGAAATCAATATTATAATCCAAAAAATTTAATATGCACATGTAATGTTTTGTTTATAGCTATTATACATTCATGAATTTGTTTCAGGTCAATGATTCATCTCATGAATGAACTGGTGGAAGCTTTCCATTCTACTGACAGTTATGAGAGGAAACTCAAAATATTGACATTATCTCCATTTACCATATCAAAAACTATAAATCTATTTCAGACAACTGAATATTTAGTTAAGAAAAGCAGAAATATAAAACAAAGACTTGGAATTATTCCTGAAATTGAACCCATGTCAAAAGGAAAAGTAATAACTAAAGGTACTAAAGATTTTGTTCAGAAATTTTTGAATCAGATGAAATTAGTCATTTGTGCCCAGGTACAAAAGACTGCCTGAGTATCAGAAATGAAAGTGGGTATAAAGAATCTGTGCAGAAAAGACTGGTGTTAATGAATCTGAAAGAAGCTTTTAGTCTCTATAAAAATAATCCAGATAGTCCCCAAATTGGCTTCTCTAGTTTTGCCAGCCTTCACCCCAGACATTGTGTTTTAGCTGGAGCTGCTGGTACCCATTCTGTGTGTATATGTACATACCACCAGAATGCCAAAATACAATTATCAGCTTTGGGTATCAAAGGGTTGGAATACACAACTCTTATGGAGAAAGCAGTGTGTGATGTCAACAACAGGAATTGCATGATGCAAATATGTAATCTCTGTCCAAAAGAACAAGGTATTAAGAATTTTTTGCTCACTTTTCAAAGTGTTAATGATCCTGAATGTGAGGAAATAAAATATAAACAATGGGTTACTACAGATTGATGCAATATGGCTGAAAAAACAGAATCTGTAAATGATTTTATAAATTCATTAAGCACAAAAATTGTCAAATTAACACATCATCACTTTATAGCAAAGAATCAGAGTGCATTTCTAAAAAACTTGAATAATAATTTAAAAAGCCATACAGCTGTAGTTCTTGCTAACTTTTCAGAAAACTACTCATTTGTAGTACAGGATGCAGCCCAAGGTTTTCATTGGGAAAATACCCAATGCATCCCTTTGTTATATATTATAAGGAACCAGAAAGTAATGAAACAAAACATTCAAGTTATTGTTTTTTATCTCCAAATACAAAACATAACATTACAATGGTTTACACTTTTTTAAATACACTCATACCTATTATTAGAAAATCCCACTTTCATATCAAAAAATTACATTATTTTACTGATGGATGTGCAGGACAATGTAAAAATCATTTCAACTTTGTTAACATTTGTAAACATGATGATTTTGGGCTGGAATGTGAGTGGCATTTCTTTGCCACAAGCCATGGTAAGAGCGCTTGTGATGGGATTGGGGGTACAGTGAAAAGATCTGTAGCCAGAGCAAGTATGCAGAGAACATTCGCAAATCAAATATTAACACCAGAAGACATGTTTGAATTTTGTTCAAACAATATAAGTGACAGCATAAAATTTTTTTTAATAAATTCTGAAGAAATTGAAGCTATGGAAAAATTTTTAAATGACAGATATGAAAAAAGTATGCGGCTAACAGGAACACAAAAATTCCACAGATTTGTACCTATTAATGCAAATAACATAAAAGCATTTGAATTTTCTTCTGATGAAGTTGGTGAAGTGAGGATTATAAGCAAAGCTTTTCTGGGTGAAGATAATGTTGAAGTTAATCCGAAAATAGGAGAGTACATAGTTTGTACTTACAATGATCAGAAATGGTTGGGATTTCTACATTCCTTTAATGAGGAATTTGATGACTTTGAGGTTAGCTTTTTGCACCCATCAGGATATAGTGTTTACTATTACTTTCCACAAATCAGAGATACATGTCACATACCAAGAGATAAAATTTTAGGTTTATTAAGCACACCAACTTTAAAACCAGGAACAATGCGTATTCAATGTTTTCCCAGAAAATGAGTTGAAAAAACTCGTGTAATTATGAATCAACTTGATGTAATGTGTGTGTTCAATTTGTATTTTTGCTGTTTATTTTCATTCATGTGAATATATCATTTGTAGTTCTTTATTTTAGTCTGCAGGTGTAAAAATGTCAAAATTTCACAATGTACATATTTTTTCAATTTTTAAAATATCTTACAACTTGATACCCACGTTTTTTATTGTTTGTATCTTTTAACAATTAATGTAAGTTTAATAAATGAAATTTTTTTTGGGGGGATTTCAGTCTAGAGGGGGTAGGGGTCAAAAATAAAAAAAAGGGGGGAAAATTTTTCATTATTGTTCTATACATTTGGAATGTGGCATCATTTAATAGATCTCTTCATGCTGATTCTAAAAATGTATAGTTTTATAGGTCTACAACAAGATGTTTGGGAGTTATTACCCATTAAAGTTAGGTGGTAAAGTGGGGCCCTCAAGATTTTGGGGGCCCATATCTCAAAAACTATGGGTCATAGAACTTTTTTATTTGAACCAGTGAAATCAGCACCCGGAAGAACCCCATACGTCAATTTTCATCAAAATCTGAGTCAGAGTGGTGACATGCATTGGGTGATCTCTCCTGAAATGCTCCTATATCAAGGGTCACCTGCATTTGTATGCTGCATAAAATGAACTTCCCCTTCGACACTTATTTAAACATTTTCATGGTAAAACAAAAGGTCCAACATGTTTCACTGGAAAAATTGTAGCAGCACTGAAAGAATGTGAAAAAATGCCTGCAGTCAATTTCAAACCAATTAGAGAAGGCATTGATTTAACACACATATCAGAAGAGGTTATCGATGATCTTAGCCAAGATCAACAGTATTTGTACAAAATTATTGTGGTTATAAGAAGTGAGAATGTCCCAAAAGATTTGGAAAATACAAAACCCGGACCACTGAACCATTCTCGATGGCTGACATTAGCAAATTGTGTCTGCCACCTATACATTGCAGAGAAAACTCCTTCATTGGCTCTTTATTCAATAATTTTCTTCATTGTTACAAATTATGGACCAAGCTGGTTCGATATCAAGAGTAGACCATATATATGGAATGGACCACATCACATATTTGAAGCAATTAAAATATTTCATCTTCTTCCAAAGGATGTTCAGAATGTAGTGAAGCCTTACAATGCTTGAAATTTATGCATATTTTGTTCATTATGAAAATGTTCTGATAGCAATGTTATCAGATACATCAGAACAAAAACAAAACAGAGCAGTTGATTTCATCATGAACATTAGAACAAAGATGGAAAATATGTCCAAAATCAGAGAATTTAAGGTTCCTGAGTTAAATTTCAATGCAAACACATGGGATGATATTATTTACTGGTCAAAAGAAATGGTGACAACCTCCCCTCACTATGGCGCTCACAAATATTGAACTCAATGCACTTAGGGTTAAAAACTGTGCCTACCCAATTATCTACTTCATTCACAAAGTGTCGAGAGGGCAATAAAACTTGTCACTGACGCAGCCTCATCTGTATATTCCCAAGAATCCTGTGATGGATTTATAAGAGCAAAAATTAGATCTCGTTCATTGCTGCCATGTATGGAAACCAAGAAATAAATTACTTTACTATTTGATAATTAGCTTTTAATTAGAGACTGAAATAATTCACCAAAATTTCATAAAAGCAAACGCCTCACGATTTTTGAGAAGGGATCTTTCTAGAAGTGTATTGATTATGTTTCTGCAATTGTGGTAATAAAATGTCAATAATTTCTCTCATTGATTAGTGTTGTTGTAGATTATAGTTTGAATATTCAAAATTATAAAAGGTTATTAACTATTATCAAAGTAATATACATTGGTCATCAAAGAATTTTTCATTTATTTAGAAAAAAGTGATTTATTTGTGATATATATCATTTACCGAGGTAAATTTTGATAAAATTTAAAATTGAGAAAATAATGTATAAAAGGATACTTTCTAATGTATGTTTTTATTTTGAATCATTTTTATTATATAGTATCTTTTAATTAGATGCATATTTTTCAAGTTATAAGCATTTATATGTTTGACTAGCAGCCATTTTGTTTTTCTCAAAAATGAGCTAGTAGGGCAAAATTAATTTTGGTTCTTTTACATTATCCTCCCAACACTAATTTTTTTATATAATGTTGGTTTGGTTTTGGTTATGGTACTTTATTTTCCTTCCATTATAAAAAAAATTAGTGTTGGGATTAGTTTAGGTTAGGTTAGGTTATGTTAAAAACAGCCCACAGCAGGCATTAGCCATAGTTAGCTGGCTTCAAGTTAGGTTGTTAGGTTAGGTAACGTGCTTTATTTTCCTTCCATTATAAAAAAAAATTAGTGTTGGGAGGATAATGCAAAAGTACCTTAATTTTTCTTTTATATCACTATGTCATCTATAGAACCCAATACAGCAAATTATAGGCGAAGCAAATAAATATTCCACAAAGAATTGCGTTTCACCCCACCCTAATCTACAACAATGACCATCTAGTCCCTTGCTTCTCAAAGGGTGACTATATAGTCACCCTTTGAGAAGCAAGGGACTAGATGATCATTGTTGTAGATACCTATAATCAATCTTAAAATGTACAGTAAATGCCATGACCTACATTTCTAACAAGAAATATATAGATTAGGTTAGGTACCCTTAGGACTAATATGCTATTTCCCAATTCTACCACAAAGGTTTCGTAATCTTGTTATTTCTAACAGTTCTGAAAGGAATACACCTACTGTACATTGTACATCCTCTAAAATTTCTTTGAATCTAGACCACTCCTGAATAGCATTTTTATTGACAAATTCATTATCCCACTTTGCTGTGCCTAACAACTCCCTAGTTAGGCTTGGTTAAGTTAGGCTTGGTTAAGTTAGGCTTGGTTAAGTTAGGCTTGGTTAAGTTAGGCTTGGTTAAGTTAGGCTTGGTTAAGTTAGGCTTGGTTAAGTTAGGCTTGGTTAAGTTAGGCTTGGTTAAGTTAGGCTTGGTTAAGTTAGGCTTGGTTAAGTTAGGTTTGGTTAAGTTAGGTTTGGTTAAGTTAGGTTTGGTTAAGTTAGGTTTGGTTAAGTTAGGTTTGGTTAAGTTAGGTTTGGTTAAGTTAGGTTTGGTTAAGTTAGGTTTGGTTAAGTTAGGTTTGGTTAAGTTAGGTTTGGTTAAGTTAGGTTTGGTTAAGTTAGGTTTGGTTAAATTAGGTTAGGTTAAATTAGGTTAGGTTAGTTAAGTTGTTAGGTTAAGTTGTTAGGTTAAGTTGTTAGGTTAAGTTGTTAGGTTTGGTTAAGGGGTCATTCTCTGTCAGATCAACCAGTGCCTAACACCCTCATCTCTCAGATTTTGCTGAAATTTGGTTTATAGAGAGTTTGTGGGCCCTGAATCCATTTCTGAAATTATAAGGTCAATCCGACCAACGGTTCAAGAGATATGACCTCGGGAACTTTGAGGTCACTTACATTTGGCGACCCATAACCTGGGTAATAATGGTCACAATTATATAAAAGTATATATATTTAGAATCAGAAAACGACAAGGAATCCAAATATGCAAGTTTTAGAACTCTAGGTTGAAAAATAAAAAAGTTACACTGTAACCAAAATTTGAGGTCATGATTTGACCTCTGGGGTATCAAATGAGAATTTTTTTTTTAAATGTAAAAAATGAAGGCATAGGCATTGGCTATTAGAATCAGCAAAAAAAGTTTGTTTATGTTAGTATTTTTCATGTAACTAACATATAAGTGAACACCATATTCATAAGTTGTGCGTCAATTCTACCTATTTTTTCACACTTAAGCTCATAATTTGACCTATAGAAATTAAAATTACATTTTTTTATAGATATAAAAACAAAGGCAAAAAATGTAAAATTGTATTTCACTGCTAATCTACACTGGCAATAATAGTTATAATAGTGAAAGGGGAAGACCTACTTAGAGGATTCATGTGCTAGCCTAATACAATTTTTGCATGCTCGATGCTCTCATCAATTTCTTTTTGTGGAAAAATGTATTGAATTCTGCTGCCTCCTCTTAGGGTAGGACAACTCATTACAGTTAATATATGATGTCCTGGCACTGCACATGAATCCTTGTTTGATGGATAATAATATGCACTTGATCCTGATGACCCAGAGGGATGTAGAAAGTTCACAGCGAAATCATCAAACTCTTCACAATATTCCTCCACAATTCCATACCAAACTTGCATGTCATAAATGCAGCCAACATACTCTCCTGGTTTGACACATTTTAGGTTACCAAGCATTGCAGGTTCATTAGTAAAATGACTTTTCCTTATTCTTTTCTTTTCTCCAATGCCACTTGAAATGGGATACACCATCAGTTCTTCCTTGTTTAGGGGAACAAATCTATGATATTTCTGAGTTCCAGGAATAGCCCTACTATCCTTGAATCGATGTTCCAACCGTTCTTCTGCATCTTTCAAATCAGCTGTAGTTACAAAGAAAAAATTTATCTTCTTGCTCAAGTTTTCTTCACAAAACTGAAACATGTGTTCTGGTGTAAGAATTTGCCTCTCTGTAGTTCTCTGCAAACTGGCACGAGCAGTAGCTCTTTCACTGTTCCTCCAATCCCATCACATGCATTTTTGCCATGGGATGTAGCAAAGAAGTGCCATTCACAAGACAGACCAAAATCCTCTTCATGGTAACAGAGATTTGTGAAGTTGTATCTGTTCTTATATTGGCCAGCACATCCATCTGAGAAATAGTGCACCTTCTTCAATTGTGGGCATCTGAATTTAACATATGTCATAAGCTTCAATATGAATGAGTAAACCATTATATTGTGTTTTAGTGATGCAGATAAGAAACAGACACTAAAATGGCTAAGTTCCTAGTCTGCAGATGATCTATAATAGATGACAAAAGGGTGAACTGTACACTGTGAATTGTCCCAGTGAAACCCTTGGGCAGCATCCTGGACAATGAAAGAATAATTCTCAGAGAAATCACCTACTATAACTACCTCGCTCTGAGGTGGTAGTGTTTCTTTCAACTGCTTGAAGTACTGTGATTGTTGCTGAGCAACAAAGTGACGACGAACCATGCGGGATATTTTCATGCTTAGGGATGATAAGTATTCATGAAGTGGCTCCACCTTATCAACCATTGTACAACGGTCAACAGTCACCCATTGCTTGTAAGATATTTCATTTGGAGCTGATTTCACACTGTCAAGTAACTCAAGAAAATCCAGGACACCCTCTTCTCTTAGGCAATCATTGCAAAGTTGCATCATGCAAGTCTCTCTTTCTGTACTGCAGACACTGTAATCCATAAGATCCTTGTATGAAAGACCTCTTTCTCCCAATGCAGCCAGCTGCAATTTTGGATTTTGATGGTATGTGCAGACACAGACAGAATGAGTCCCACCACTACCGGCAAGCACACAATATGATGGCCGTAATTTTGCAAATGTGGAAAATCCTATTTTGGGATTCTTTTCATCATTTTTATATAGTTCAAACATCTCTCTTAAATTCCCGAGGACCAATCGTTTTTGCACCTTCATTGCACCTTCAGCACTGATAACTTTCACGCAATCCTTTTGGCCAGGACACATACGACTAACCTCTTCTGACTCATAGAATCTTCTAACTATATCTTGTGTTCTTCAGATATCACTTTTCCTTTGCTCATTAGTGGAATCTTCGGAAGGATTCCATGTTCTGATTTAAGTGAATGGCTTCTTTTCACCATGTATGTTGTAGTTTGAAAGAAACTAGCTGTTTTTTCAATTGTGTATGGTGAGAGTGTCAATATTTGTAGTTTGTGATGGTGACATTTGCTCTCCAGGAATGACTGTTTCAATTCATTCATTAATTTGTCTAGATGTTTTTCAGATTTAGTTTCAGGTTTTGAAGTATCACTTACCTCCTCGGTAATTTGAACACCATAACTGAGTTCTAGCCTCTCCTTCAGGTGTTTCTGAGCAGATGATAGCTTACCACGAGCCTTGCGCTTTTTCTGGCTTAATGACAGCCCTTCTGAAAAGAACAGAAAAAAAGGTTTCACACACCTGAATATTAGTAATTAAATATTAATTATAGTACCTTAAATGCTATATAATTGGCTATATAGTAGATCAAACAGACCTTGTAGTAAAGTATAAGTTATTATATTAATTTATTACTTACTTTTTTTAACTGGTGTTTGGTCCAGAAATGCTAGAACTGGTTCAACTGAAGTTGAAGGATTTTCCTTTATCAAGCAATCACTGTCATTGTCCAGCTTGAATTGAAGAGATGTTACTCAAGCCACTGATAGTAGATGATTCATTTGAATCCTGCTCAGACTCGTTGTTTTCAGTGGTACTAAGTATAGTGGGGTTTTTCATTATCAGTGTCCAGCAGTTCACACACAACAATGAGTCTTTTTTCACTCTTCCAGCACATTTTTCAACAAGTACATCAGTCACTTTTCTAAGATTGATTGTTATGCATTTCTTGTGTTTTTGAATAGGGTCCTGGCAATATTTCAAGTGCCGAACCATTGTATTTTGATCTGTAAAGATATAGGATTTACAATTAGGTAATACAGTATATATTTTTTAGAAAATATATAGCTATACACACTTAATATTTTAGGCCTTGATAGTCTCTGAGGCTCATTAAAACACCATACCCACCAGCCACCCACAGTGCTGGCTGGAACTGTACTAACCTGTAGACAAGGAATTTTGCAACTATCTGTGTTGATTCTGCACTTAGACAAGTAGCAACATGTTTCAACAGGTTTGTTTAGGCTACATGTGAGCTTAGTCTTCCCCTTTCACTATTATAACTATTATTGCCAGTGTAGATTAGCAGTGAAATACAATTTTTATTAAATTCTTGGAGCTTGAGGTCAAATTGATAGCTAAGATATAAAAATTCCTTGAAATGACAAGCAATTTATAAATATGGTGTTCACTTATAAGTTAGTTACATGAAAAGTACCAACATAAACAAACTTTTTATGATTGTTTCTATTAGTCAAGAACTCTGACTTTGTTTTTTATATCTATAAAAAATGTAATTTTAATTTCTATAGGTCAAATTATGAGCTTAAGTGTGAAAAAATAGGTAGAATTGATGCACAACTTATGAATATGGTGTTCACTTATATGTTAGTTACATGAAAAATACTAACATAAACAAACTTTTTTTTGCTGATTCTAATAGCCAATGCCTATACCTTCATTTTTTACATTTAAAAAAAAAATTCTCATTTGATACCCCAGAGGTCAAATCGTGACCTCAAATTTTGGTTACAGTGTAACTTTTTTATTTTTCAACCTAGAGTTCTAAAACTTGCATATTTGGATTCCTTGTCGTTTTCTGATTCTAAATATATATACTTTTATATAATAATGACAATTATTACCCAAGTTATGGCTCGCCAAATGTTAGTAACCTCGCGAGTGACCTCAAATTGCCCGAGGTCATATCTCTTGAACCGTTGGTCGGATTGACCTTATAATTTCAGAAATGGAATCAGGGCTCACAAACTCCCTATAAACCAAATTTCAGCAAAATATGAGAGATGAGGGTGTTAATTTCAATTTTTTTTGGTTGATCTGACAGAGAATGACCCTAAGTTAGGTTAAGTTGTTAGGTTTGGTTAAGTTAGGTTAAGTTAGGTTAAGTTAGGTTAGGTTAAGTTAGGTTAGGTTAAGTTAGGTTAGGTTAAGTTAGGTTTGGTTAAGTTAGGGTTAATATGAGTTTTATTGTACTCAGAATATCAAAAGCAAATATAATTATAAAATATTAAAGCATAATTTTCTCATCATTTTCATATAAGTCACTATGTTCGCAGATGCATCCTTACCAAATTATGTAGGGGTGTCAGGAAATGATTGCACCCCCCTGTAGAGCAAAAACTAGAAGAGATAGATAAAAACCTGGCGAGACCACTTGAAAGAGCGTTAAAATCTGAATGAAAACCATTATATTCTATTCCTGTGATTTTAATTCTTACCATTTTTTTCCCCACAGAAACCATGGCATCATCTATTTTGAACGATTCAGAGAAAAAGCGAGTTCTTGACCGCATTCGAGCTGTCACATTTCGTGAAGCAAAGGAAGCTGGTGCAACTTTCATAACTCGACACTGGGTGGCTGAGAGATTAAAAAGATCAGAAGACTTTGTCAAAAGGAATTGGAATAAGAATCCTGAAGATTGTGAAACAGAATTTCGAGGAGGAAGACCGGAGAAATTATCTCAAGAATCGAAAGACATTGTGCTTGCTGCATCACGGCGCCGAAAGAAGAGCTGCTCTGAGGTAGCGAAAGAGATACTTATCCGTCGTGGTAAGAGTGTCAATCGGCAACTTGTGCATCAATTTCGAGTTCGCCAAGGCTTGAGTGCTTGGCATGAAATAGCTAAGCCACGGAAGAGTGATCTTAATATTGAAGATCGGCTATGGTTTTGTGATTATCTTGAGGAATGGACGGAAGACGATTTCCTTCACTTGGTTGTCAGCGATGAATTCTTCGTTTATGTCTCCAGAAAACCAAATTTTCAGAATGATCGGGTTTGGGCAACAACTCCTGATGAAGTCCCAGACGACCAGAAGTATCGAGAAATAGTAAAAAAATCCAGCATGTGTGGGTATTTTCATTATGTTCTCTATTCGGAAGCTCATCTGGGTTATCAAACCAAGAGGAACTAGTTGGGATGGGCCTTATTTTTGAAATGTAATTTTAGCCCAACATGTAATTCCATTTTTGAAAGACCCAGAGTGTGTTTTGGATGTTGAACAGGCAACCTTTCTTCACGACAAAGCCCCCTGTATGAAAGCACTTGCGACTCAACAACTGCTTAAGGACAATAACTGATTTTTTCGGAAATAATGAATGGCCTGGCAATTCTCCCGATCTTAATGTCTGTGAACATGTCGGATCCATCATGAAGGATTGGGTGGAGTCCTTAATGCTGGAACAACCCATTCAAAATCGGTATTCAACAGAAATTATGACTGCAAAGATCAACGAAGTCCTTGAAGAAATGAGTCATGATACCGATCTCTTTGAGACTCTTCTGGGATCATACCCCCGTCGATTAATGGCCGTCAGAGCTGCAAATGGGGGCAACACCCGATATTAAAACAAGTGTTTTTTATTCAAAATTAAACGCTCTTTCGCATGGTTTTGTCTGTTTTTTTCTATTCCTTTCAGTTTCTTCTGTACAGGGGGGGGGGGGGCAATCATTTCCTGACACCCTTTAGATTTGAATATTATGACATTTTTGCATTTTTTTCCCGCCCTTCCAATATTTGATTGGTGACGTCATGAGAACATGATATATGAGCTAGGCTTTTTAAGTTGCTAGTTCCACATCTGTTAGTTTTTCATAGATGTTGGTCACAATGACATGTGAAGGGTGCGAATATTATTTTGAGGATTTAATATACAAAGTGCATTCTAATGACTCCCGAGCAATAGAAATATTGAATATGTTATTACATTATCATTTGTATAATTTAGGTCTCGGGGGTATGGGGGCTCTGCCCCCATAAAGATCAGCAATCACAAATTGATTGGTATAGGGTTTTATATTTTTTATTTTTGAATTTCCAACACTAAAATATCGATCAAAATCAATCAATTTGTCATGCGTGATCTTTACAGGGGCTCCACCCCCGTACCCCCAAAACCTAAATTATACAAATGATAATGTAATAACATATTCATGTTAGGTTAGGTTAGGTAAGGTTAGGTTAGGTTAATTAATAGCAAAATACATTTTTCTAGTAATATTTGATGTGTTTTGCTTAGATTTTGACCTCCATTTCCCTTGAAAATGAGCTAAACTTCAAAGTACTGGGTCATTCTCTGTCAGATCAACCAAAAAAAATTGAAATTAACACCCTCATCTCTCATATTTTGCTGAAATTTGGTTTATAGGGAGTTTGTGAGCCCTGAATCCATTTCTGAAATTATAAGGTCAATCCGACCAACGGTTCAAGAGATATGACCTCGGGCAATTTGAGGTCACTCGCGAGGTTACTAACATTTGGCGAGCCATAACTTGGGTAATAATTGTCATAATTATATAAAAGTATATATATTTAGAATCAGAAAATGACAAGGAATCCAAATATGCAAGTTTTAGAACTCTAGGTTGAAAAATAAAAAAGTTACACTGTAACCAAAATTTGAGGTCACGATTTGACCTCTGGGGTATCAAATGAGAATTTTTTTTTAAATGTAAAAAATGAAGGCATAGGCATTGGCTATTAGAATCAGCAAAAAAAAGTTTGTTTATGTTAGTATTTTTCATGTAACTAACATATAAGTGAACACCATATTCATAAGTTGTGCGTCAATTCTACCTATTTTTTCACACTTAAGCTCATAATTTGACCTATAGAAATTAAAATTACATTTTTTATAGATATAAAAAACAAAGTCAGAGTTCTTGACTAATAGAAACAATCATAAAAAGTTTGTTTATGTTGGTACTTTTCATGTAACTAACTTATAAGTGAACACCATATTTATAAATTGCTTGTCATTTCAAGGAATTTTTATATCTTAGCTATCAATTTGACCTCAAGCTCCAAGAATTTAATAAAAATTGCATTTCATTGCTAATCTACACTGGCAATAATAGTTATAATAGTGAAAGGGGAAGACTAAGCTCACATGTAGCCTAAACAAACCTGTTGAAACATGTTGCTACTTGTCTAAGTGCAGAATCAACACAGATAGTTGCAAAATTCCTTGTCTACAGGTTAGTACAGTTCCAGCCAGCACTGTGGGTGGCTGGTGGGTATGGTGTTTTAATGAGCCTCAGAGACTATCAAGGCCTAAAATATTAAGTGTGTATAGCTATATATTTTCTAAAAAATATATATTACCTAATTGTAAATCCTATATCTTTACAGATCAAAATACAATGGTTCGGCACTTGAAATACTGCCAGGACCCTATTCAAAAACACAAGAAATGCATAACAATCAATCTTAGAAAAGTGACTGATGTACTTGTTGAAAAATGTGCTGGAAGAGTGAAAAAAGACTCATTGTTGTGTGTGAACTGCTGGACACTGATAATGAAAAACCCCACTATACTTAGTACCACTGAAAACAACGAGTCTGAGCAGGATTCAAATGAATCATCTACTATCAGTGGCTTGAGTAACATCTCTTCAATTCAAGATCTGGACAATGACAGTGATTGCTTGATAAAGGAAAATCCTTCAACTTCAGTTGAACCAGTTCTAGCATTTCTGGACCAAACACCAGTTAAAAAAAGTAAGTAATAAATTAATATAATAACTTATACTTTACTACAAGGTCTGTTTGATCTACTATATAGCCAATTATATAGCATTTAAGGTACTATAATTAATATTTAATTACTAATATTCAGGTGTATGAAACCTTTTTTTCTGTTCTTTTCAGAAGGGCTGTCATTAAGCCAGAAAAAGCGCAAGGCTCGTGGTAAACTATCATCTGCTCAGAAACACCTGAAGGAGAGGCTAGAACTCAGTTATGGTGTTCAAATTACCGAGGAGGTAAGTGATACTTCAAAACCTGAAACTAAATCTGAAAAACATCTAGACAAATTAATGAATGAATTGAAACAGTTATTCCTGGAGAGCAAATGTCACCATCACAAACTACAAATATTGACACTCTCACCATACACAATTGAAAAAACAGCTAGTTTCTTTCAAACTACAACATACATGGTGAAAAGAAGCCATTCACTTAAATCAGAACATGGAATCCTTCCGAAGATTCCACTAATGAGCAAAGGAAAAGTGATATCTGAAGAACACAAAGATATATTAGAAGATTCTATGAGTCAGAAGAGGTTAGTCGTATGTGTCCTGGCCAAAAGGATTGCGTGAAAGTTATCAGTGCTGAAGGTGCAATGAAGGTGCAAAAACGATTGGTCCTCGGGAATTTAAAGAGAGATGTTTGAACTATATAAAAATGATGAAAAGAATCCCAAAATAGGATTTTCCACATTTGCAAAATTACGGCCATCATATTGTGTGCTTGCCGGTAGTGGTGGGACTCATTCTGTCTGTGTCTGCACATACCATCAAAATCCAAAATTGCAGCTGGCTGCATTGGGAGAAAGAGGTCTTTCATACAAGGATCTTATGGATTACAGTGTCTGCAGTACAGAAAGAGAGACTTGCATGATGCAACTTTGCAATGATTGCCCAAGAGAAGAGGGTGTCCTGGATTTTCTTGAGTTACTTGACAGTGTGAAATCAGCTCCAAATGAAATATCTTACAAGCAATGGGTGACTGTTGACCGTTGTACAATGGTTGATAAGGTGGAGCCACTTCATGAATACTTATCATCCCTAAGCATGAAAATATCCTGCATGGTTCGTCATCACTTTGTTGCTCAGCAACAATCACAGTACTTCAAGCAGTTGAAAGAAACACTACCACCTCAGAGCGAGGTAGTTATAGTAGGTGATTTCTCTGAGAATTATTCTTTCATTGTCCAGGATGCTGCCCAAGGGTTTCACTGGGACAATTCACAGTGTACAGTTCACCCTTTTGTCATCTATTATAGATCATCTGCAGACCAGGAACTTAGCCATTTTAGTGTCTGTTTCTTATCTGCATCACTAAAACACAACACTATAATGGTTTACTCATTCATATTGAAGCTTATGACATATGTTAAATTCAGATGCCCACAATTGAAGAAGGTGCACTATTTCTCAGATGGATGTGCTGGCCAATATAAGAACAGATACAACTTCACAAATCTCTGTTACCATGAAGAGGATTTTGGTCTGTCTTGTGAATGGCACTTCTTTGCTACATCCCATGGCAAAAATGCATGTGATGGGATTGGAGGAACAGTGAAAAGAGCTACTGCTCGTGCCAGTTTGCAGAGAACTACAGAGAGGCAAATTCTTACACCAGAACATATGTTTCAGTTTTGTGAAGAAAACTTGAGCAAGAAGATAAATTTTTTCTTTGTAACTACAGCTGATTTGAAAGATGCAGAAGAACGGTTGGAACATCGATTCAAGGATAGTAGGGCTATTCCTGGAACTCAGAAATATCATAGATTTGTTCCCCTAAACAAGGAAGAACTGATGGTGTATCCCATTTCAAGTGGCATTGGAGAAAAGAAAAGAATAAGGAAAAGTCATTTTACTAATGAACCTGCAATGCTTGGTAACCTAAAATGTGTCAAACCAGGAGAGTATGTTGGCTGCATTTATGACATGCAAGTTTGGTATGGAATTGTGGAGGAATATTGTGAAGAGTTTGATGATTTCACTGTGAACTTTCTACATCCCTCTGGGTCATCAGGATCAAGTGCATATTATTATCCATCAAACAAGGATTCATGTGCAGTGCCAGGACATCATATATTAACTGTAATGAGTTGTCTACCCTAAGAGGAGGCAGCAGAATTCAATACATTTTTCCACAAAAAGAAATTGATGAGAGCATCGAGCATGCAAAAATTGTATTAGGCTAGCACATGAATCCTCTAAGTAGGTCTTCCCCTTTCACTATTATAACTATTATTGCCAGTGTAGATTAGCAGTGAAATACAATTTTACATTTTTTGCCTTTGTTTTTATAACTATAAAAAAATGTAATTTTAATTTCTATAGGTCAAATTATGAGCTTAAGTGTGAAAAAATAGGTAGAATTGACGCACAACTTATGAATATGGTGTTCACTTATATGTTAGTTACATGAAAAATACTAACATAAACAAATTTTTTTGCTGATTCTAATAGCCAATGCCTATGCCTTCATTTTTTACACTTAAAAAAAAAATTCTCATTTGATACCCCAGAGGTCAAATCGTGACCTCAAATTTTGGTTACAGTGTAACTTTTTTAGTTTTCAACCTAGAGTTCTAAAACTTGCATATTTGGATTCCTTGTCATTTTCTGATTCTAAATATATATACTTTTATATAATTGTGACCATTATTACCCAAGTTATGGGTCGCCAAATGTTAGTGACCTCGCAAGTGACCTCAAATTTCCCGAGGTCATATCTCTTGAACCGTTGGTCGGATTGACCTTATAATTTCAGAAATGAATTCAGGGCCCACAAACTCCCTATGAACCAAATTTCAGCAAAATCTGAGAGATGAGGGTATTAGGCACTGGTTGATCTGACAGAGAATGACCCTACTATAACTTTGTTGGATCTCATTTCCGAGGGAAATGGAGGTCAGATTTGAACAAATCACATCAAATACTACTAGAAAAATGTATTTTAGTGTGTAAAATGACTGAGTTACTCAATATACATAATTACCTAAGTTAGGTTTGGTTAAGTCAGGTTAGGTTAGGTTGTTAGGTTAAGTTTAGTTAGGTTAGATTAGGTTTAGTGAGTTTCCATAATTTTTGCTTAATATATTGCTATTCACATGACCAGAAATGAAGAAATACAACTCCAAAGTAATGTACAAATAAACATATTGCTTTCCATTTACACAGGAAATGAAGGTTATATTTGAACAGAGCACACCAAAATACACTAGAAAAATATATTTTTTATTTCAACTTCAGGCTGTCATTTGTGACATAATTACCTTAATTTCAGTGTTGGTGAAACATGGAATAATTTTGGGTAATTATTGAATAAGATAATTAAAACAATAGACACTTCAATAGATGATGTTTTTTTTTAAGTTTATGAACATAAAACATGACATTACCAAATATTGTGTAGTTTTGCATCAAGTGCATTATTTTACTTTATTTATAATTTACAACAAATATTTTTTCAAAGAATAATTTATGGCCAACTTATGCACTATCACGCTGGTAGTAGTTATATATTAATTAGCTGGCTTGAGATTGCCATTTTGCAAGATTTTATGATTTTTTTTTACAAGAGTACATTACAGGCTTTTGAGGAATTTTGGAATTTTAGGTTAAGTTTGGTTATGTTATATATTAAAACTATGTTTTTCCAATTGTTTTTGATGTTGTTTGAATGAAATTAACCTTCATTCAAACTGCATCAAAAACCATCAGAAAAACATGTTTTGATTTACAAAGCCTGTAATGTACACTTGTAAAAATTTACCGATTTTATTATTAAAACGTAGTTCATGGCTTACTTCGATAGGCCTCAGTGGCTTCATGTTTTCCAAATGCAATGTAATATTAACCGACCAACCAAACTTTCTACCGTGGGATCTTAACTCAAATTGCGCTCAACCTGTCCAGGCCTAACTTAGGCTACAATTTGTGCAATCAAAACTTTGCCGAGAGATGGTCACTAGCTCAGTCTTGGGTTAGAGATCCGATTATGAAGGACCATGCTATTTTTTTCTTTGGGTTCAGAAACTTGATGACTTGGATTACTTCGATAGACCCGAGTGGCTTCATGTTTTCAAAATGAAATGTAACATAATGAAACCCAACTCAGCCTTGAACAGTCAAGCTCTGAAGGTGTACCTTAATTTATAGCCCAAGTTAAGCTATACGAAAATAGATTTCATGAATTTGGAGGTCCTATGCGATCCTACCTCGGAGTTATTGACAAGACGCGAGCCTACTTTGGCTTCGGTTACCATAAATAAAAAAAAAGAGGGTCACTACACTATTTGTGGTTGTTTTTCTCAACCTTGTAACAACAACACAACAAGCACCATTACATGGTGCAACAATCTTATATCTAGACTACCAAACTGAATTGCAAGAGCCTGTTCTATAAACAACAAACACAAACAAACACTTGATTTCAGACTCAACAGGTACAAACGTTATACAAGTGGTCCATAAAAGGTTAAGAGATAGTTACATTACATTACATTTCATTTGGAAAACATGAAGCCACTCGGGCCTATCGAGGTAATCCAAGTCATGAGCTACATTTTTAATAGTAATAAAATCTTGCAAGATGTCGAACTCAAGTCAGCTAATTAATATACAACTATTTACTACCACCATAGTAGCCTATATAACTGAAGCAAGAATATACACTATATACAAACTATCTCTTTCACTTATGAAAGTGTCTAAATTTTTCTTAAAATTAACTAATGAGCTATTGTTTACCACATCATGACAAGTCATTCCAAAAATCTACTACTCTATGACTGAAGAAGTATTTTCGTAGATCAAGTCTACAAGTCTGTTTTTTTATTATGCCCACGAGTTATCCCATCAGTATCTAGTGAGAAAAAGTTATTTACAACTAAATTGTCCAAACCTGAAAACATTTTGAATATCTGTATCATATTTCCCCTCATACAACATCCCTCAAAACTAAACATACCTAATTCCTTTAATCTATCCTTGTATTCCAATCTTCTTAGGGTAGGGATAATAAGCTCGGTTGCCCTACATTGCACACCTTGAAGCATATCAATATCATGTCTAAGGTGAGGGGACCAAGCTTGAATGCAGTATTCTAAGTGAGGCCTAACATAAGAATTATATAATTTACAGATGACTTCCTTACTCTTGTAACCAACATTCTCTCTTAATAATACTTAACATTTTATTTGCTTTATTCCTAGCCTCTAAGCTTCTTAGTTGTCTGGAGCACTGACTATGTAGACCAGTGAATCACTACATAATGAACATACAATTGCCTACGCCAATGATTTCAGATTTGAGATTTATAAAATATATCGGAGATCAGTCTACTAACCATGTCTTCTATTATCATACATTGAGGTCAAATAACGCTACTGAACCTGATAATATATTTGCTAGGATTCTCAGAGAAGGGGAAGAAAGCTTATCTGAAGCATTAATTATTTTGTTTGCTCGATCAATTAATTTTGCAGAAGTACCAGATGAATGGAAAAAAGCCAATGTAGTACCCATTTACAAAAAGGGTAGTAAGGAGGTAGGAAATTATAGACATGTTAGTTTGACATCATTGGTAGGAAAAATACTAGAAAGAATTATAAAGAAAAATATTTATATCATTTGGAGAATTTTAATCTTATTTCAAGTTCACAACATGGATTTAGATCAGGAAGGTCTTGTTTGTCTAATCTCTTAGACTTTTTAGAATTTGTAACTGATCAGGTAGATAATGGAAATGATGTAGATGTTATTTATTTGGATTTTAGTAAAGCATTTGACAAGGTTCCACATAGGAGAGCTCATAGTATATTAGGGTAAGTTTTAAATTGGGTAGAAGAATGGTTAGAAGACAGTATGGAAAACTGATACATGTGGGTAGTTGGGAGGTAACGAAAATGGTTCACTGAATAGGTAGGTAGTTAATCTGACAATTATTAAACTCCTTTTATGTCAATAACTGGGTGGATGACACTAATTGGTTGCTCACCAAAGTTATTCTCCACACTAGTACTGTGTGATAGAGAGTGCTTGGTAGTATTGATACACACTACCAAACAACCAACAAACAAAAAGGACGCTGGTGGAAAAAGCCGGGAGAAGAATAGAAGGAACTTGGTGGGAAGAACGGCATGGCGGACGAAGGGGCTTCAAGACAATAAAAGATCTCCACCAGCAAGTGCGCTCTCAAAAATTGAACAAAGAGAAGAGGGACTACAGGAGGAAGAAATTAGCACAACTGTCTAATAACACTCAGTAAGTGAACAGTTGTGTTTCTGAACCCCAGTTTGGGGATAACATATAAACTGGGTCCAGTTAAATTAGGCCTACATTGTGGTCTAAGACCTATCATCAACTCATAGCTTAACAAAGGCTAGGTAAATTACCCTTACCTAATTTGGTGAAGAATCCTACTGTGGATCTCAATTTACTCTGCCCGCTCTGGACCACTTCCGGAATCTCTAGGCTGATCCCTACAAGGCTAGGCTTAACCTACTCTATAGTTAGACTGGATATATTAGGAGTGGGTTAATTTGGGACCAATTCATACAAAGCATTTTTCACAACAGAGAACAGAAGGTAATTCTAAATGGTCATGAATCTGGGTGGCAGAAAGTGAAAAGTGGGTACCACAGGGATCAGTTTTGGGTCCATTACTCTTTATTTTATATCTAAATGATTTAGAGAAGGGAATTGGTTGTAAAATTTCTAAAGTTGCAGATGATACAAAAGTAATTACTCCAGTTACAAATTCTTATAAACTGCAAAAGGATCTTGATAGATTAGTTGCTTGGTCTAGTAAATGGTAGATGGAATTCATTGTTCAAAAATGCAAAGTCATGCATTTTGGTACAAATAATGGAAACTTTAGTTAGGAGATGCAAGGGGATCTTGGCATTATAGTTTGTAGTGATCTAAAATTTTCTAAGCAGTGCTTAGAGGTTGGAAATAAAGCAAATAAAATTTTAGGTATTATTAAGAGGAATGTTAGTTACAGGAGTAAGGAAGTCATCTGTAAATTATATAATTCTTATGTTAAGCCTCACTTAGAATACTGCATTCAAGCTTGGTCCCCTCACCTTAGACATGATATTGATATGCTTTAAGGTGTGTAACGTAGGGCAACCGAGCTTATCCCTAACCTAAGAAGATTGGAATACAGGGATAGATTAAAGGAATTAGGTATGTTGTTTTGAGAGACGTTGTATGAGGGGAGATATGATACAGATGTTCAAAATGTTTTTAGGTTTGGACAGTTTAGAGGTACATAACTTTTTCTCACTAGATACTGATGGGATAACTCGTGGGCATGCAGGCACGTATCCAGGATTTGCTCAAAGAGGGTGCGAAGGGAACGTTGTAGGTTATACCTACGTTTCATCATTCATCTATACTACCACAATGTAACAATTGTAACATGCTTAATATCACGTTCTCGGTGTAGGAGGAAATGATAATGAACGTCTTTTGCATTAGTGCTTTTTAGCATGTTAACATGTTTTATTATTTGAAAACTTGCATATGTCATTGTTTTTCCACCGATGTAACAGCATTGATTCACCGGTCTGCATGAAAATCGATTTCTTTATTTTGAGTTGTGATTCTGAAGCAGTTCGCTGCGCTGAATTAAAAAATGCTACCAGTTTTTTTCTATCACCCACAGTTTTAAAGTTATTAGCAAAACAATTTTGGGGCGTTTTGTAATTTTTTACCTTTTTTATCTTTAATTAATTTCGTTTTTTCATATTTTTCAGATAGATAATTCTAACATTACGTCTTTAAAATTTTAATAATGGCTTCTAGAGGATGTACCCATAGTCCAGACATATTTTGTTATATTTGTGGTCGGTATGTTGTTGTAAAACAAAGGACAAATGTAACGACCTTCATTAAGAAAGCTTATCATGCTTATTTTGGAATTAAATTAGGAGATCAAGACAAAAGTTGGGCTCCACACAAGGTTTGTCTTACGTGTGTTGCGGCACTAAGGAATTGGAGCAAAGGTTAAAAGAAAAGTTTGCCATTTGGGATCCCTATGGTATGGCGCGAGCCTAGAAACCATACCGACGACTGCTACTTCTGTTCTTGCAATGTTAAAGGTTATAATGCAAAGAATAAAGAGAGCCTTCAATACCCATCTGCAATAAGGCCGGTACCCCATGGTCCAGAAGTTCCTATTCCCCGCCCACCCGAGAGTCTGGATCAATACAATTCAGATTCTGATTCAGCTCCAAATCCAGACAATGATAATGTTTATGAACAGCCAACAGCTGACCGAGATCCTAAACCATTAACCCAAGCCGAACTAAATGACTTAGTCAGGGATTTGAATCTGCCTAAGGACTCTGCAGAACTTTTGGGGTCTAGATTGCAGGAGAACAATTTATTGGCATCCGACACATACTTCGCTTGGTTTAGTCGTCATTAGTCAGATCTACCTTCGTAGTCTTAAGTCTTTGGAATAAGTCCTGAAATGTTTGCAAGTAAAGAAAGTAAATATATTTTGTTTCTTTCAGTTATTTTTTTATTCTTTCAAAAACAAGTAATATGCTTGTCCAAGAGCTAGGAGCTATTTAATTCTGCTTTAATTAGGTTTTACTCTATCACCTAAAGATTTCGTGCTACAAGGGGTGTTGTAATACCTCATCTGTCCCCAAATGTTAATCACCCATTGATGGGAGGGGAGAGAGTATTTTGCTGGGAATGGGACTGGTTGTTATATATATACCCTACATTATTATGTAAACGTTACTGTAGTCTATAACAACAAAATTTATGGTTTAGCATGTGCAATCCAATGTTGATCTCGATAAGATGGTTCACATTTGGGGATAAATGGGGGATTTATGACACACCCTGTAGTAAGAAAACCATACGTGATAGGGAAAAACTAACTATATTTTTGAGATCAGCGCACTCAAATTATATAGAATCACCAACTAGTTTGTAAAAATCGATCGACAAGTTTTCAAATGTGTACTGGTGTAATCTTTCAGATGACTCTGATATCACTAGGCAACAAATTTCAACTTTTTTTTTGTTACAGACACGTGAACTACTGATTCCTACTAAAGCGCTGATGCTGATTTCAGATCTGATATCAAAATTTCTCTATCACGTCCAGATTTTGTGTAACCGAAAACCCCTATTTTTCATTTTTTTTCTCACCCACTTCTATTACGAAAGCCGTCTAAGCTACTTTTCCGTGCCACGTTTTATGTTAAGCATACTTAAATAATTAGTGAACAGGGATGTCTTTCCTCCTTTATTCTGGCTTAAGACAGACAGCGGAATTCCGCTGGCGGAGTTCCACCCCTGCGCCCAACCATTCACCCAAAGCGCGTTAGTATTTTGTTGTTACTACTGAAAGGCAAATTCCTGTTCTTAAGTGAAACTTTGGTGTGTCCTCTTCCTTTGTCGCTTGTAGGATGACGAGCTCTCCTTCTGCAGGAACCAACAATAATCTCCCATCATATTTGGGTTGAAATTACCTTGGTATCTGTTTTCCATAACTGAGATCTGTTGGTGGAAGCGCTCACCATGCTCGTCACTTACAGCCCCAAGGTTGGCCGGGAAGAAGTCAAGATGAGAATGTAAAAAATGAATTTTCAAAGACATTCTGCATCCCATTATTTCATAAGATTTAAGCATGTTTTCTATGAGTTTACGGTGGTTTTCAGCTTTGTGGTTTCCAAGAAAATTTTTGACAACTTCAACGAAAGATGTCCATGCTCCTAGTTCATTCTCATTTAGGTTAGATGGAAACGATGAGTCGTGGATGACACTGCGGATCTGTGGTCCAGTGAAAACTCCAGCTCTAGCTTAGCATCTGTCAATATTCCTTTGAATTTATCCTTTAAATATTGGAAACCACTACCTTGATGATCCATACCCTTCACGAAATTTTTCATAAGGCCAAGTTTAATGTGAAGTGGTGGAAGATGTACTTTCTGAGGGTCAATAAGTGCTGGGTGTTTCACATTGTATTTACCAACAACATGTTCAGTTCTAGATGGCCAATCATGTTTTTTGTAGTGGTTCTTGTCATCTCTGCTGTTCCATAGACACAAAAAGCACATATGCTTTGTGTAGCCCAACTGTAACCCAAGAAGTAATGATACAACTTTAAGGTCGCCACAAATATTCCATGTGTGGTCCTTATATTTGATGAGTCTTAGCAGCAGTTTCATCGATTCATAAGTCTCATTAAGGCCAGTGGCATGTGCTACAGGTATTGAAGGTTTTTCATTGCCGTTGTGCAGTAATACAGCTTTAAGGCTAGCTTTATTAGAGTCAATGAACAGTCTCCATTCTTTTGGATCATAGCGACAGCCAATCCCTTGCATCAGACCACTGATATCGTGGCAGAAAACAAACGTTTTCTTCCTGTAAGTAAAATGATGAAACTGCAAATGGCGATGGCGGAAATGGGAAACTTTGGTGTTTGGTTGGAGAAGATAAATCTTGAAGTCTTGAACCAAGCAACTCTGCCTTTTCTTTTGGTAATTCCAAATCGCGCACTAAGTCATTTAACTCCGCTTGACTTAACAAATGTGGGGAAATATTTGCATCTGGAACATATATGCCATCTTTCCCTGTTTCTATATCCTAGCAGAATCTTCAGATGAACTGCTGTCTGTTATCGTTGCTGGTGGAACTGGTGGTGGATTTGTTTCATCATGTGGTACTGGTTTCATTGCTGATTCGCAGTTTGGGTACGTGATCTTTGATTTGTTTTTTCTTTGTGAAACCAGCAATCTTTGTCAAACAAAAATAACAATCATTGAAGTGATTTTTCGGCTCACGCCAAACCATGGGGACTGAGAACGGCATAGCTTTTCTTTTACCATTCATCCAAGCTATTAACATTGCATTGCACTGTGCACAGCAAATATGTGGTGCCCAGTCCCTCTGTTGTCTCCTAACTTACAGTCAAAATAACACTTGTAGGCAAGTTTAATCTTTGTTGTTATGTTTCTACGTTGTGGCTTAGGTGTATATTGTCCACAGACAAAGCAGAAGTTGTCTGGGTGATTTACACAAGCACGTCTATTTGATGCCATTTTGAATTACCATACAATATCTGAAAAAACGTAGAAAGTAATTATTACGATGTGCAAAATAAAAAGAAATACACACCGTAGTACAAAACAAATGCTATAAAAACACACAAGTCACCACAACCTGTCACTTGCTCATCAGCAGAGAGCTTCAACAACCGTTCTGATTGACTGTCACGTAGCGACTGACCGTTGTGCCATTGCCCGTTACTATGCTCTTGACTCAGTGTGGCCAACTCGGGATAAATTTTATTTATCAAAATTGTTCGAATTTGTATATAGTTGGCAAAAAAAATTGCTTTAACCTTGAAAAGCAAGTTTCATATTACTGGCATTAAGCCGATTTAAAACCAAAATCTGGACGTGTAGAAAATTTTACTAAAAGTGATTTGCATTTTACACAAAATCTAGACGTGATAGAAAAATCTAATTATAGATTTGAAATCAGCATACCGAAATTAGCTAGGAGCACCTATTTGGTCTTCTGTAACAAAATCTTTGTTGCCTAGTGTATTCTAAGGCAATGTAGATAATTACTGTATATGCTCAGGGAAATACTTTGATTAGAAAACTTCATATGTGTACATTAGATGTTAAGTTGATTTTGTTCAAAACTTTTTGTACTCCAATGTATACAGCTCATTTGTAGCGGAACTACAGGATGTATAATTTCAGAAAATTATATGTTGCACATAATAATATTTTTAGGAGTTTATTAAGAACTCCAAGATTTATAAATGGTGCTCCTTCTAGTGCCAGTATGCTGTTTGTAGTCAATAAGGTGCCTTTGTATTTAGATTTATCACTAGGCTTGGTGAGTCAGTCAATAAGATAATAGAAGCCATAGTTAGTGGACTGATCTCCGATATATTTTATAATTCTCAAATCTGGAAGCATTGGCGTGATTTACTGGCCTACTTAGTCAGTGCTCTAGAGTCTAGACAACTATCTCTTAATCTTCTATGGTCTCTTGTATAATGTTTGGACCTGTTGAGTCTGAAATAAAGTGTTTGTTTGTTTGTTTGTTTGTTTGTACTATGCTTTTGAAGTCGATTGTTGGACTGGAAGCACGGATATACATCCTTCACATACTTCGCAAGTAAAGAAGGTAAATATATTTTGTTTCTTTCAGTTATTTTTTTATTCTTTCATAAACAAGCAATATGCTTGTCCAAGAGCTAGGAGCTATTTAATTCTGCTTTAATTAGGTTTTACTCTATCACCTAAAGATTTCGTGCTACAAGGGTGTTGTAATACCTCATCTGTCCCCAAATGTTAACCACCCATTGATGGGAGGGGAGAGAGTATTTTGCTGGGAACGGGACTGATTGTTATATATATTTACCCTACATTATTATGTAAGCGTTACTGTAGTCTATAACAACAGAATTTATGGTTTAGCATGTGCAATCCAATGTTGGTCTCGATAAGATGGTTCACATTTGGGGATAAATGGGGGATTTATGACACACCCTGTAGTAAGAAAACCATACGTGATAGGGAAAAACTAACTATATTTTTTAGATCAGCGCACTCAAAGTATATAGAATCACCAACTAGTTTGTAAAAATCGATCGACAAGTTTTCAAATGTGTACTGGTGAATTATTAGAAAAACGAGATAATAAGCAGTTTCTTTAGTGATATTAAGCAAGGCATTTTCCATGTGTTGAATATCAGTCGTACGTGGTTTATCAAATATAGTAATATGAACCGAGTTATGATCCAAAGCGATGTGATATAAACGGGTTACACTGTGTACGTTTTCAAATAGTTTATGCTAGCTCAATACGATCAAAGGACAAGTAAACATACAGATTTATTGCAATTGGGATTAATTTTTATTATTATAAATTTGACAGCGAAATCAATATTTATAAGTCACGTAATTAAACGGTCTGGCAAGTTTATATATGTTACGTTTTTTTTGCAAAATCGGTCTTTTTGAAAATTCTCCGGTCAGTTTGCAAAGAAACCAACAATAGTAATTTTACAAAATGACCTTAAACGTTTGATCATTTTGCAAAAACACAAAAATCGGTCAATTTGCAAAAAACACGCAAAAATCGGCCACTTTGCAAAATCACCAATAATCTTGTCGGTGTATTTGCAAAATCTCTTGTTCTAATACTGTAGGACCTTCTAACTCCTAACCTAACCTAACATAACCTAACCACAATGACACGTTGGTTAGGTTAGGTTAGGAGCTAGAAGGTTCTACAGTATTAGAACAAGATATTTTGCAAATACACCAACAAGATTATTGGTGATTTTGCAAAGTGACCAATTTTTGTGTGTTTTTGCAAAATGATCAAACATTTAAGGTTATTTTGTAAAATTACTATTGTTTTGGTTTCTTTGCAAACTGACCGGAGAATTTGCGAAAAGACCGATTTCGCAAAAAAACCGTAACATATACAAGGAAATGATTACACACTACAGATATACATACTCAATTGCTCAAGTGTATACACTCTACAGTCAGGTAGACATAAAACGCCCATAAGAGAGTATTAGATCATTTGACCAATAAATCAACAGCCAAAGTAGAATCGGGAGTTGTGACGTTACGGACACACCTTTTGATCACAAAACTAGTGCAGCGATTGTTGTGCGATAATTTCTTTGGTTTCTAGTGTTATTCCAGCATCATGTTCAATCGTCTCACTTTTTTACAAGCAAATATGTCCAAAACTTCGTCTGCATCCCTTAAACGCAAATTGTCTGATTCTAATGTTAACATAGAGTTGAGTTTAAGAAATACTGTATGTACATATGATAAGAATACACATTCATTAATACTTCAAGCATAAATAGTATCAATATATGTGATTGTTACACATAGATTACATAATTATGAATTAATCACACATTAAACAAATAGTTCAGATACTCAAAATACATAGTGAATAGATTTAATTTTTCAATAAATGTACATCATTTATAGTGATAAGAAAATTATGCACAACTGTGACTAATTTATTGATAAAATTATCATACCACATATAATTAGGTCAACCTAAACCTTGATAACCAATTATTACAAAAGCTGGTATATACTTTTAAATTAGTGTCTAATTATTTTCAGTTTATATAATTCAGTACTAATCTGCACTTGCACAATTATTATAAACGCTAAAATTTGCTAATGTATTGGGTGCCAGTATTAAACTGACACCCTGACATATAATTACAGCCCCATTGAAAACACTGGATTTTTCACAGCACTGTAATAACTCCATATAACCTAGCCTCAAAAACAATGTTGATTTTTTAAATCAATTGACATAATGTTCTACGTATTTTATACTATATTTCTTTAAATGCATATATAAACTATTATCTTTTATAGTGCATTCTTAGCATTAGAATTGTGATGCCGTAAATCTTGACATTCACTTCTAACATCTCTACTACATCATTTTTGGTGATGATATAGTACTCAACTGTGGTGTTTTGCTAAATTGCATCGTAAATGTTTCTCAATATGCATAAAATAATATAAGTCGTTGAATAAAATAATTCAACCAAATTCAACATAATTCAATTCAACAAAATTAAACATAATTCAATCAAATTCATAATTCAACCAAACATAATAAAATAATTCAGCGTAACATAATTGTTGGATAAATGTACATTGTCAATTCTGACAAAAAAACATATCGAATCAACACTCAAATTTAAACCAACGTTGCCAGCGAATAGCCAGATATGCCATCCATATTAGTCTGACTTACCTGACTTTTTGAGCTATTTTCATCGGATGATTTTTAGATATAAACACATTAATATGACTATATGTTAATAAAATAACTTGGTGATATTTATGCCATAAAAATCAGCATGGAAATAGCTATATAAATTTTTTTTGGTCTTAAATTAGAATAGTATACTTAAGTTTTTTATAACGAAATGAAACTTTTGATGATGAATTTTACATGTTAAGAGTTAGGCTAATTACATGCTTCTAGCGATTTTTTTTTTACAATTTTTAATTGATGATGTTTTCTAAACCGGACAATCGAACAAATCTGTAATTTGATCAAATACAGTTATAATTGCCTATTTAATATTTACCTACAATTAATATTTTACATACAATATGTTTTCTAGTCCAAGGGGGGGCGACCGCCTCTTCGCCCCCCCCCCCCCCCCCCCCCCCCCCCCCCCCCCCCCCCCCCCCCCCTGGATACGTCCCTGTGGGCATGTAACGTTGAATAATGAGGTGCACCTCATTTTTCAACGTTGAATAATGAGGTGCACCCCCAATTTTCAACGTTGAAAAATGAAGTACATTGTTGAAAAATGAGACATTTCGTTCAAAATTGAGTTGAAGTAGGCTATAAGTTAAAATAGCCCTTCAGAGCTTGATCGTTCAAGGCTCAGCTGGGATTCTGAACCCAATCAAAATAAATAAAACTAGCGGAGGAAACCGGCGTTGCCCGGGTGGAAGTTGAACGATATATATATATATATATATATACAGTGCCCGAAGTGGACGGCAACGCGGGGGTGTGCACACCCCCACTTCTCTCAATTGGTCAGCAGCACACCCTTACTTCTTTGCTGGAAAGAAATGCGGGGAAACACGCACCCTACTTCTTGAATTAGTGGGGTACGAAAGCGCGCGAAATCTTTACATGCCAGAACCAATCAACGTCCAATACGTAGTTCTACGGCAGCCAATCAGAACATAGCATTCTTACCCACTCCTTGACTTGGAATATCTTAAAGAACGATTAACTGATGCTTCTTTTGTGATAAATATGGGACTGATGTTAGATGCACTGACCGAATTGGAAGATTTGTCACTTGAACTACAGCAACGGTCAACTACATTAGTAAGAGCCCATAAATTACTTGACCAAAAATACAGAGTATTTCTATCAATGATCATTAATCCAGGACAGGGGCGTATTTAAGGTCTCAAAGTATTCGGTGCAGGTGCTTTTAGGGGCCCGTATCTCATATGTTATTGACTAAAAACAATGACAACAACAAAACGTTAATTTCTACATTGCATAATAGCTTTGCATTCAATAACCCTTATACAAATAACGCACAAATGTGGAAGCAGGGCATAATGTGAAGCGTATCAGGCTTACAAATTGTTATGTTCCATATGCATATGAATTTAAATTAACATTGACAGAGAACACTTTTCAAAAAAAAAAAAATTCGCAATAAACAAGAATTTTGTAAGGTTACGCAAACACTAGCTTCGAATTAAAACTTAACTAAAAGCAAAGGAATAGAAAAACAATAAACCAACGAAGATGTATGAATATATACGCATTTTTACTGTTGTATTATACTGATATTATTGTGAATCAGAAAAATTGGACTTCTGTATGACTAGTATGAGCAACTTATTGTCTCCATATAACTTGAATTTGAACAAATTAGTTATAGATTTTTTTGAAAGCAACACAAATATAAAAAAAAATTTTAGGAGTAGTTTCCATCTTGCCTCCAGTATGAAAATGCACATGCTATAAAATTCTACAAACACTTGTCATATATAATGGAAAATTCCCTGATCTGCAATGATCAGAAATGGTCGAAGGGTCTATAATTCAGATTCACTTCCCTACTCACCGATCGTGACCGATGTATGCCATTTATTACAAATAAACACCGCGTCTTGCTTTAGATGACAAAAAGTTTGTGATAACATTTTCCATGTCAATATTAAACACCTTATCTCTTTCAATAGTTAACAGAGCCAAATCAGATGTTCCTTTCCTTGTCATGCTAGAACGTGTGTGTTTTGATCCTGCGCAAAACATTGAATGCTTTCAGCACTTGATATCCCGATTGGAAGTGTAACAAACAAACGAAAAACTAGTTCTAAATTAGGAAAAACGTCACAAATTTTTTAATTCACAAGAAACTCAAGATATCCTAGTATTCCTCGATCAAGAACTGAATTTTCATTTGAAAAGTACAAAGACTGAAACTGAATCATATCATTTGCTAGTGATGGCAAAAGAAAGTTAAATTCATTGCGCAATTCTTCCGCTCTACATTCAATGTCAGCAACAGACAGTGTTTTAAAGCGACTTGGGTGCAAAAAGCCAAAAAGATTTTTTATTTCTTTTAAACCCTAATTCTGTCATTCAGTTCGCTAATCATTCCATCTAACGTCTGATTCACAACATCCACCTGAAATCGCTGTTCCGCTACCGTTATTGGCTCGTCTTGTGCCCGTTCACCAGCCATTTTTTTTCTTCTTCCTGCGGACTCTCTTTTCTGGAAAAACCATTTCACTTTTGTCAAAATCTGCATCAATCCATCGTTTCGAAGCTGAATTCTTTATCTCTGCAAATGCGGAATCTGATCGCAATTCTTGCAGTTCAATTTTGGTGCGTTCCATAAAAGCAACAACTTGAAATAGGTCATTATTTTTTTCTGCAACAACTTAGCGGTGACATCATTTACCTGCAGAACTTTGTTCCAAAACACTAATGTAACCAGGAACTCATAATTCAAGTTTTGCAGCAAAGCATTTGCTTGGGAGACTTCATCATTGTCATATCTCATATCAACGATGTCTTCAAGGCAGCCAATAACATTTTCAAAGTTGATAAGCAGAGCACATGTTGCCTTTGCTCTTGAAGACCAACGTGTCGCACACAATGCCTTCAATACTATCACAGGATTTGTGGCCTCTTGGTGCTCATGTTCAATCTGTTCAGCTTTACTTTCCTGTAAAACTTCCTTCAAAATTATATTAGCACGATCATTAGACTGGCAGGCATTCTTAAGCATTACCCAACGTCGCTGAGGAGATTCAGCAAAAAATGTATAGCAAGACTACAGAACACCAAAAAAGTTCATCACCTGAACGGATGCACATTTTTCTGCAGCATGGCTTAAGACAAGATTGAGTTGATGAGGTGGACAATGTACGTAGGGTGCTTAGGCTTTTTAACCATCACTGCGGAGTTTATTACGCAATAAAGTTTGCACACCACCAGTTTTCCCACTCATAACGCTTGCCCCGTCATATGCCTGTCCAACTATATTATCTGTGTTTAACTGCAATCTTTCAAAAGTATCCAGTAGAGCTGTAGCGTAACTTTCAGCACCATGGTCCTTTAAATTAAAAAAATCCAAAAATGATTCATTCACATGAACAGTGGAATCTTCAACGTTCAAAGAAGCGTAGCGAATCAATACAGCAACCTGATCTGTTTTTGAGATGTCTGTGGTGCTGTCCGCAATGAGTGCCCAGAATTTTGCATCCCGAACTTCCTTCAAAATAACGTTCCTCACATGCATCGCCAAGTGTTCGATTTGTTCTTCCATAATTGTGGGACTCAAGTACTTAATTTTTCCTTTAACTGCAGATGCTGTTCAAGTTGTGGTACATATTTTGAAAGCAGTTTTATAAATGTGAGATACACACCACAGTCTGCCTTTGTAATATCTGCAGACTTTCCTCGAAGTGGCAAATTCAAACTTGTTATTGTCTTCAAAAGTTCAAACTGAACTGACAATACTTCTTTCCACCTGTTTTGTTCCTCTTCCAATTGATTCTTCAAAGCCGAGTCGATTGACCTCTCTGTTAGAAATGCTCTCATAGCTGTTGCTGATTCGATATGAAGTTTGTTTTTCGAATGTTCTGCAAGTCGGGTTGACAAGTGAGGCCAGTCTTTCCAAAGAGAAGGCTCTGATGACGAAAATAACCAACAACAGTGGCAGTAGGCTGCATCAAGAACTTCCGAATATGCTAACCACCATCTAGGCCGACGTTCACCTAAGTTGTTGGTGAAGATGTAGTATTTCTCCGAAAAACTGCGATTATTAGTTTTTGGGAAGACAATGTGTGGTTGGTGCGCACCGCACTTAGCCAATGCAGTCTTTTGTAATAGGTTCAGTCGGATATTTTCAAAATATCTGTAATCAGGAGTTTGTTTCTCTTCACTTTCCACTTTTGCAAACAGGTGATTTTCATTTACATTCAGTGTTGATGGTTCTCCAGTTGGTTCAGTTTCAGTTGGCTCTTGAACTTCAACACCTTGGATTATAGTTTCTTCTGCTTGCAAAATTTCCACTTCGTCATCTGAAATTTCATGTTTTGAACTGGAATCTTGATCCTGATCACCTTTAGGTATGTATTCAAATATTTTTCGGCATTTTCTAGTCTCTTTCTCTAATTGTTGTTTTTGTTGAGCAGCTCGTTTTGCGGCACCAGATTTATGAACATATGTAGATTTTCTTGAGCTCATATCCCATTTACTTTAACTAAAATTATCTGAAATTAAAACACACATAAGTAAACATCATTGTAAATCGATAAGTAACATAGTAGTATATCTAACATAAGTAATATATCTAACATAACGTATATTTTGTTATTAAATAGAATATTTTATGTATATTTTTCTTAATATTTTGATTAAGAAATACTTGGTTTAAATGCAATTGGAGGGACTACCACATTTTTTTCAACACACTTTTTTTCAACAGCACGGTTTTATCAACAAACAAAATTACAGGGACTACCGGGACTACCCATTCAACAAATTACCGGGACTACCCATTTTATTCAACACAGTAATCTCAAGACAATTTTATCATTAGATACACTTTTTCCAAAAACTTACCACGTATAACAGTTTTCAACAGCTAGGTTAGGTAAGGTTAGGTTAGGTTTTGTGATAGCGTGGGGTAGACACCCCAGTTAGGTTACTTAGGTTCTAGCAAACAATCAAAAGCACTTACCGGTGCGTTGAATTAGGTATTCTTTGAAGCCTACCGTTTTATTCCTGTGTCCCACAAACAGCCTACCTAACTCTCTCTTACATTACCAATTTAGAAGCTATAGACATTACCCCTAACTATACTTAAGTACGGACAACTTTCTACCCCATTTGTCACCTTAGAAACACCACCTAATTACTCTCAGCACCAAAGATTAGGTCAGATAGGAAAAAACATGTCTAGGCCAGCTCAAAGCAATACGAACAGCCGCGTTGGTTCGTTTATGACTTCTCTTGCCATTCAGCTTAGATTTAGTGATATTTACCCTTTAGTGACTTTTAGACTATATACATATATATACATACACGTCACCTCACTCCTCCCCTACAAGTTTAGTCTGTCAGGGGGATGAGGGACCCTAGACGACCTGCGGAGCTGGGTTGATGTAGTAGGATTAGGTGCAACCTGTATAGGCGGGCAAGTTGAACCATTTTCCGGAGGATCAGTTCTCTCTTCCGGAAGACTCTGGTCCTTCTGCACTTCACGTTCCCATATCTGGTCCTGATGGCGTTTAATAGAACGACCATCTTCTAGTTGGCACTTGAAGGAAACAGGGCCCGTTCTCTCCTGCACAGTTGCAGGAATCCATTTTGGTCCAGCCCCATAGTTGCGAATCATAACTGGATCATTAGGTTGCGCTTCTAGAACTCTCCCTCTTTTAGTGTCGTGGTACAACTTCTGTTTTTCCTGATGGCGTAAAACTCGTTGTTGTAACGTTTCGTTTGGACGTAACAAATCGAAAACTGAACGAATTCCCCGGCCAATCAGAAGTTTAGAGGGAGACACCCCCGTCGTGGTGTGTGGTGTTATTCGATATTTAAACAAAAATTTATCCAACACCACTTGCATTTCCTCCCCACGAGAATGACGCAAGGCCGACTTGAAAGTACGGACCATGTTTTCCGCGAGACCGTTAGTAGACGGGTGGAAAACACTAGACCGGACATGTCTAATGCCATTTAGGTGGACGAAGGAACGAAATTCCTCACTGGTAAAACAAGTACCATTGTCGGAAACCAGGACTACGGGTAAACCCCATCGAGCGAAAACCGAACGGAGTAAGCGAATAGTAACACCCGAAGTCGTGGAAGTGGTTGGAAGAATTTCCACCCACTTAGAGTAGGCGTCCACAATGACTAGGAAATAAGTATTATTTATAGGACCTGCATAGTCAACATGGATCCTATGCCACGGTATAGTAGGCCATTCCCAAGGATGAAGTGGACTTTTCCTTGGGAGATCTCTGTTCTCTAGGCAGCTTTGACAGGAACGAACCAATGATTCGAGTTCTCCATCTAAACCAGGTCACCAGAAATAAGCTCTCGCCAGCTCTTTCATTTTTGTTGCGCCCATGTGTTCAGCGTGAAGTTCCTTCACTAAATTCGACCTGCCTTTATTTGGAATAATCACTCTGTGGCCCCATAAGAGACAGCCATTTTGAATCGAGAGGCCAGACTGACGTTGATAAAAAGGCTGTAATTCACTCTCAACCTTAGTAGGCCAACCAACTGAGCAGTAATGGATGACCCTAGACAGAATAGGGTCTGATTTTGTCCACTGCTCTATTTGTACCGCAGATACTGGAGTGGATTCCAAAAACTCCACCAAGTGAACCCATTCCGTAGGTATAGGTACACAATCATTTGGGTTTTCTAAGGGCAACCTACTTAGCGCATCAGCCGTACCTAGAAGTTTACCTGACCGATGTACTAAGTCAAATTTATAGGCTTGTAGAATCAGTGCCCATCGTTGAATCCTACCTGAGGCCATAACTGGAATATTTTTATTAGGTGAAAATAAACCTAAAAGAGGCTTATGGTCAGTAATTAGTTTAAATTCATGACCCCATAGATAGAAATGATTTTTTTTACTGCAAATACTAAGGCTAATGCTTCACGTTCCACTTGTGCATATCGTCTTTCCGTCTCGGTTAGTGTTCTAGAAGCAAAACAGATAGGCCTATCTACACCATCAATGTGGTGAGATAACACTGCCCCAATTCCATAAGAACTGCTGTCTGCTGAAACTACGAGAGGAAGTTTAGGATCATAATGCACTAGGAGAGTGGACTTTAGTAGTACGTCCTTTGAAGCCTCAAATGCCTCCTTTTGAGTTTTCTCCCATCTCCACTGTTCCCCAGATCGTAATAGCTTATTTAGGGGTTCAAGGAAAGTCGATGCATTAGGCAACAATTTCCTATAAAAGTTTAGGAGACCTAAATAAGCTTGTAACTGTGTGATGTTTTGTGGAGGTGGTGCCTTTTCTATTGCTTCTAGTTTATCCACCGTTGGATGAATGCCTGAGGCATCTATGCGGAACCCTAAATATGAAACCTCATTAGTGACCCATGAACACTTTTCTCTCTTTAGCTTAAGTCCGGCATCCCGGAGTCTTTTTAGAACCGTGGTTAATCTAGTTAGGTGTTCTTTTTTAGACGAACCTGAAATGAGGACATCATCTAGAAAGCAAAGTACCCCTGGAATGTGACCTAGAACTTGGTCCATTGTCCTCTGAAAAATACCCGGAGCCGATGCTATTCCATAGCATAGCCTATTGTACTTATATAGGCCTCGGTGCGTATTTATGATAGTTAATTCTTTAGAGTTTTCATCTAAACTTAGTTGAGCATAGGCTTGGGACATATCGAGTTTTGTGAAATATTTACCCCCAGCAAGAGAGCTAAATAATTCATCAGGCTTGGGTATAGGATAGCAATCTAGAAGGACGGCTCTATTTGCTGTTAAACGGTAATCCCCACATAACCGCACGGACTTGTCCGGTTTTAGTACAGGAACTACTGGGGCAGCACACTTAGCGTGTGTGACTGATTCAATAATTTTATCTTTTAGCAGCCTGTCAATTTCTAAATCTACCTTCTCCCGCAGTGCATGCGCAATTGAACGAGCCTTACAAAATTTCGGAGTTACATTAGGATCTACTTCTATGCAGACCTGATGGCCTTTTAGGTTGCCTACTTCAGGCCCAAAAACAGAAGAAAACTCCTTTAACAATGAGTCTATGTCAGAGGGATATGAGAGTGTATGCACATCTGCTTGACCCTTTGGCAAGATTTTGTCAATTGGCATTTTCAAAGCATCAATCCAATCACGGCCTAGTAGAGTAGGCCCTTGCTCATCCACCACTAAAAGGGTTAAGGGATGAACAAAGTTTTCTGGTTGAGTGTAACTGTAGGCCTGTTCAAAAATCAACTTTTTCTTATTTTCATAGGTTTCTGTACATTTTCCCATGCTTTTTGACCTGAAAAAGCCGAAAATCACAACTATTTTGACCTAGTATGTTGGGAAGCATTGCCACATGGAGCTTTAAATTTTCTGCCTTGAAATCGGCCAAAGCGCCAATTCCGGGGTCCCTTGAATTATGTTTTGCACTTTAACTTTTGATCTAAACAAGATAGAGCAACAAATTAGGTATCAAATGAAAGAGCATAAAATTAATAAATATAATAATATAATAATAATAATAATAATAATAATAAATAAATAATAATTAATAATAATATAATAATAATAATAATTATCTATCATTTTTCAGGAAACAACAGAAACTCAATCAGAATCTAGAAAACCATCTACAAGTTACAACTTCACAATGGCATTAAGCAAGGAGCTGAGGGAGCTCCGTGGGCGCACAGTTGATATCTCAGAACCTCCACGTACTGTCCACAGGCAGGTGTCAACTGGGCCATCTACCAGATCTCTCACTGAAACTTTCCTGGTTGGATACCCTTCAGCTTTTATCAGTGGTTCCCAGCTTCCCACCAACAGACAGGCGTTCCAGTATTTCCTTAATCTTCAGAATTTACCAGAAAATGCAGGGAGGCCCATGGTTCAAGACCTTGCATATGAAACAGTTCAATCTATCATCCCATTCTGGCAGATGGCTAGGATCAAGACAATGACCAAGTACAACGCAATGAAGCTCTTCATGAAACTACATGAGAAACATCGTGCTCTGGTGAAAAGCAAAGGAAGAGCAAGTAACCCTGGAAGAAAAAGAGGAGCATTTGTGCTGGAATTAGACAGCCTGTTCGATATAGGAGCTCCAGATGCAATCCAGGAAATACAGAACAACAGACTGTTATCCAGAGAGAAGAAAGATGAGGATATCAGGTTCTACGAAGACCAAAAGACAGAGGAAAGGTCATATGTCTGGTCATGACAAGATTTTTGAGACAAGATCCCTGCAGCAAGCAGCGAGGAATGAAAGACTGCAGCATAGACAAGAACAAGGTAAAACTAATTACTTTGAACGTTACAAAAAGTTTTAAGTTTTACTCCATTGCGATATTTAGCATGTACTTAACAATTACTGTCTTAACATGTTGTACTATTTTACAGCTGCAGCAGAACAAGAGGCAGTTGTTCATGTGGATGACATTACCTGGGGTGACTCAATTGACAACGACGCTAACACAGAGGACATGGATTACCATCAGCCTCGTCCTGGATGTTCTCACCATCAAGACACTGTGACTAGTGTGACTTTGACGTTTCCAAGGAAGGTCATGGAATGTGATGTCATCTGCAATACAGCTGATCGTCTTGGTTTATCAGACAATCAAGTTACTGCCATGGTTTCTGCCACCTTGAAAGCTGGAGGGGCTGATCTGGATAACTTCTTCATCTCAACCTCAACAACACGTCGCAACAGAATGCTGTCCAGGTATAATATCAGCCAGAGTCACATGTCCAAGTTTTGTGAAAACCCCCCACAGTACGCTGCCTTACACTGGGATGGAAAGTTGCTCAAAGATGTCTTGGGCAGTGAACCTGGAAGTACCTCAGAGACTTTAGCTGTGCTAGTGTCTGGTCCACCTTCATACACTGAAGGAAAGTTATTGGGAGTACCTGTCATCGACAATTCTTCTGGCACAGCTCAGGCTGAGGCTTCAATGGATTTACTGGAGACATGGGAACTTACGGATAATGTTACTGCCCTTGTTTTTGACACTACATCCAGTAACAGTGGAGTTCACAGAGGAGCTGCCAAACTGCTAAAGAAAATGCTGAACAAAAAGGTGTTTTATCTGGCCTGTCGACATCACATCCTGGAAATCCTAGTAGGAGCAGTTTGGGAGAAGCTGTTTGGGAAGGTGAAGGGGCCAGATAATCCCTGGTTTGAGCATCTGAAGGATGTTTGGACGGACTTGTCCAAGGAAAACCCAAAGATGCTGGCTATCAACAGCAAATGGCTGAAGGAAAAGAAGAAGAACAGTGAAGAAATACTCCAAGACATTCTAACAGCAGAAAGGCTTCCAAGAGCCGACTACAGGGAAATGGCTGAACTGACAGTCATTGTTCTTGGAGGAACGCCTCCTCGAGGTATTCACTGGAGTCGACCAGGCGCCATTCATCAGGCCAGATGGATGGCCAGAAACCTGTTATCCATGAAAATGCTGATGTTTGCAGATCAACTTGAGTACGACGAAGACACTGTATCAAAGCTGGAAAGACTCAACACCTTCCTTGCGCTGTTCTACACTCCTGTATGGATGATGTCAATGTCTGCTGCAGATGCTCCCGTGAATGATCTAAGTCTAATCCAGGACATGTTGAAGTACAAGAAAACTGACTCAGAGCTTGCTGATGCAGTACTTAATAAGATGGAAAACCACAAATGGTACCTGACGCAGGAAGTCGTGCCATTTGCCCTGTTCAGCAGTAGATTGAGTGACACATCGAAGCACGACATTGCTGCCCAGTTACATGCCACTGAGAAGCCAGACAGCTTCAGAACAGGAAAGCCTCTATTCCAGAGAGTCACAGCTAAGACCACCCTGGTTGATCTCATTGGCCCAGAATCACATTTCCTGCTGGACACATTGAACATTGGATCCGAGTGGCTTCTGGAACCTGTCACGTCTTGGCCACAGAATGAGGACTACAGAAAAGCGTTGGACTATGTTAAGAATCTGAAAGCGGTGAATGACATTGCTGAACGTGGTGTCAAGATGATGAGCGACTTTGCAAATGTCATAACAACAGATGCCAAGCAAAGGGACTATCTCCTTCAAGCTGTGGAGTTCAACAGACGCCGCTTTGACAGCTTCAAGAAACAAACTCTCAACAACTGACTGTGTAAATGTCATTATGAAATTAATCATCATGTAATGCTTTCACTTCTTGATCGATTAGACTTGTGACAAAATGTTAATCTCAAATTTGTGTCATGAATAAGGCGCCTTGTCTGCCTTGAGTGTGAGAAAACGAATTTTGTGATATTTCTGAAATCTTTGTATGTACCAATGTGCCATTTCTTGTTCCAAGACTATCATAATTGTATAAGTTAGAAAGAGGATTAAAAACACTTTAATTTGGTGCCTATTTTGTTGCTCTATCTTGTTTAGATAAAACGTTATAGTGCAAAACATGATTCAAGGGACCCCGGAACTGGTGCTTTTGGCCGATTTCAAGGCAGACAACTTAAAGCTCCATGCGGCAATGCTTCCCAACAACCTAGGTCAAAATGGTTGTGATTTTCGGCCTTTTCAGGTCAAAAAGCATGGGAAAAAGTACAGAAACCTATGAAAATAAGAAAAAGTTGATTTTTGAACAGGGCTAGACTGTAACTGTGACGTATGCTTCTCTACAAATAGGTATTTGTATGTCTCCATACTTCTTCAAAATAGTTTTAGATGCATGTAGTTTAGGTGTGTTTTTGAAAATCTTATCAAAAACTGCCTTGGACACGACCGTCCGGGCAGCACCTGTATCTAATTCTAGTAGAGGAACTGTGATTCCATTTAGGCCTACCTCTACAATATATGGGCCTGTATTTTTCCCACTTTGCTGCTCACAAAATAGGTATTCCACCCCAATGTTCGAAGTATTTCCCTTTTGAGGATTTATACTAGAAATGTTAAAATTAGAATTTTCACCCTTTGTTTTCTTTGAAAAACACACTTTAGCTATGTGGCCTATTTTACTACAGTTTCGGCAAACTGCTTCTTTAAAAGGGCAATCTTTCTTCCAATGGTGTTTTCCACACCCTGTACATGGCTCGGAAGGCTTAGTAGAATTAGTAGGCTTAGTCGTATTCGCCTCATACCTTTTATTTGCCTGTCTAGTAGGCTCGTTAGGTCTGCCAGGCCCAGAAGATTTAAAGCTATTTACATGTTGGGCTTTACTACTATGATTGCCAAAAGCTCTAACATCTTTAGCAGCTGCTTCTCTAGCCGTAGCTATTTCTACAGCCTGACTAAAAGTTAGGTCCTGTATGGCTAATAGGGTTCTCTGGGTAGACTCCTCTTTGAGACCCATTACAAACCTATCTCTTAGCATTTCATCTAATTTGTCCCCAAATTTACACGTACGGCTATGGCTTTTTATTCCTGCAACAAACTCTGCAATGCTTTCATTTCCCGTCTGATGCCTTGAATAAAATTTGAAACATTCATAGATGAGAACTACTCGGGGTTTGTAGTGATCGGTTAGGGCCTGTACCAATTCATTATAGGTGCAAGTTTCCGGTGCTTTAGGAGAAACTAGGTCCATAACTAAACCAAACGTTTTAGGGCTATTATAGTTAAAAAGGTAGGTACTTTCTTAGCATCCGGAATGGAATTTGCCTCGAAAAACAACCTCACCCTAGTGGCATAAGCTTCGAAGTCCTCCCCAGAGTCTTCGTAGGGGCTTATATGGCCAATCACCGACATGCTAGAGCAAAACCGAATTAGGCCAAATCACGTGAAGTAGGTTAGGTTAGGTTTAAATTTGATCTAGTTACTCCCCAGTTAGGGCTGAATAGTGAATTGTATTAGAGTTAGGGCTGAGTAGGAATTAGTTTTAGAGTTAGGGCTGAGTAGGAATTAGTTTTAGAGTTAGGGCTGAGAGGAATTAGTTTTAGAGTTAGGCCGGCGGGATCTACGCTATAGTACGGTAGCTTACCCACACAAACAAACCAATTCGGACGACCCACTAGGCTACATCCAATTTTCCAAACAACCACTTGAACCCAATAAGCCAAATTAAACCAATGAGCCAAATTTAACCCAATGAACAAAATTTAACCAAATGAGCCAAATCCCATCCTCGTCGCCAAATGTGATAGCGTGGGGTAGACACCCCAGTTAGGTTACTTAGGTTCTAGCAAACAATCAAAAGCACTTACCGGTGCGTTGAATTAGGTATTCTTTGAAGCCTACCGTTTTATTCCTGTGTCCCACAAACAGCCTACCTAACTCTCTCTTACATTACCAATTTAGAAGCTATAGACATTACCCCTAACTATACTTAAGTACGGACAACTTTCTACCCCATTTGTCACCTTAGAAACACCACCTAATTACTCTCAGCACCAAAGATTAGGTCAGATAGGAAAAAACATGTCTAGGCCAGCCCAAAGCAATACGAACAGCCGCGTTGGTTCGTTTATGACTTCTCTTGCCATTCAGCTTAGATTTAGTGATATTTACCCTTTAGTGACTTTTAGACTATATACATATATATACATACACGTCACCTCAGGTTTCTTTAACGTCTGTTCGCTCGTCTAAATACGACGTAGCGGTAGACATCTGAATCACGGCGCTGTTACCGCCTGAACACATCTATACACTTTTTCCAACAATTTGGCAAAATAGCACAAAATTTCCAATTGTTGAAAAAATATATCAATAGCTGCAAAATATTTATCATAATTACGTATTGTAGTCTGTACGTGCATGACATGCGAGGGAATGTTTGATTTTAAACACACACAGCTGACAACTGGAAGCTCGCTTGCTAGGCGGGATGACTCGCTAAGCGACCCTTTCTTCTTTTTCTAACTAAGCTTTTACATAAACGAAGAGGCGATCGCACTTGATGCTTTATTTTTTTGTTATTGTGCTCGATCTACCCTCAATTTTAATATTGAAATTTTTTTGCTCTTAGGGGCCCGCGTGTCAAGGGCCCGTCGGTGATGTACCGATTGCACCGACGTTAAATACGCCCCTGATCCAGGACAGTATGCAACCATTGCTCAGGATGCTACAAAAACACTGACTTTATGTGGTGTAAATTTGCACTCTCCAAATAGAGTGAAAGCCACTGATCACGAGACATTTTTTAAGTCCCTTGTCGATAAATTTGCTACGCGAATGTTTACTTCTGTAGCTTCCTGCCTAACAAATGCTAGCAGACACGATGATAAACATAAAGAATTAATAAAAAACTTAGAAGTTTTAGATCCTGTGAAGAGGCCTATGGACGAAGATATTTGCTTTGGTGACAAAAGCATTCGTTTCTTGAGTGATGTTTCAAGTGCTATCAAAAGATTCTGTGCAAGGAAGCCAAGGATTTAGAGAATATATTCAAAATAAAGGAAAAGATGTACCGCCTAGACTAAAATCATTATTAGCGGCAATAAATTCAGTAATTATTTCAACGAGCGAATGTGAACGCTCATTCAGCTGCATGAATCTCACTATTACATCAGCAAGAAATTGTATAACAATTGATGCAGCATCCACAGTAGCGGATTATAATGGGGGCAAAGGGGGCATGGGGCAAAGGGGGCATTTGCCCCCGGCCCCAAGATGCTGACCGACCCCAAGAAACTATGTAAACGCTATAATCTACCGTTGAAATAATTGGTCGACCGTGAGGAAGAAAAAAAATTATAGATTCCGCTTCTACAAAACTTAGTTTAGTATCCCATTTATGTGAACAAAGTATACATTTTCTGTAATCACATCTTTGTTTTTGTTTCGTTTTCTGTTGATCGATCCCAGTCAGCTGATCACATCACTCATGTATGATGTATCAGGTAAAGAATTGTGTTTTTCTAGTGTTTTTCTAGTGACACCGGCCCGAAAATAGTCATTGCCCCGGCCTTAACAATGCTTAATCCGGCCCTGAGCATCCAAATTACTTTTCCTTAAGATTGCAGGACCACCACAACTTCTCTTCAAACCAGAAGACTATGCAAGAAAATGGATTGCAAAAGGAAAACGGGATGCAGATTATACAGCTTGCCAAGCTAGAAAACCTGAAGCGGTAATTCCTACAGGATACGAATCTCTTTTTAAATTATTTTAATCTAACAATTTTTTTTGTTTAAAAAATATTATTGAATAAATTTGCATTTTAATTACCTATTTTTATATTTTAAATACCTACTTTTATATTGTATGCCATAAACAAAATTTTTTTTTATATAAATATCTTGATGTAATCAATTATTATATGCAATTAAATACAGATCTATAAATGCATTTTTATGTCCTTTTACACGAATAAAAAAGTTAACCGTATATTAACTTATTTTGCAACATATAATTGACAAAACTAATTGCCAATTTTTAAAATTTAATTTAATACGGTTTTGTATGCTTGAAAAATTGAACTAAACTTAAGTTATCGTGTTAGAATGCCTTTATAAAATTGTATTGTTCTTAAAATATGAGGGGCAACGCTAACCAAAATTTTTGAAAGACCACACCCTTGCTTTAAAATTTCCACTTCGAGCACTGTGTATATATATATATGATACACAAAGACCGTGCATGGAACAAGGAACTCTTCCGGGATAATTAAATTCACTATAGTCCGAATAAGTAATGGTAAATGACAAATACCATAGTTTTTCTTTTTCATGATGCAAGCCCGACGTGGGCAACGGGTCTCTCGCAAAGAGGTCCCATAAATATAGCTTCCCTCACCAGCTATCTGCAAAGCAGACAGGATCCAGCTTTGGGACATGGATCTAGGGTTTAAAGCAGCCTAGCCCCACTACATTTAGAACCTCAATATAAGCAAAAGACTCGTTGCATTGACGTCGGATTGAATAAATCAGAGAAAAAGGGGTAAGAGGAGAGGAGGGGCGACAAGCTTGACCTTCGCGAAATGAGAAATCATCACGCGGAACCTTTGTAAGGTTGTAAGGTAAGGTTATATATATATATATATATATATATATATATATATATACAAAGGTGGGTTGCAAAGTTGCGGCGCAACTTGCGGCGCAACATTTTTGGTTGCGCTTGCGCTTGCGGCGCAACTTTTTAAAAAGGGTTGCGCTTGCGCGTGCGGCGCAACTATTTCAGCAGAGTTGCGGTTGCGGCTGCGGCGCTACAAAAATCGTTGCGCGTGCCCACCACTGCAGATATACGTTAAATGCAAAGGTGGGCAGTTGCGCCAAAAAGTTTGCGGCGCAACATTTTTGGTTGCGCTTGCGCTTGCGGCGCAACTTTTTGAAAAGGGTTGCGCTTGCGCGTGCGGCGCAACTATTTCAGCAGAGTTGCGGTTGCGGCTGCGGCGCTACAAAAATCGTTGCGCGTGCCCACCACTGTATATATATATATATATGGGAATGAACTCAGAATGGTTCCCTGAGTTTTTTATGATACACACAGACCGTGCATGGAACAAGGAACTCTTCCGGGATAATTAAATCCACTATAGTCCGAATAAGTAATGGTAAATGACAAATACCATAGTTTTTCTTTTTCATGATGCAAGCCCATGATATGCCCGGTTAGGTTAATTGAATTATTTTGGCCTATAGTAATATCTTTAGGGTCCACCCTAACACTTTTGTCTTGAAATAACCGAATACTGCAAATATTTACGTATTTTGTCAGGTCTACCAGTGGATAATATCTTATTGGAATACAAATCTTAAAGAAAAATCTGTTATTAGTAGGGCGGTCAAAAGTCAATAAAGTCAAATTGTTTCCTATGGGGCACTTTTCGCTGAAACGACTGAAAATGCAATAAAAACACCTGTAGGGGGTATATTACGAAAGTTAATAGGTCAACCAAAAGTCAACTTTTACCTGTTAGGTCAAAAAATAGCAATGAGGTAAATAAAGTCAATTTTTTGGAATAAATAATTAAAATAACTAAAAATTGGTATCTTTTTGGTTAACTGGCAACTTCGCTGCTCGTATTTGTCTTATTCAGTTATTCATTTGTCTTCCAAATGTGAAGACAATTGTGGAAAATTTTGAAGATGAAGGAATCATTGTTCAGAAGGCTAAAGAGAGTGTTGCTAATGAAAAACTGCCAAAGCAACTAATGTCAATCAAAATGAATTATAGTTTGATTGCTAGCTTAGTGACTAGGATGGAAGCATCTGATTGCACCATTAGAGAGGCATATGAAACCATTTCTTCTATCAACCTTGGCGAAGATATGTTTCAGTCAAACAATACATTGAAGCAAGACTCAAGACAAATGGTATTTGTGAAATAATTAACCTCAGTAGACCTGAAATCTCACCAACAGTTTATGGTCAGCTTTTGCAATGTCAACCAACAACTGCCGCTGTAGAGAGATCTTTCTCCATGCTTAATAAATTATTAAGTAAGGCTCGCAATTTTTTGCCAGAAAATGTCGGCAAATACTTCATAATTTACCACAATCGGTCAACTGATGTAGAAGAGCAAGAATAAGTAATTAAAGTATCGTTTTTATTATTGAAAGTAAAGGCAACTTTATAAGTCAATTTTTTCAATTCGTAAGGTCAACTTTCTTAATTTTTTCGGTCAACTTTTGACTGCCCTAAGTTATTAGATAAGAGAACAGTACGGTTAAAACTAATTGATCACACCTGAAAACTAGACTTCTCGAAAATATAATATTCAAGGTTTCAGTCAGGCATACTATATACCATAAGATCAAAATTATGAACACCAATGAAGCTTAGGCATTAATTACTGCTTAACAACCTGTCAGAAAAATGTTGCCTTAACCAATTAGCTGTCATTGTTCTCATTTGGGAACATATTTTCAAGTGAATTTTTTTACCTACTGTAAATAATGGTATCCTGTTGTGACATGTTTGCTTGAGACTTCCCTGTGAGTGTGATTTTGTTGAAACTTACATAGTTGCCTTCAACTTTACTCAGTGCCTCATCAGATTGTATGAAAATCAGACTTACTGAAGTGCCCTTTGATATAACTACTTTATTTTAATACTGTAGGTACTTCTATTTGAAATTTATTGATTTCAGTTATAATCTTGAGAAAATGACTGGTTTTTTTATATATTGTTTGCATTTTACGTTTGAAAAATATCGGGAATATTACATGTTGAATGAAATTGTTCCCAAATTGGAACAACGGCTGGATCTACAACATGTAGACAAAACAATTTGAAATCCAGCCAATGTAAATGCACGGATGTTTTTCATTATTTGATTTATCTAATACCAGGGACGTAGCCAAGGGGGCGGCGACGGAGGCGGTCCAAATACGTTTGGACGTGTTTAAACACATATCGTACTGAACTACTGAAATACGAAGCGCGGGGAAACTGAACACAGCTCGGCGCCAGTTAGTTTTGCATACAGTGCAGCATAGTACAGTGTGACGAGTGGGGCGTGTTGCATCATTGCATGTTCGTCAAGCTTCGTTAATTCGTTATACAATATTGCGATGGATATACGAAAATATTTCAAAAGCAAATCAGTCGAATCGGTTGAAAAGCACAATGAAAGTGATATAGCAGAACCCTTCCCTAAAGTTATTAGACAAGCGGAAGACGATGCACATCAACCAGAACTAAGCGATGAAAATGCAAGTGTCAGCAATCAAGTACAGGTTGAGGTGCCATCTGAAACGAAGGCTTCACAGGACCAACCGACCACTGGTAAGTTGATCTAGTATAATTACAAATTTACAAAAGAAATGTCTACGTGGATGGTTGTATAGTGGCTGTTCAAAAATGGCAGTTGCAATGACATTTTCAGACAGTTTTTACACAAAATAAGCTTAACATGCACTCTCTTACGAGGCTCCGCTCCGGACCCCACTTAGGAGCTTTTCAGGTTCGAGTGGCTGATGAAGAGGTTGAAGCCATCGTTAATGCTCATAAGAGCTGAAAGTCCTCATAAGATCATAATATAAGATCTTATGAGGCCCCGCTTTTCAGGGATCCAGGAAGAACAGGCGTGTAAACCTACACGTGGAGGTGGCAAGTCTCCCGTTACTCGATCAGAGTAGAGCTGGTGAGCCGCGCCTATTCTTTGAAGAAAAACTTAAAATTCTTAAATTTTACGTGAAATCTAAACATTTTTTCAGCACCCAGAGGTGTTGAAACACGCAAGAAAGCAAGGATGAGGTCAGAAAAGCCCTGAGGCTGCGTTAGGCAGCCTTCAAATCAGAAAATCGCAATTTTGACCATGAAAATTAGATTTTTCGGAAAAGTTGAAAATAATAAACCCATCTTAGAATTAATTTTTACATAGGAATACATATTAGCCACTTTGTTTTTCCAAAATTTCAACCCTGAGCCCTACTGCCCAAGCTTAACTTACGCTACAATTTGCAGTCAGAACTTTGCTGAAAGACGATCAGTGACTCAGTCTTAGGCTGGAAATCCGATTAAGAAGGACCATGCTATTTTTTTCAATCTTTGATTGGGTTCGGAATCCCATCCGAGCCTTGAACGGTCAAACTCTGAAGGGCTACCTTAACGTACAGTATAGCCTAAGTTAAGCTAGACTAAAATAGACTTTATGGACTTGGAGGTCCTATTTTGTCCTACTTCAGGGTTGTTGAGTCGACGCGGGCCTACTTCAGGCCTCAGTTTAAAAATACAAAAAAAAAGGGAACTAGTTATGGCCTTTCTAAACCCCGCAACAACAACAACAACAACAACAACAACAACACAACCTGCACCATTACACGATGCAACAATCTTGTATTTAAACTACCAAACTGAATTGCAAGAGAGCTCTCTACAGGGCCGGATTAAGACCTTTAGAGGCCCTAAGCACTTAAAAGATTTTGGTGCCCCATATATATGTAATTCAAAATATAAACAAAAATAAACCATAAAATAAAATTTTATTTTTTGAAATGAAACAAAACTTACAGTAAGATGGAAAATAATGTTTATTTTTGTATACTTCCACTTCATTTATATTTGAAAAGTTTTCTCCTACTTTTTTTAATTGCAGTCTTTGATCAGATCCTCAAAACTAATCTTACGTAACACATCTGCTTCTATACTTAGTAGAGATAAGGCATCCAGCCTGCCTTGTTGCATAGTTGTTCTGTTGGTATTTTTAATATACTTCAACTGAGAAAATGAACGCTCAGCTGAGCAATTTGTGACCATTAATGTTAAAAATATACGAAAGGCAATTTCTACATTTGGGAAGGCACACTCAATATTGTCTTCTACAATTATTTTATAAAGTTCAGCATGACTGAATCTTGTTTTTACATTTTTTTTTGCACTGAACTTATGGCACACATATGAGTGAAACTGCTGAAGCTCAGCAGAGAAATTAGTGTTCAAGTCCTCTGGGTAAGCATCAATCATCTTTTTACAACCCTGAGAATACCTTTCAATTTCAGTAGATGATGAAGTGGTGACATTATGTGGCACATCACTTAGAAAAGAAAATCTCTCTGCTATTTCTTTGTATATCTCTCCTCTTCTTCTCATCTCAGTTTCAAGTTTGTCAACAATTGTGTAAAAGGTGGTGATAAGAAATTTATCTCTGGCATTCAGATATACTTCTGGTGCATCTCCGTCATTGGGTACCTTCTTTCTGATAGGATTTGAAGGGGGGTACGTTTGCGAGTTTGAGCTGCCTTGTAATCAACATCTGGTAGCATTTCCTTTGTAGCTGCTTCATATCTTTCAAATTCATCTCGTGAAGTGCACAGTTGGTCAGCTAATGATCCATACAGATCTGCACATGTTTTTAAGTTCACATCCTTATTCTGTAGAACTTTGCTTACTCTATGAAAATTTTGCAAAATCTCATCCCAAAAATTCAACATAAAAACGAATTCTAGCTCTTGCATCTTATTTGCAATATTATTTGCTTCTCTTCTAGTGTCTCCCTTTTGTGACTGTCTTCAGCTATACATTCTAACGCTTCTAAAATTTTAAGGAAAGATTTCAAAATTGCTGCTGTTGCCATAGCATGTGCCTCCCATCTGGTATCAGAGAGGGATTTTAAGACACTTTCATTTCCAATACAACCTTTAAGAATTTCCCACCTGCTGGTTGAGGCTAAAAAAAAGGTATAGAGCAACTGCACTGTAGAGAAGAAATTAACCGCCTCTTGACAGCAGTCAACAGCACTTCGGCCTACCAGATTTAGTGAATGGGCTGCACAGGGCACATATATAGCAAACTTGTTTGTTTCTAAAATTTTTTGCTGCATCCCCTTATAACGCCCAGACATGTTGGCAGCGTTGTCGTAAGATTGACCCCTACATTTTGAAAAGTTTAGCTTACAAACTTCACGTAAGTACTGCAACACCTGATTTGCCATTTCCTCACCAGTATGGCTTTTCATTTTCAGAAAGGTTAAAAAGCGTTCAATAGGCTGTCCATCTTTTAAGTACCTAAGTACAACACTTAACTGATCGATATGTGATAGATCTGGTGTTGAATCAACTGACAAACTAAAATAACCAGAAGATTTTACTTCGTCAACAATGAGTGCGTGGACCTTTTGAGCCATTAGTTGAATGAGTTCCTCACAGGTGGTTTTGGACAGGTAAGAAGGATTTCCTTTGCCAGAATTTCCATATTTCAAAATGTGACCTGCTAAAAATGGATCAAACCGGCTTATGAGCTCAAGCAGCCCTAAAAAATTCCCATTCTGCAATGATCCAAATCTTTCTTCTGTTCCTCGAAAAGACAAGCCACGTTCAGCTAACGTACAAATAACAGCTATGACACGCCTCAAGACATGTTCCCAGTAATCACACTCTTCCTGAATTTGTTTTTCCAACTGTTGTCCCAACCCCGCACCTTGTCTGCGAGTTAAGTATGTTAGCATAGAGTCTCGGTGAGTAGTGCTTTTTTCATGATGATCAATTACAATAGTATTTCGCCAGTCACTGAACCCTTCTCTTATAACAAAATGTGAGACATTTTTAGGAGCAAACAGTTTACAAACATAACAGTAAACTGATCCTGTTGATGGTGAATACAATAACCACTCTCTCTTGTATTTCTCACCATTGGCTTTTGTCCCAACGAAAAGTTTTTGTGAACAGTATCTTGCTGGTTTGCCACTACTGAAATGCCGGTAAGACTTGTCAAATGGCCCATTGTGGTGTTGACAGTCACTGGGTCCACAAGCAATCCAATAAGCCACATCATCAGCAGAGAAATCAAGCCACAACCCTGGATCTTTTGCTATATTTACTTCATCTTCTGCAGACTGATTCATTTCACCACCATCACCATGGTCCACTAAACTTTCATTTTCAGCAATTATTTCAACCCCAGAATGTCTTGTAAAGCAACTTGAATCAACATTTGCAGTAGAGGTATCAAGAGAATTTACAGGCAAAGTGAGATCAGTAGTGAGACATGTGGTAGATGAACCTGCTTGTGACACCTCGGTGATTCCAACGTCATCATATTTTGATTTTGAAGTGATCAAAGTGGTATTTGTGTCCACTTCTGATGACGGAGATTGGTTTTGATTCAGAATCGGTATATCATGTTGACGTTGTGGTCGTGGAACTTGTGTGAAGAAATCAGTCAGCTTTGCAGTCTTGGACTCTAAATCCAAAGTCTTCTCTTGTTTCTCTTTTGATAGTTTTCGCTTTTGTGCACCACTTAACTGAACACGTTTCATCTTGGTTCTTGGGGTCTGTAAAATACAGAAATAAAAAGAATATTTTATTTGTATATTATGTGGCAATCAACACAGTTACACATATCACAATCTTGGCTTTGTTCTTTTATTCTCAGAAAGACAAAATGGGAACCGTACACAACCAAAGTGGCAATTTAAATATAAGTGGCAATTAAATATAACTCAACCGAAATATCAACTCGAAATGTTGAATACAAATCAAATCGAAAGAAGGAACCGAAAGAAGGAACCGAAACCTATAAAATAAAAATACTTAACATTAGAATTAATAATACGCAATCTATAAAAATATCAATATTAACATTTCACTATTAACGAGCCACATTTTATATTTACATTTATTTATTTATTTAAAACACAATATTTAATTATAGGAAATATGAACATTTGCTTAGGGCCTAAATTGTCCTAACTACGTTTGATGTTATATATACATTACAAATTATTCACTCTGGTTATTACAATCTAAATTCTTTTATACTGTTATGACAATAGATAAATAAATTATAAAATAAAGATACGTGTATGATAAAATATTGTTATATATACAAATAAAGTACACTTCATAGACTTACCCTAGAGAAGAAGAGAGAGCAACAGATAAACTTCTTCAACGCTAATTAACTTAGGTCAGTATATCTTATTATTATAATGGCCGTGATAAACATCACTTGATACAACAGCAATATAGAGAGTTTATAGTTTCTTTTATTTTAATATTAATTTATATTACAATTCTATAAACCTAAATCTTTCTGTAAAACAATACCAAATGATTATGTAAAATATATATTTAATATTATATGCACAAATCACACGTTCAGAATAACTTCCTATAGCACACGAAAATATTTAATCTATATGTATTTTTAATATGGCGCTCAAAGATTTGATATAAACAAAATAATAACGCAAAGCGTAAAGTGTGTGATTACAACGAAATATATTTATTCTCTCAAAAGGGTTGTTGTTCACTACAAATTCAAACAATGAAAAAAAATAAATACTATATATGAATATATATAATTCAGTTTTCAACAGCTTATAGGCTATAAGCCGCGATTATAATAGTATAATAAATCCATGGTAAATCCGACAATGGAAAATTTCTGTGGTGCCCCCCTTCCCTTGATGCCATAAGCACGGGCTTATTTTGCTTAATGGTTAATCCGGCCCTGGCTCTCTATAAGACCACGCCCTATCAGTGCCACATTCAACAAGAGTAGAAAGAACGCTGCCGGCTCCCACAAAGCCAAACCAGGAATTCCCGAGACAGAGTCCAAAATTCCCTAAATTGAACATAAATTCCCAAATACGTTTCTCCTACATATTTGCATTTTTTGATGATTTTTAGTATTGGTTGCAACTTTAAATACTATTTATTCATTGAATTTAGTTGGAAACAAAATAATAAGTGCTTTCATAGTTGTTTATGCCTGAAATACGGTAGTTATATAAGTTCTTATTATAAATTGAACAAAAATATAATTAAAATTATGAAAACATGAAGAAAATATAGAATTGCATATATCTAACTTACATTACAAACAATGCGCATTTATTACAAAGTGCATTGAAACATTAAACCTACTTAAAGCTATTCATATATAAAAATTATTCATAGCTTGACTATTCAAGAAAATGGTTGGCAGAGAGAAGTGGTGCAAGTGACTAAATATTATTCGATTATAATAGATTTACAAATTATAATAAAATTATTTATATAAATTAGACTAATGGTAAGTACATTTCCTTAGAACAAACTAAATATCACAATGATAGAAAATAAATAGCATTTCTGGTTTTGGGCACGTTTCATGGAATTATACAGGGTGATTCAAAAGTCAGGTTACATAGGGAAATACTGTATTATGTAATGATACAGGGGAATAGTCACATCACATGTTCGATATGGCCACCGTTAACGGCAATGCACTTGTGCAGCCAGCTAGGAATATCACATCAATGCGCTCCTCCTTCGATAACATCTCATAACTCATTTACCTGCAAAGAAACCCTATGTAACCTGACTTTTGAATCACCCTGTACAATTCATAATAGCTTTACACATTATATATAAAGTTATCTATTTGAACACTTTGTATCACTAATTCTAAGCTGTTCTAATGTATTGTTTTCAGCGGAATTTTTTGTTGCTCGTGATTGTATGAGGTTGACTAAAGGGTTGGCCAAGGTAAAAGGCAGATTGTGTTCTGCTTAGAAAGCAGCTACCTGTACTTCTGTGCTTTCTTTATATGTTTTGTTGTGATTGTTTTGAGAAAGCATTTTTTACAGACGAGGTTTCTTGTTTGCTTTTCTTGTTCTTTATGTGTGCCTGACTATGACTGTGTTTAAGCAAAGCAGAACGATGACAAGCAACACATCGGTTCTTTTGAGTTCTTCGTTGGTGCAGTCAACCAGTCTTTAAATTCCCTCTTGGACATCCATTCAAAGCGAAACTTCTGGTCATAAACTTCTCCCTTCTTTGGAGTAGGTTCATCATCCTCAATGGACGAAATCTGCTGGGCGCTTGCCGTTGTTTTGAGATGTCCTTGATACCCTCAATCGGGTCAGCCCATATAGCCTGTCAAAACAATTCACAATAATCCACATAGTATTCAGGGACACTTTTATTTTATCCCCTGCACGAGCCACGAGTTCCACGACCCTCGTTTCCTGTGATTCACGAAATACACTGGCCCATACCCAACGAATCTACAAACAAATCTTCCCAAGCAAACCTAACCAACCAACCCTCCTAAAAGAACTAAGAATATTGTACTGACAAAAACTAATAAAAAAAATGGCTTTTAAGGCTTACAGTGAACTCGCCTGAAATGCAAACTACCTCGACCAAATTCACTCAAGGTCAACTTGACCTAGCCACCATAACCACCAAACCAAACCAAATTTATTTTATCCCAATCTACCCTATCCGATATCCTCCCTTTATCCTTTTATCTTCTAATTACTATATTTAAAGTCGTGACAGTGTTTAACCCCTTCACTACGATGACGAGTATGCGTTCGTCATGACTAATGTTGGTTATTTAGAAACAAGTATTTCTCGTAGTACGCTGCAAAGCTTCTTGTTTGATATTCGAAGTATGAACTGGGAGTTGATGATGTCATTATGAAAGAACCAACGTGACGCGAGTCGTTCAGAAAGGATTAATAAGTAAGCCTACTATAGCAACGAAACTTTGCGCAGCGGTAACTAAATGTACTTTACCTCTGCTTAAAGTTTTGTTGCTATAGTACTTACTAGATACTGTCATGACTTATTTGAACAACTATTTATAAGATAAAACCTTTATTCACTCGTGTTATGACAGATACGGCACTAAGTATGTTAAATCGCATAAAAACACATGAAAATACATTTAACTTACAGTCAATGTGTGGCCGTGGCGTCAGGTGAATTTCGGTCTGGATTGTCAGTGGTTGCGCGTGTTCAAAATGGCTATGTCAGCCAATGAAAATTGTGTATTTATATGCTAAAGGAAGCCTTCCTAAAGTACAAGATGTCAAACAGCAATGTATATTCCTGTTTTTTGGATGCATCAAAAGCATTTGATAGAGTTAACCATCACAAACTTTTCAAGAAACTCTTGTGTCGAAGGGTACCTAAATATATACTTAGGATACTTGCATTCTGGTATAAGGAGCAGACCATGTTTGTAAGATGGAAAACCACTGTATCACCAGGTTTTAAGGTGACTAATGGTGTTAGGCAAGGAGGTATATTATCACCCTATCTTTTCTGTATATACATGGATGACCTTACCAATGAACTAAAAACTGCACGTACTGGCTGTGTCATTGGAAAGGAAAAAATTAATCATTTAATGTATGCTGATGACCTTGTTCTTCTGTCACCCTCTCCCCATGGGCTGAGAGTACTATTAGAGGTATGTGAACAATATACCAGGTATAGAAAATATCACCACCTATAATGGGGCAAAGAGCTGTATTTTGGTTTTTAGGTGTAATCTACTGAAACATGTATCATGTGGGTCTTTTGAAATGAATGGTCAGACTATACTTGTCAAAGACACATGTAAATACTTAGGTCATGTAATTACTCACGAGCTGAGATGAACTTTATATTGAGAGGCAACGTAAAAAGCTGTATGTATAGGGTAATACGCTAGTAAGGAAATTTGGTATGTGTTCAGAATCAGTTAAAATTTATCTTTTTAGAACTTACTTTGCTGCATTGTATACATCCCATCTGTGGTGGAATTATACAAAAACTGCTATGAATAAACTCTATGTTGCTTATAATAATATTTTTCGTATGCTATGTAGGGAACCAAAATGGTGCAATGCCAGTTTTATGTTTCTACGCATAACCTACCTACCAGCCAAATGTTAATTCGGAAGAATATATATATAATTTCTTTACTAAACTGCTGGTTTACAATACCTTATTTTTGTAATGTAGCAAAAATTATATATGCATATTAAGTTGTGTTATAATAAGTGTTATAGCAAGTGGCTGTTATAATAAGTGTTATAAGTGTTATAAGATATCTCAGGTAATAACAATATACATAAATTGTCAGATAATAAATCAAATAGTATGACAGTATGCTAGGTTAAGTGACTATGTTGGCCTTATTTTTGTATTAAGTTCAGTGTATAATACGTAAGAATGTACTTTTATGTTAGGTTAAGTGGCTATGGATTGTGAATGATCCGCAATAAAGATGTTTTGTTTTGTTTTTGTTGGTTTAGAGGGCCGCTTCACCAGCTGGTGACTATTTTCACGTTCTGTGTCCAGGCGGGATGTTTGAAGTTGTGAGCCGCGCGCCAGAAACAGTTGACAAAAGTTTGCTCTTTATAGCAAACTTTTTCCAGAACAACTGATATTCCATAAGTATTTCCTGATAAATTGAAGAATTCCCCAGAAAATTCCATTTCCCTAGATTTGTTCCTAAAACCATCCAGGTTTTCCAATCTCGGGAAATTTCTCAAAAAGTGGAAGCACTAATGCCACCATCGAAAAAAAAATTATGCCACAAGAGCCCAAAAACGTTTTTGAAATAAGTGACAATTTTTCACTAACCTTACAATTATGAGATGGATCATATATACTTAACCTATTATATACAAGCAATGCTGCATCGTCTCGCCTTTGGATAACAATGACTTCCTCTTTTAGATTTTTTAACACTTATCTTCACTTGTTCCATTTCATTTCTAGCCATCACATACAGGGTGGCCCAAAAGGTACCTACCAATATTAACTTACATTTTCTCCGAAAAGAATGAATAGAATTCGATGAAAATTTGCTGACACACTATACCACTCACGCTATTTGTTAACATCAGTTTGGAGAGAATGTCATTGGTTTGGACTATCGGAAGCACTAGGGAAGCGGCATTGATTGGCCTGCCTATTCGCCTGATCTCAACCCGTGTGACTTCTTTTTGTGGGGATATCTCAAAGATAGAGTTTACCAGAGCAACCCAAAGACTTTGGAGGAGCTGAAATCATCGATTGAACGTCAAATCGTCAACATTCTGACAGAGGTCCTCCACAACGTGGTATCGAATTTTGGGATAAGGTTGCGAAAAATCGTCGAAGTGGAGGGACAGCACATCGAACACATTGTCATATAAATGGCTTAAGATGCTAATTTGAACGGCGTTTGAACTATCTTTGTACTCTCAATAGTTTTGGTGAAATAAAGGCTTAAACTGGGTAGGTACCTTTTGGGCCACCCTGTAGTTTAGTCTTGTTTCAGGTGTTTTACGTTTCAGCCATATTCGTAGTTTCAACTTATTCTTTACTATTTATTTAACCTCTTCCGTCCACAAAGGAGCATTGTCCTTTTTTTTTCCGCCAACCAGTTTGTACCCTAAAGTTTCTATTGCAGACTCTATAATAATTTCCTTGACTATTCCAATCTTCTTACGCTTGATCCTCTTCCTCTTCTAATATCACATTTACTTTTTCTCTGTACAGTATCTATATTTCAATTATTGATCTTTGAGGGTGTAATAACGTGGGGGGTGTTAGACCCCGTTAGGTATTATTAGGTTATCAAAGAGACATAAAAGATACTTACAGGTACTTTGATTTAATCTTCTCTAGGGCCTACCAATTTGTGCCAGCGTCCCAACCTCGACCTAATATATTCCTATTCTCTAATTTAGAAGCTATAGACATTACCCGTAACTGACATAATAATTTGACAACTTAAACTCCTTTCACATTAGTCACTTTTGAAGCACCACCAAATTAAACTTAGAAACAACGATTGCTGCAGACACAAAAATACATGCTGGTTAGCTCAGCGGCTCAGCCCAATAAACGAACAGACCGTGTCCTGCTGTTTATCTTTTTCTGTTGCCCTTCAGCTTTCTTTTAGTGACTTTTCCATTTAGTGACTTTTAGACTATATATATATATATATTAGTGGTGGACCGGATATCCGCATCCGCATCATTTTCAACATCCGCATCTGCACTTCTGACTGCGGATGTTATGCGGATATTACCTCTAATAAATTATGCAATTTACAATTAAATTAGCTTATAAAGTAGCTTATAAGGCCCAGTCATGCACATTTCATGTAAAGTATTAATTACACTGTACAACAAATTTTCGGTTCAGAAAAAAAACGGGAATAACATTCGGTCATTCTTAATATTTCGAGTGTGCTGATTCCAAATCTGAAAATAGTTTTTTTCTATCACGTCACGTTTTTTTGTAATGACTGCTTAAAATCTTCATACCAAAACATAAGAATATATTGATAAACAGCTACGCTTTATCATATGGAACAGTTTAATTATTGCTATACTTCAACATATATGCACAAAATTAACATAAAACTCTCGTATTATACTGTTTTCAACTCATTATTTGTATTTATTCTGGCGTTTGTGTGATGCTTCTGGTTGGTCATGCTTTAAATTCCAGTAGAAATCGCCCAGTATAGCAGGACTCCACTTCCCTTTGTATCGGCTCTCCATTGTGGCTATATCCTGGTGGAATCTCTCCCCGTGTTCGTGGCTAACAGCAGATGCGTTTTCCGGAAAGAATGAGAGATGTGAATGCAAAAAATGAATTTTCAATGACATCTTACATCCGAGACGTTGGTATGAGTTGATAAGTTGATCCACAAGTGTAGCATAGTTGTCGTATTTAGTCTTTCCTAGTAGACCGCTGCGCACGTTTTTGAATGCACGCCAGGCTGCCAACTCAACCTCATCCATCACCGCTTCAAATTGTTCGTCTAGCATGAGTTGGTGAATTTGAGGGCCGACGAATATGCCTTCTTTAATCTTGGCATCACTTATTTTTGGGAATTTTTCCTTTAGATATTTGAAGGCAGGCTTATCCTGTTTCAACGCCTTTGCAAATTGTTTCATCAGCCCTAGTTTTATGTGAAGTGGCAGCAAGATAATCTTTTCCTTTCGTACTAGTGGTTCGTGAATAACATTGTGAGATCCAGGTGAGGAATTGTCTCGCGGCGGCCATACTGAGCGTGTGTAGTGTTCAGACCTTGCTCGGCTATCCCACTTGCATAGGAAACACATGTATTTCGTATAGCCAGTTTACAATCCATTGAGAATAGCCACAACCTTCAAATCTGCGCAGATAAGCCATTCATGTTCATTGTATTTTATACAGTCCAGAATAAAAGCAACATTGTCATACGTTTCTCTCAAGACGACTGAAAGAGCGATCGGAACAGAAGGCATTGTATTCCCATTGTGTAGCAGTACACCCTTAACACTGTACAGAGATGCATCAATGAACAATCTCCACTGATTCGGTTCATAGCACAAACCCAGAGCATCGAACAGACCATGTATGTCAATGTAATAACAAAGATTGTTCTTCATTGTGAAATATTCCTGCAAATCCAAGGAGCGCTTTCGGAATGCTGTAATTCGTACGTCTTCCGCCAGCAGATTCCATTCTTGTAGACGTGAGGCCAGCAGTTCACTTTGTTGCTTGGTAATTATTAAATCATGGACCAAATCATTGAGTTCAGGCTGCGTGATGAGATGTTGTTCTTTCTTGGATTCGACTTGAGCTTCATAGCATTCGCCGTCTGATTCCGATTTGTCAGAGTCTGTGTTGTCGGTCGGCATTTCAGCTGGAGGACGAGGGATGGGTATATCTGTAGAATGTTCCACAGGACGCATATCAGAACGAAGATTTGGGTAGACTATAGCCTTTTTCCCTTTTCTGTTGCAACCTGTAATGTGAGACAATAGACATTGTTGACTACTTAAGATAGCATAATTGTGTAATACATTATGCAGAGCAGGATATGCTAAAATGTGCTAAAAACACCAAATTTGACGTATATTCAGAAAAATAAAAGATTCAAACCTGTGATGTTCGTTAAGCAGAAATAGCAATCAGTTGAATGGTCCAGCGGCTCTCTCCATACCATTGGGACACCCAGTGCTGGACTTACCTATAAGCTAAATAAGCTATAGCTTAGGGCCACACACCCTCAGGGGCCTCATTTTTTTAAATATATTTTTATTTTATCATTAGTTTTTATTCTTTAACACTAATTCATCAAAAATTATATATATATATATATATATATATTTTTTCTTTATCATTAACATTAATATAAAAAATAATAATTATAGTAATAATGACATTATTTTAAATTTTTTTACCCGAATTTTTTTAGAGAAGGGCCTCAAATTTCATATAGCTTAGGGCCTCAGCAGGTGAAAGTCCGGCCCTGGGGACACCGAATCCCAGACCAGGACCGGTGCCTTTGAACCATGCAGATAACGAGCTTGTACATCTCACACGGCAGATATGAGGCGCCCAGTGCTTGTCCTGATCACCAACTTTGTATGCGAAGTATAATTCATAAAGCTTTTTCACAGAGAAGTCAACTTCCTTTTATACTGTTTGAACGTTAATGTCCCACAAATATAACAAAAACTGTCTGGCGAATTTTTGCACTCTCTAGGCATTGTAGCATAACATCAATAAAAACCTGTAAAATAAGAAAACGATAGATCAATTTGCCATTTCACACAATATAGACGTTGTCGGTGAAATATACATAATTTGATAGCTGTTATTCAATAATACTCACTTATAGCACCGATTTATGATAAAATATGGCTGACAATTTTGTTTTAAATGATTAATGAAAGAAATTTTTCATAAAATCAAAGTGGAAACACAGCCGAACACCACCACCACAGCACATGCATGACTGAACAAAATGTAAACGATGCGTTCAGAGAACCAGTGGTTCTCAAAATGATACAATGAAATAGGGTCATTTTCATAAAATCGGCGGGTGATACAAATAAATGAGTGTTACAGTATTTTCGCAATCTACACATATAATTAGCCATAAAAATGACGATCTCATTTCCGTTTTTTTTCACTGTTGTACAGTGTTATTAATGAACAAACAAATATATAAACCTCGAAATATAAATACGTGGTAACAGAAAATTGAATGAAACTTGTTTCATTGAATTTTCTGTGGCTGAAACTGAGAAAGTTATTATTTTTATCATAATGAAAACATTAATATTAATTTTAATTCTTATGCATTGCTTGCCATAATAGTAATATCACAAAATTTGAAAAATTATGTCATATATTCATAATTCTATATTATATTGATAGATTAACTAAATATCCGCATCCGCGGATATTGAAATTAAAGATCCGCATCCGCAGATGTTGAAAAACTGACATCCGGTCCACCACTAATATATATAGATATATATACATACACGTCACCACAGAGGGATTCTGTTTTGATAATCTTTCTTCTTTGCTTTTGTTATGCTTTGACGTTTGCAATGATTATATCTCGAATTAGCAGTCTATGATCAGAATCAAGTGACTCACCCGGTATCAATTTTACATTTCTTGTAATATGCTTATCTGATGTAATAATTATATTGAGAATACAACTCGATAGTCTCTCATTTAATAACTTAACATCTTGCATATAAGGCGAGAGCTTTGGTGGAATAATTTCATTGCTACTCCATGCATTCTTCATCCATCCTCTACACCCACGCTTCTCAAACTAGGGGTCGCGTAAATATTATTGGGGGTCGCAGAAACATTTGAAAATATTATTTTTTTCATAAATATACAGTGTTAGTACCTATTGCTTTTATGACATTGAGTGAAGGGTCGCGAAAGAATTTGTCTGATTCAAAGGGGTCGCAAGTGAAAAAAGTTTGAGAAGCCATGCTCTACACCACCACACATCAATACGTAAGGGCCGTTCAAAATTTTTGTAAAGCTATTTTTGCTCAAACTTGATACCCCCACCCCCTTGTAACGTTCCGTAATGCTAGACCAGACACCCACTAAGATGTTATGTAACCCCTAATAGGGGTGTCTGGTCTAACGTTACGGAACGTTATAAGGGGGTGGGGGTATCAAGTTTGAGCAAAACTAGCGTTACATAACTTTTGAACGGCCCCATACTGTAATAACGTGGGAGTGTTAGACCCCGTTAGGTATTAGGTATTGATTTAGATCTTTTGTCGGGCCTACCATTTGTGCCAGCGTCAACCAACTTCGACCAACTTAGTCTTAATTTACTGATTTAGAAGCTATAGACATTACCCCTAACTGACATAATAATTAGACCACTTAAGTCTTAACCTAATCACAAGTTAGTCACTTTAGAAGCATCGCCAAATTAAATGTGAAAAATGCTCTGTATGAATTGGTCCCCAATTAATCCACCCCTAATATCTCCACTCTAACCGTAGAGTAGGTTAAGCCTAGCCTTGTAGGGGTCAGCCTAGAGATTTTGGAAATGGTCCAGAGCGGGTAGAGTAAATTAAGGTCCACAGTAGGATTCCTCACAAAATTAGGTTAGGGTTAATGCTAGGTCCTAGACCACAATGTAGGCCTAATTTTACCGGACCCAGTTTAAGTGTTATCACTAAACTGGGGCTTAGAAATACAATTGTTCACTTACTGAGTGTTATTAGATAAGTCCTGGTCTCCTTAGTCAGGCCTGATCTTCTTGGAGTCTTTAGGTGAGCGCACTTGTTGGTGGTCATGGTTTTCTGTTTCAAGCCCCTTTGCTCGCCATGCCGCTCTTCACGCATGTCTTTGTTCAGGCTTTTTCCCCCAGCATCTTTTTTGTTTGTTGGTTGATTGGTAGTGTGTTTCAGTATTATCAAGCATGGTCTATCACACAGTATATAAATACTAGTGTGGAGAATAACAAAACAAATAAACAAACAAAACATCTTTATTGCGGATCATTCACAATCCATAGCCACTTAACCTAACATACAAGTACAATCTTATGTGTACATTGAACTTAATACAAAAATAATATAAAAATAAGGCCAACATAGCCACTTAACCTAGCATACTGGCATACTATTTGATTAATTATATCACTGCCCAACACCAATTTTGCTGATTTAATTCTAACACCTTTTTTTAGGTAACTTTGGTGTGCTGATTTAAAAAATCACCTTAGTTTTTGCCTATCACGTCAGGTTTTCGAGCAATCAAATACGGATATTTTGGAGATATCGCATTTTGGCAGGGCTATGCCCAATTTTTTTTCTTTTCAAAAAATAAGTTTTTACATACTCAGAATCAGCATGGAAAAGTAAACAATTGTGCAGGGAGTGAACTTTAATATACAATGGTAATATTGACATAAAGTGATTAAAAGTGTTTAAATAAGCAAAAAATGAATCCATATTAAAGCAAGCACGGGACCAGTTTTCTTAACATTGTCTTTTTCTTGTTTTCTTACTTTTCAGTGCTGATAAATTTTCTCTTATAGGATTTCCTAGAATGAGAGATGTCAAGAATCTCTTTGCAGGCTCCAGCAGTAGTCAGCCATCATATGGGTATCCCATCTTCCTTGGTATCGTTCTTCCATCACTTTGATATCTTGGTGGAACCTTTCACCTTGCTCTTCACTAACATCACCAAGATTTTCTGGAAATTTATCCAGATGACTGTTGAGATAGTGAACTTTAATGCCCATGTTGCAACCCAACTGCTGAAAGTTTACAAGTAACGTCACTAGCGGAACCGGCTGCTCTCACTCCGCCAATGGGAAATCTCTCTCAGATCATGACGTCACGCTCACACCTGGGGAAATCACAGATACCCAAGATTTTAATATGTTGTACATGACCTTTAGATTTAATGCACAGATATGCATATTCCACAGATAAAATTTTAACAGCAAAACAGTTGTTAACAGGTCTCAAAAATCATCAATTTTGATAAGCGCCCTTCATGGATCACCCAAAATAGGCATATTGCATTGCACGAAAACCTGATGTGATGGACAAAATCTAAGGTGATTTTTTAAATCAGCACATCAATATTATCCAGAAACAGTCTTAGAATTAAATCAGCAGCAAAAAATGTTTTTTTTGTTGGGCAGTGAATTATCTGACAATTTTATGTATATTGTTATTACCTGAGATATCTTATAACACTTATAACACATATTATAACATAGCGCCACTTGCTATAACACTTATTATAACACAACTTAATATGCATATATAATTTTTGCTACATTACAAAAATAAGGTATTGTAAACCAGCAGTTGTCTGAACCAAGACTGCCATATAGGTGAGAGGTACACAGTATCTGAAGACAGAACATTGTACAATAACACATTAGAGCTGTTTTGGACCCTAGTAATGAAATTATATATATTCTTCCGGATTAACATTTGGCTGGTGGTAGGTAGGTTACACGTAGTAAAAACATAAAACTGGCACTGCACCATTTTGGTTCCCTACATAGCATACGAAAAATATTATTATAAGCAACAGAGAGTTTATTCATAGCAGTTTTTGTATAATTCCACCACAGATGGGATGTATACAATGCAGCAAAGTAAGTTCTAAAAAGATAAATTTTAACTGATTCTGAACACATACCAAATTTCCTTACTAGCATGTTACCCTGTACATACAGGTTTTTACGTTGCTCTCAATATCAAGTTCATCTCGCAGCTCGTGAGTAATTACATGACCTAAGTAATTACATGTGTCTTTGACAGGTATAGTCTGACCATTCATTTCAAAAGTCCCACATGATACATGTTTCAGTAGATTACGCCTAAAAATCAAACTACAGCTCTTTGCCCCATTATAGGTAGGCAGTGAGGGCCCTAGGGTTGCTGGCGCCCCGGGCAAGCTGAACTTCGGCGCCCTTACAAGTATAATTTTAAAATTTGTTCACAATGAGGAAAAACTACAAATGTAGGAATAAAGAGTTTATTACAATTAACGATATTCACTCAAAGTACAACTAAACATTCTCAAAATGGAACCATGTATGAAAATATGAGAGACAGTGTTGCCACTTTTGTCTGAGGTAAATCCACAAAAAAATGTAAAAATTCCACAAAGTGGCAACACTGATGAGATATCATAGGATGGCAGCGCTGCCAGGCGTATGTAATTTGTGCTCAACGTTCACCTACGCGGCCACATCAACCCATGTGACATGTCATCCCATGTCGGGCCAAACTGACCTTAGCTTTACTGGTAGTCTCTAATGCTATTGGCTAATATAATGTTATAATCCCTGAAAATTTTACTCCACATCAGGAAATTTTCACATTTGACTTTTATTTAATTTTATTTTATTTATTTATTTTTAGATTTTTCGCTTTGTATTTGGAAGATCCCAAACACATGACGTGGCGCCCCTTAGCACGTGGCGCCCCGGGCAACTGCCGGAGTTGCCGGTACCTTGAGCCGGCCTGTAGGTAGGGGGGCCATTTAAAAAGGAGGACACTTCTTGGAAATTTTGAAATGGCCACCCTAAGGACAGAGTGTTCAAAAGGCGAACTGTCCGCCTAAAGCCGGAGGTCTGGCCACCCTAATTATAGGTGATGTTATTTTCTGTACCATATTGTTCACATACCTCTAATAGTACTCTCAGCCCATGGGGAGAGGGTGACAGAAGAACAAGGTCATCAGCATACATTAAATGATTAATTTTTTCCTTTCCAATGACACAGCCAGTACGTGCAGATTTTAGTTCATTGGTAAGGTCATCAATGTATATACAGAAAAGATAGGGTGATAATATACCTCCTTGCCTAACACCATTAGTCACCTTAAAACCTGGTGATACAGTGCTTTTCCATCTTACAAACATGATCTGCTCCGTATACCAGAATGCAAGTATCCTAAGTATATATTTAGCTACCCCTCGACACAAGAGTTTCTTGAAAAGTTTGTGATGGTTAACTCTATCAAATGCTTTTGATGCATCCAAAAAACAGGAATATACATTGCTGTTTGGACATCTTGTACTTCAGGACGGCTTCCTTTAGCATATAAATACTCATGTCAGTACCATGTTTCACTCTAAAGCCAAATTGATTGTCATAAGTCTGCAAGTAAATGACATATTCTAACACTTTAGAAAGTATACTGGCAAGTGCTATTGGCCCATAATTATTCTTATCACAGATATTAGCACCCTTATTTTTAACAAATGGCAACAATACAACTGACAAAATGGACTGTGGCAAGTACCCATGTATTATACAACTTGTGGAACACTGCAAGCATAGGTATTATACGAGGGCTACACATTTTAAATGTTCTGCTTGTATGCTATCTAGGCCACAGCTTTTGTTATCATCTAACTTATGAATAGCCTGCCAGATTTCTAAGTCATTAATTAGTAGTTCCTCAGAGCGTTCTAAATTTAGGCATATATTTAGTCTATCTCCCCCCCCCCCCCCAACGAGACAATTAAACAATTTAATAGAGTTTCATAATGATTTTTCCACAGTTCTGCAGTGTTTTTTGCACCATGTACACCCTCTATTACATTTGGCAAGGTAAGATTACTATTGTTAATTTTATTGCCTAGGTTTTCCCATAGCAACCCATTACACGAATACATTTTTTGCTACATCATACAAATCAGCATAGTATTCTGCCCACCCTGAATTGACATTTACTTTTCCCCATTTTTTATTCTTAAAACCACTTCCACTCGCACCCTTAATGGCATGTTCAAGCTCACCGTAATACTTCAGAGATCTATATGGTTTACATGATTACAGGAGGGATTCCTACAAACCAAAGCTTCTGCAGGAATCCTCACAAGCCTTAGTAATGCATCAGTCTGCATTGTATAGTAGTCTACCTCAGAGTGACTAAGATTTGACCAATTAACCTTATAGTAATCAGCATTATCACAGTCATTGTCCATGTCAGGTGCTAACATACAATCAAGCCCTACTACAAATGGGATATGATCAGATTCAAATACATCATAAAGTATGGACATGCTATTGATCATATTATAACCATCGTGAGAGGTTATACAGTGGTCTAGCCACGAGTGAGTCTCCCAGGCATCACTAACATATGTAAATGAGTCATTAGGGAGTAGCAATTTACTGGCAAGTTTGTAGTCGCATGCCTCACAGTAATTGATAAGAAGCTTAGCAAAATCTGTACCCGGTTTAGTGATATTGCTGTTAAAATCACCAACCACTATAACACATGAAGAGTCCAACTCCTCTAGCAGTATATTTAGTTTACAGAGTCTATCTAAATATACCTCCTCATTTTCAGCACACTCATAAGGCATATAAACATTGGATATATACAGTATTTTGCTGTCAATCGTTAGTTTTATGGCTACAACCCACTCATATTCATAACTGATAGGCATATAAACCTATCCAGCTGTGAGTGCCACATTATAGCTACACCTTCCTTCCTTTTCTGTCTGCCCACAGTAATAACTTCACTATCATCATTGGGTGAGTTAGCTATTCCCCTGTAGTTAGGCTTAGTATTGTTTAAATCTTTGTACTCTTGTTTAGAGAGCCAAGTTTCCTGAAAACAAGAAATGTCATGTGCAGATAAAAGTTTATTGATCTCACTGTCAGCATTGACTTTGAGGCCTCTACAGTTATAGCTACTAACACTGAGTTTGTGAAACTGGGCCATTATTTTTATATACACTATCACTGCTCTCACTGGGTGTCTCCCTGGGATTGCATGGTAGAGTCTGCTTACGCGTATTTTTGTGGATTGAGTTTTTCTTGAAGTTCACGTTATACCAACTACAGTAGATTCCTTCAGGCCAGACTTCTGGCCTCATAAATACAGAGGGGTCCTCACATAACTCTGGTGAGTAACCAATTGGTTTCATCCACCCAGCCCAATAAACGAGCAGGCCGCGTCTCCCTGTTTACTTTCTTGTGTTGCCATTTAGTTTCCTTTTAGTGACTTTTAGACTATACACACACACACACACATACACACACACACACACACACACACACACACACATATATATATATATATATATATATATATATATATATATATATATATATATATATATATAAAAATGAACCATAAATAATTCCCATATTCCTATATTATCTTATTCTTCATGTAATTCTTGTATTCATTTATATAGTTCTTGTATCCATTTTAAGAAAAAGTATCCATTTTAAGAAAAGTATCCATTTTAAAAATTCATGTGTTATATGGTTCATGTATTTCTATAATCCTGTATATTCTTATATATTTAACTTTATATAATGCCTATACTCATATGTATGTACGTGTGTGTATTCATTTTTACATAAGGACCAAAATCGCCCAACGCGAGTTTGGATAAAAAAATTTATTTGCTTTCTATTTTGCTAAATAATTGGTGACCTGTTTTTTTTTTTAAATCTCATAATCATTTTTTTAGATTTCGCTTAATAAGGAATCCTGCTTAAGCTTTGCAATGTTCATATTTTGTATACATTCTCTTTCGTTATAAAAGATGAGATCATGTCTTGCCTAAGCATTAAAATTGTACATCTTAAACCTTAAAATTTTACTCATATGCATATTTTAGTGTAAAGATGCATAGTCCGATTTCCACTTTTAGTTAACTTGGCAGATCATGATAACATCGGATCTGAAAAGTCGTGGTTTAAGATAAAAATATGGTTTCGTCTTCAAATATTTTGTTTACTCGTTCAAGCCTTACCACAGCTGAAAATTTACTTTATTTTCGAATATTGTACAAAAAAATACAGCCTTTTTAGCATTTAATAATAATGATGTTAGCAGTTTTTGGGTATATAAACCCCAGTAAAAATCTTCCATTGTCATTCAGAAGCTAATTCAGAGGCTGAGCACTACCTGTACATTTTAGCAGTAAATTACAGTAAAAGATAGTTTTTATCTTATCCTTCGAGCCTTGCTCTCTTCAGAAGAACTTAATCATTAAACTTTCCGGATACGCTATAAGAAGAGTCCGGAACCTTCAGCATTTTGAGTAAGTATCAGAGTCCTCCGAGCCACTATAGAAGAACTCGGAGAGTAATATAGAAGAAAACTACTTCAAGTCACACATCCGTTGCTGCCACCTAACTAGAACCCCCGTCGACTTCGAACCAACACGGGCCATAGACGGAGGGGTTAACAACTGGCGACCCTTTAACCAGGATCTTTACGACTGACAACTTTTGCATCCAGGATTCTTCCAGTCTTCCAGACCCTGGAACCAGAACCAACTCCCAGTTGACCGGCGTGTCACGACTTCTAGTTCGTCACATCTACCCTTGAACCGGTGCGTCACGACTCCAAGTTCTCCACGCCTAGTTTTCATCCAAGAACAAGTGGCCAGCAAGACACGTCTTCAGGACACGTCTCTAAGGATTTCGCCGTAGGAATCTTGTTAAGTACAAAACTCTTTTTTAAAATAATTTCTAAACATTTGAAAAGTCATTATTATTAACAGTTAATATTTAGTATTGCGCCAGAATTAACACAAAACACAGTGAAGACTTCAGACACCAGTGATAATTTTTTTTTATTGAAAACTATTTTCACAGAATTATTGTCGCAGAATTATTGTCACAGTTATTTTCACAGTTGTTTTCACAGCTATTTTCAGTTATTTTCAGTTATTTTTACTATTCTAGTTAGTATAGTATAATTTTATTTAATGTACCAAACATAGTGTTGGTTATCGTCGTCGTCGGGCCTAGGCAAGCTACGGCTTGGGACCGTAGCGCATCTATCCGGTATAGGTTAACCTGGATGATGTAGCCATAAGCACTGCCGCTGGTTAAGTGCCAACCAGTGATTATCTCACTAGCCGTATTGAGTCCGTTAGGCGAAACTGCGACAGTACCAAGGATGGAAAATATAACCCTTGGATTTCTATTATTTATTTGCAAAATGGACATGGTATTAGATTAAAATAATTATTTGAATATAAATAATTAACTGACAATTGTGATATATAATTAATTATGTTTACATACAATAAAATAATACAGTATACATAAAATTAGTATTAATGTGGTTTACAATTGAATTATGATGGGTAACTAATTTAAAATGAATTTATAGCTATTCCGAAATTCAAGACGGTAAAATTAACATTTATCTTGAAACTAAAATAAGAGTATTCACTACACACTCCCCCACCAGAGAGGAAGTTCAAAGAGTTCCGAACGACACAGATTTCCCCTGGACCTTTTTGGTAGCTACATGTACCTCGCTTAAGGTTGATTCCAAAAACGCAGGCTTAAGACGATCGATAGAAACCTTGTCGACCTTGGAACCGCGCTGGATGAGAAATGATTTGCGCGTACGTCGGAGAACTTCATAGGGCCCGTCATATGGACATTGGAGAGGCCGTTTTGGGACAGGTACACGAACGAAAACGTGGGTGCAAGACTGGAGGGCTGGGGAAACAAAGATGTTCTGTTGGCTAGTCAATCGAGGGGGAACAGGCTGAAGGGACTGCATGTGAGAGGAAAGTGTTTGAGCGAATTCCGTAGGATCACATGACTTATCCCCTGCAGTGAAGTAGCCACCTGGTAGCCGCAGTGTTGTTCCATAGACTAGTTCAGCCGCTGTAGTCTTCAGATCACTCTTAAATGCAGAGCGAATACCAAGCAACACGAGTGGAAGCTTATCCATCCAATGGGAGTCTTCGTGACACATAAGGGATGACTTCAGCTGGCGATGGAAGCGTTCGACGAGGCCGTTAGCTTGCGGATGATACGCACAGGTATGCGCATGTACTGTACCCAACAAGCTGGTAAACTTCTTCCAAAGCGAAGACTCAAATTGGCGACCTTGGTCAGTGATGACTTTTGTCGGCAATCCAAATCTTGATACCCATCCATGAAGAAAGGCTCTTGCAACAGTGTCCGCTTGGATATCAGGAAGTGGGATGGCTTCAGGCCATCTGGAAAAGCGGTCGAGACAGGTGAGCAGATAACGTTGGCCTTGAATCACTGGAAGAGGGCCAACAATGTCTACATGAATTACCTCAAATCGCTGGGATGGGGGCGGAAATGCGTCAAAGGGGGACCTGGTGTGCCTTTGGACTTTGGCACGCTGGCAGGCAAGGCACGTTTTGGTCCAATGTTTGACATCCTTCCGCATCGAGGGCCAAACAAAGCGAGAGGTAACCAGGTGTTGCGAAGCACGGATACCAGGATGGGAGGGCTTATGAAGATCCGTGAAGACTGCTTGTCTGTGACATGGAGGGACATAAGGGCGAATAGCAGCTGTTGATACGTCGCAATAGAGGGGCACAGACAATCCTGGCATACTCATTTTCTTGAGGGAAAGTGAGTGAGTGGAGTCTTCTCTGAGCAGGTCTTGTAGTTCCGTATCCTTATCTTGATCCTGTGCAATAGCATTCCACAGTGTAGAGCTGAGGGTAACAGAAGTAATCTCTATTCTTGAAAGTGCATCCGCTGGAGTGTTCAAGACACCTTTGATGTGGCGGATATCTGTGGTAAATTGCGAGATATAATCGAGTTGCCTGATGACTCTGGGAGAGTGGTTACAGCTGTTTTTATTGAAGACAGTGACCAAAGGTTTGTGGTCGGTAAAAACACAAAACTCTCGGCCTTCAAGGAAATGTTGAAAATGCTTCACGTTTAAGTAAATAGCAAGAAGTTCACGTCCGAAAGCACTATAACGCGTTTGGGCTGGCTGCAGCTTTTTCGAGTAAAACGCGATGGGTGCTTGTTGACCGTTAATGGTTTGTTCCAACACCCCACCGATCGCAACATCTGATGCATCGACCGTCAGAGTTAGGGGGGCATCACTGATAGGAAATGACAGAGACAATGCACTATTGATAGCATTTTTGGCATTGTCGAACGCCTGTAAACTATCGCTACACCATACCAATTTCGTTACCTTGCGTTTGTGTGTGATCATAGCGTGTAGAGGAGCAAGAACACTGGCACAGTTTTTAATGAACTTGTGGTAATAATTTACCAAACCTAGAAACCGACGTAACTCACGCTGATTATTTGGCATAGGGTAATTTTTTATCACTTCACACTTGTCCTGAAGGGGGGTAATTCCGTGCTGCGAAATCGTGTGACCAAGAAATTCCAAGGTTGGCTGTGCAAACACACACTTAGATGCATTAATAGTAACACCGTATTGTTCTAAGCGTTGAAAGAGGAGTGAAAGATGTTCCTTATGTTCCTCTTCCGTTGAGCTGGCCACAAGCAAATCATCGATGTAGGCATAAACAAAGTCTAAGCCTCTGGTGACCTCATCTATAAGCCTCTGAAAGGTTTGCGCAGCATTCCGTAGCCCGAACGGCATCTTCACAAATTCGAATAACCCAAATGGTGTACAAACTGCAGTCTTGGGAATATCCGAAGGCTCTACGGGAATGTGGTGGAAAGCCTTAACGAGGTCTATTTTACTGAAGATAGATTTGCCGTGGAGAAGAGAAGTAAAGTCTTGGACATTTGGTACCGGATATCGGTCCGGGATGGTTGTCGAATTCAAAAACCGGTAACCCCCACATGGTCTCCAGTCTCCTGACTTCTTCTGGACCAGGTGTAGGGGAGAGGACCAACTGCTTTTGGAAGGTCTTATTATCCCAAGATCTATCATAAGCTGGAATTCCGATTTGGCAGCTTTCAGTTTGTCCGGGGCAAGACGTCTGGGTTTTGCAAACACAGGGGGACCTTTTGTTGTAATGTGATGGGTAATGGTGTGCTTAATGGTATCACCCATCTGCATCGGTTGAAGAATTCCTGGATATCGCTGGAAAAGGCACTGGTACATGGAATTAGGGGGAACGAGGGAAAGTGCAGAGTTCGAGGCGTCCGGAAGGGCAACCTGTTTGGCAAGAACAGAAAGCAGTGTGGCCTGGTCGCATAAGCGTCGCTTGTCAAGCAGTGGTGGGCGCGGTACCAAAATTTGGGGGTGCGTTACGCGGTACTGCGGTACCTCAGCATGCCCAGTGCGTTACGCGGTACTGCGGTACTTTTTCAGGTCCCCTGGTGCGTTCCGCGGTACTGCGGTACTGCGGTACTGCACACAAGAACAACACAAGTAATAGCACATATTTTCAGAAATTGCATATCGGCGATTTCGCACCTGAACTTTCTGCCATAATGGCTAAAAATCGATCTTTGTCACAGAAATGTAACACACGTGCAACCGGCTCAAAAGCAAGCACTGCACTGAGGCGTTGTGATAGGATGGCAACGTAACATGTTCTGAACGAAAACTTAACGTGTCTAGAGTTAGGCTGATGCAACACACGCAGCATTCGTCTTACTGTACTCCTGTAATAAGGTTTACTTCAAAAAAAGTGTTAATTTTTTGAAAAGTCGTGTTTGTCGGTACCGCGGAAAGTACCGCGGGAAATTTGAATGCGGTAGCGGTACTGCTGTACTTTCAGCGATCCTTTGCGGTACTGCGTTATGCGGTACCGGTTTGGTAGTGCGGTAGTACCGCAGTACCGCAGTACCGCAAAAAATACCGCAAGTGCCCAGCTTTGTTGTCAAGATCCACCAGGAGTTTGAAATGCTGGAGGAAATCAGCGCCGATTATGGGATGCTGCACTTGAGCACAGATGAAAATCCACTTGAAGGATCGGTGAAGGCCCAAGTTTAGTTCACGCGACTGAGTACCGTACGTGGGTATGCGTGAACCGTTAGCAGCGTATAGAGGCGGAGATTCCGAGTGCGTATGACCAGATTTTTGAGGGAATACACTGACTGACGCTCCGATATCGACCAAGAAATTGACACCAGAGTTCCTGTCCTTTATGAATAACAGGTTGGCAGTGCGAGTACTAGACGCCATTAGGACTCGCTGCTGGGGTTTTCCGACGAAAAATTGCAAGGGGAGATGCACTTCCTAGCCTTCTTTCCAAATTTAGAGTGGTAGAAGCAGATCTTCCCGGAACTCGAACGATGCCTCTTCGTAAATCTTGACCGAGAATGGCTTCTTTGCCGTTGATTTTGTAGCAGAGAACAAACGTGGTTGAGTTGTTGACTTAACTCTTCCACTTTCAACTCCAGTTCCGATTGTGTGTTCACGTTGTTGACCGGAGCTGCGTCAATCTCCACTACTTTGTCGGCAGTTTCTGCTAGTTTATCAACTGGAGTAGCAGGATCCATAGTGGCCAAGACACGCTGAGCTGATGGAGGAAGTTTCTGCAAGAACAACTGTCTAAAGATGTCCTTATCGAAGGTTTGTGCGCGTTCGCCTAGAGCGCACTGCATAGCCCTCAGCATTTGAGTGGGCTTACGGTCTCCAAGTTCTTCTTTTGAGATTAACTGATGTAGTTTCTCACGCTCGGAGACAGTGGTGCGGCACAGGATGGCAGACTTCAGATCGTTGTATGGGTCCTCACTCGTGGAAGTAGACACGATGACGTCACGGACTTCAGAGATGATGCTCGCTGGTAGAGAGGACAAAACATGATCGTATTTTGTCCTGCTAGCGGTGATCCTTCCCAAGTTGAATTGTGATTCCACTTGGTGGAACCAAATAAATGGATCACCCGGCCAGAAGACGGGGAGCTTTACGCTCAAGTGGGAGATGGCACCAGCGTCGTCAGGCATCTTCTCCTATGCTTGCTGACGTACAAACAAGACGACAAGTTACCAACGAAGGAGTGGAGGTTGAGACGAGCGCAGGCACAGAGCGCACGGGCAGGGGTGAGGGGCAGAGGGCACGAGCGACGTTACAGTCTGGTCCTAGTCGCTCGGGTGAAGAGGGTGATGGGCACGAACGACGTTACAGTCTAGTCCTAGTCGTTCGGGTAAAAAAGGGGGAATCCAACTCCGGGGTCACCAATTGTTGGTTATCGTCGTCGTTGGACCTAGGCAAGCTACGGCTTGGGACCGTAGCGCATCTATCCGGTATAGGTTAACCTGGATGATGTAGCCATAAGCACTGCCGCTGGTTAAGTGCCAACCAGTGATTATCTCACTAGCCGTATTGAGTCCGTTAGGCGAAACTGCGACAGTACCAAGGATGGAAAATATAACCCTTGGATTTCTATTATTTATTTGCAAAATGGACATGGTATTAGATTAAAATAATTATTTGAATATAAATAATTAACTGACAATTGTGATATATAATTAATTATGTTTACATACAATAAAATAATACAGTATACATAAAATTAGTATTAATGTGGTTTACAATTGAATTATGATGGGTAACTAATTTAAAATGAATTTATAGCTATTCCGAAATTCAAGACAGTAAAATTAACATTTATCTTGAAACTAAAATAAGAGTATTCACTACAATAGCATTACCATACCTTCACGTACATTTGAGTGAAATCTTGTTTACATTTTTTATTTTTGTTTGCAATCTTTTCAAATTTTTCCCTAGTAGGCAAATTGTTGTGCATTTATTTTTTTTAGATAATGTAGTTAGGAAAACCCCTTAAGTGATCATTCCATAAATTAAGATCGGTCAAGCAGACCTAATTAGAACACATTAATAAGTACCTTCACATATGAGCGATTCAGACGGTGCGCTTTCTGACATCGAAAATTTATCTACACCCATTTTTCCACCTACCCCGCGCCCTTCAAACATACTCCCAAACACACACACTTCAGATCCAGAACAAGCCAATATGTCTCAGTCTCAAACCCCTCCCCAGCATATATTAACTTAGGCAGACTAGTAAACCTTCCCCATACTGTTTTAATTTTTAAGGGGACCATAGATAATCGCTTTGTTGAACCACGCGTAAGACCTTGGATTGAATCTTTAGAGCAACATTTCTTACGCGAAACCATCACCGATGATGATATAAAAATTAGAGAAGCAAAAAGATTTATCGACCCTAAAGAGGGAAATGCTCATGACACAGTCACCTACGTCCCATCAATTAGCGAAGCTACAACATGGGACGATTTTAAACAAAACTTATTAGAATTTTTTAAAGAAATAACACTTGCACAACCCTTAGACACGTTAGAAGCGGTCTTCCAAGCTAAATGGAAGAAAGAGGAACACGAAGATTTAAACAATTTTATTACACGAACACGTAAACTTGTAGGAGAAGCCCTCCGTGCCGCAGAAAATGCATGTGGCATAACTTTCACTTCGAAACAAAGAAATCTAATAGTAGCAACAACTATTTACCAAAATCTACCCGGAGCACCTAAAAAAAAGTTTCAGGAGTTTTTAAATGTTGACAAACCTGTAAGTGTAGCCATAAACAAAACACGGGAACATTACCCCGATTTAGCAAACCAAAACTACCGAAAGAGTAGAGAAACCCCCATACATTACAACACCAACAACAACAACAACCCTATAAATCGAGGCCAATGCAGGGACCACCACCCCAGAAACAAGCCCCCAAACCCAGAATACACGCCCTCCTCCACAGTGTTTTAACTGCGATAGCTTTGGGCACATGATAAGTCAGTGTAATTATCCCTCTTATTGCTCCCACTGTCACGAACATGGTCATCGCCGTGGCGATCGCCAAAAGTGTGCTGATAAAGCCCCTGCAGGGTATAGACCCCACTTTCAGAAACCAAACCTCCCACGTTCCCAAACCATATCCCAAAAGTCATCCAATCCCCAGAAACCAGTCCATTCCCAGCCTCAGTCGAACCACCAACCCAATAGATTACGACCACAGGGTCAACCACACTCTTACCCCATGTACAAACCTCAGTACAACCAGCAAGGTCAGCTAGTTCGGTACGTAGAAGTACCCGTGGAGGAATCATTTTCCACAGAGTACAGTTTTGAAGAACACCCTCCAGCGTATGGTAATCCCGTAGAATATGACCCAGGTCCTCCCATAGAAAACTATTCGAGCCCTTTTTTAGACCCTACATTGGAGACAGCAGTTCAACCTCCGCCCTCCTAAATTACAGTAGTAAGCCCAGATACGCACACAAACTCCCCATCAGGATAATAGGTGCGGACCTCTTAGATTTAATAATAAATTGTAGTACGGATAACCAAGATTTAACTGCTCTCCTAGATACAGGAGCACACGCAACGTTAATTAAGAAACAATGCGTAGATGAATTACTAGAGAGTACAAATTATAAATATGAACTTAAGGCACCATCCTGCCAACTTAGAGGAGTTACGGGCACACCCATACCCACATACGGAGAAATTGAGTTATATTTAGAAATTGGAAACGCGGTATACCCCGCGAAATGTTGTATAGTGGACACAGTCGCCACCTTTCAGACAGACATCCTACTAGGGATGGATTTTTTTAACCGGAATCAATGGGAGATTTACCCAGCCGGAAAGTTAGTAAAGTGTCGAAATAGGACACACCATCTCCGCGAGGATGACAGACAACTTAATGCTAATAGACTTAGCTCAGTTCAGATTTCCGAAAGAAATAGGAAACCCCCTCTACTTGATAGCAGATCAAGTCGGCCGGTTGCATCCAGAGGGACAACCGCTCCAGAAATCAGACCCCAGGGTAATCAGTTCCAGTTGTTGAATCCAGTTGGATCAACCCAGGCAGTTTCCAGACAGTCAGTTTCCAGACAGTCAGTTTCCAGTCAGCCAGTTTCCAGTCAGCCAGTTTCCAGTCAGCCAACTTCCAGTCAGCCAACTTCCAGTCAGCCAGCTTCCAGTCAGCCAGTTTCCAGTCAGCCAGTTTCCAGTCAGCCAGCTTCAGTTCAGCCAATAAGGCAAATTTTAGTCGCAGAACCAGAATCAGATTCACAATTTTTCATATGCCCTACCGAGCATATAACAGTAGCACCTTATGAGAAGATTTGTTTCCTAGCAAAAGTAGTTGACAGTCAAGGAAAATTATTAGAGTCAGCGTACTCTGATTACAGAGAAAAGTAATTTCAAAAGAGATGTTCTTATTGCCCAAGTCCTTAGTCAGAGTCAGAATTCAGCTATCCCTGTTGTTTGTTTAAACAAAGGAAAAAGTCCTATAGAATTAACTTCCAATCAGAAAATAGGAACTGTTTCCACAGTAGAAGTAGATTCAGATTTCCCCATCAGTATGATAAATCGTGTTTCCAGTTCCTTAGAGATAAAACCTTCAGTATTAAAAGAAGAATATAAGAAATGTCTGAAGCACTCCCTTCAGGAGTCACCAGCTTTACAGGATCCCAAACTAATGGAATCACTTCTCGATTTCCTGATAAGAAATAGAGATGTGATTGCCCTAAAAGGAGATCCTCTGGGCCGAACTAATTTGGTCCCTTTTGAAATCAAGTTGGAAGCCAATTCCAAACCCATTTTCATTCCTCCCTATCGGGTTCCACATTCCCAATTAGTCACTATCGAGGAACACATCAAGGACATGTTGGAGCAGGATGTCATTCAGCCTTCAGCTAGTCCTGGTCCGCTCCTATGATTCTCGTCTCCAAAAAGGACGGAACATCTCGCCCTTGTATAGATTTTAGACGCCTGAACAACATTACCATCCCAGACCGTTTCCCGATTCCAAACATGCAGGAAACAATTCTGAACGTAGGGAAAGCGAACTTTTTTTCATCCCTCGATTTAGCATCGGGTTATTGGCAAATGGAGGTCAGTCCCGAATCTCGGGCATTGACTGCTTTCTCCACTAACCGAGGCCATTACGAATTCCAGGTTTTACCTTTCGGAGTCCGAAATGGGCCTGCTAATTTCTCTAGGTTGATGAATATAGTCCTTTCCGACCTATTAGGTGTCGAAGCTCTCGTTTATCTTGACGATATTATCGTCTACAGTTCGGACATAAAAACACACTTTCAACGCCTTCAGAATGTGCTATCACACTTGAGAAAAGCACACCTTAAACTGAAGCTTGCAAAGTGCAATTTTTTGCAAGAATCCCTGGTATACCTAGGATTCCTACTCTCGTCCACAGGAATTAAACCTGATCCAGCCAAACTCGAAGCCCTGGAAAGGTACCCTGTACCCAAAACCATCGACGACGCCCGTGCATTTATTGGTTTTGTTGGATTCTATCGGAACTTTATCCCCCAATTTTCAAATATTGTTAAACCCATTACTAATTTGTTCCAGAAAAATTCGAAATTTAACTGGGAATCCGATCACCAACATGCCTTTGAAACTTTAATTAATAAACTAACCTGTCATCCCATTTTACAATATCCTGATTACACAAGACCCTTCATCATAGCCACAGATGCTTCCTCCTATGGACTAGGAACCGTCCTGTTACAGGACGTAGACGGTGTGGAATTACCCATTGCTTATGCCAGTCAATTTCTCTCTGCACCTCAACGGAATTATTCCACTACGGACCGAGAGGCCCGAGTGAATAAAATAGGAATTCTTCCTGTGTTCGACTACGAGTGTCTGCAATACTCCCAACAACAGGACCAACACACCCAAAACCTTCGGGCGCGCCTGGAACAAAAGGAACCATCGAAGGTAAAAGAACAGTACAACCTCAAAGATGGGCTCGTACATTTCAGGAACGAAGATGGAAATGACCTCGTGGAAATACCAAAGGATCTCGTTGATATAGCCATTGGACTTTGTCACGACTCACCTTTTTATGGACACATGGGGCCGGATCGCACCATCAAAAGTCTTTTGGAGCGATACCATTTTCCCGAGATGAACAGAAAGGTACAAGAATACATCGCCGAATGTCCGTCGTGTTTAAAGCATAAGGGCAACGTACCATCCACAGCTCCGATGCATAAATATCCAGTATGCCAAAGGCCCTGGCAAAGAACTGGAATGGATATACTGGGACCATTTCCCAAAACATCAAAGGGAAATCAGTACATCATTGTGTTTACGGACCACTTCTCGCGTTACAGCGAAGTAGCCGCCATTCCAGACCAGACCTCGGAAACTGTGGCAAGAGCCCTAGTGGAACGCGTCATCCAAAATCATACCACTCCTTCCATCCTAATCTCGGATAACGCCCTTAGTTTCACTTCCAAACTGTTCGAGTCACTCTGTAACATGTGTAAAATTAAAAATACACACATTGTGGCATACCATCCGCAGGCAAACGGCTTAGTGGAAAGGCACAATCGAAAGATCTTGGAAGCCCTGCGCCACGTTGTCGATGCATCCTCCCGTACATGGGATGATTCCCTTCCCATGGTACAAACAGCCATCAACAATGGCTATAATGTGTCCATCGGGGACACCCCTCATTTCGTCCTCTATCACTACGACAAGCGTCTACCTTTTGATTTGCCCGACCAAACCGACCCGGCAGTTCTAACATCTTCCGAAATGGCAGAAGCAAATCAGCAACTAGCTGAACGATCTTTCAAGATTTTTGACATAATCCGCTATGCCCTCGACCAACGAAACCAACAGATGGAGCAAGAGCAACATAGGCGTCATCCCCGTCAACGGACTATAATCGTCGGTATGCGATGTTATCTGAAGAGCGTGAAACCGCCAGGTGCTCATCGCAAATTATACCCAAAATGGGATGGCCCATATAGGATTATGAAAAACCTCGGAAAAAATCGTTATGAAATCCTCGACCTCCGGGATCATTCCAAACTAAAGATCATTCACGCTGACAATTTGAAGATAGCTTCCGAACAACACCTTCCCAAAAAACAGCTGCCAGGCGTTCGAGCCGCCTATCCTTCAAAAGGTCAAGATATTAACAAATCGGCAGGGATCAAAAAACTGAAGTGGTCACCGCGGGAACCGCTACCCATGACGAAGATTGGTACCTCGTAATACCACCAGTACTCGAGGCAATCTCTGAACAAGAGGAGGCCCCAGAGCCAAGCGTCCCATCGGACCCAGACCCTGGAGAAACCCCTTCGAGAGGATCACTCAGTGGAACTCCACCATCTCCTCCAACTCCACCATCTCCTCTGTCACCACCCTCACCGATTGATGATCGACGCACGGACCCTACATACCGCCCGCAAATGCATCACCCACGTGAACTAGAACCTTCACATAAGAAACGAACCCGCTCAGAATCCGAGCTCAACGGTCGACCCCCATTGCCACCAAAACGAGGCCGACCCCTTCGCCCACAAACACAAGTATCCACACAACACCCCCAGCTCCGTATAACTAAGGCGTAGAAATGAATAAAATTGTCCCCCTTATAATTTTCCAAATTATTTACTCTTGTAGCCCTAGCATTAAAATTTCTACCGGAGTTGTTATAGAAAAACTTGCAGAAGGTAAATTTTTGAAAGGGCACGCAGACCTTTATATAAATTTGCAACCCCCTGCTAGAATTAAAATCAATCTCCTTCAGATACAAACCCAATTAAAAACGTTTGAAAGTAAAGTCCAGAATTCTTTCCAAGGAAAAGATCAGATTAGTCGCGTTCTGTTAGAAAATACCCTCGAAAATATTCAAACTACAGCACGCGCCCTATCAGAAATATTAGCCTTACCATGGATACAAACTGAAACTAAAAATTCAGAAAACTTTAACCAAAGAAGTAAAAGGGGACTGATAGATATAGGAGGGAAACTGTTCAAAGGTTTATTCGGATTAGCAACCGAAGAAGATATTAAAAGAATTGAACTTAAATTGAATCTCTTCGCGCGAAATCGACAATATAATGGACACATGTTAGAACAAACTATTAGGTCATTACACGAAAACAATCGCTTCCTCCACTCCCTTTCGGACAGATTCACATACCTAGAATCCATGTTAGCTCAATACAAAGAACACAAAAGATAGAGATAATAGAGATAATGAACCTACAAGTAACCCTAATCGATAAATACTTACAACGAATAACTACGATTCATTCCAAGGTTTTGCGTGCAACCCAGCTAGCCCATGGAAAAATCACTCTTTCCACCCTAATACCATGGGAAATACTTCAGTCCTTGATTCACACCGCCCAGTCACAATTAAAATTATCACCCATATTCCCACTCAACCACACTAATTACCCTCAATTTCTAGAATACACCTGGACTGTACATGGACCACGCCCCTACACATACCTCATAATTATACCATTTTTCGATGTCCTCACTTATGACGTATATAAATTTCACCCTTTCCCAACACCCTACCAAAACAACTCTAATGTCTATCGATTGTATTTACCCACCGTACCACCTTACCTTTTCCTCACCAAAGATCTATCAGCTTATTCTATGATGTCAGATAGCGACGTCCGGCATTGCCGATTCCCGCAACCAAATAAACAACTCGTCTGCCCTCCACTCAAACCAGTTATTCTTCCAACTACTAGGTCTTGCTTTATCGACTTAATTCGTGACCGGCATGCCCCGTATGTTCATTTAAAAAATTTCATTCCCCTAAAACCATCCAACTACGAATTGGACCAGACATCTGGGTTTCTTTCGCGAACAGGACTGCCGCTACTCTCGAGTGTCCATCGAATTATTCCCTCATACAATCCCTATGGTTATTCGGCTACCAATTGGTTGCTCCTTGCGTTCAAAAGCCCTCCAAATATACAACCCGTACAAGGTTACCCTTAATAACTCATACCCATTCCCGTCGCAAATTAAATTTAAACCCGTCATAGAGATCTTAAATCTCTCCATAAAACCTGTAACCATCCTACCCGAACTACATGCCCCTGAATGGAATGATCAATTGAGCCGGTTTAAAATTTCGGATGATAACCAAAATAACCTCTTACAAATACTACAACCGGTAACCATTTTCTCAACATCTGCCGTTAGTATCATTATTGTATGTGCTATTATCCTCGGTATATTTGTGGTGAAAAGATCATTCTGGGAACAAAGAAAACCAAGTGACACGGAACATGAAACTATTTATGCACGACCAAGAGTGCGTACCCAGACCACGTGAACTAGACTTAACCACCCGACTTATGTTGTATATATAAATCTGTATTATAAAACCATAGTTATCATCTAGTTAGCATTAGTTAGGATGTTACATTATTATATTAATATCATTCTAGAGGGAAGAGCCCTGTAAAAATGAACCATAAATAATTCCCATATTCCTATATATCTTATTCTTCATGTAATTCTTGTATTCATTTATATAGTTCTTGTATCCATTTGTATCCATTTAAGAAAAAGTATCCATTTTAAAAATTCATGTGTTATATGGTTCATTATTTATATAATCCTGTATATTCTTATATATTTAACTTTATATAATGCCTATACTCATATGTATGTACGTGTGTGTATTCATTTTTACATAAGGACCAAAATCGCCCAACGCGAGTTTGGATAAAATTTTGATTTGCTTTCTACTTTGCTAAATAATTGGTGACCTGTTGTTTTTTTAAAATCTCATAATCATTTTTTTAGATTTCGCTTAATAAGGAATCCTGCTTAAGCTTTGCAATGTTCATATTTTGTATACATTCTCTTTCGTTATAAAAGATGAGATCATGTCTTGCCTAAGCATTAAAATTGTACATCTTAAACCTTAAAATTTACTCATATGCATATTTTAGTGTAAAGATGCATAGTCCGATTTCCACTTTTAGTTAACTTGGCAGATCATGATAACATCAGATCTGAAAAGTCGCGGTTTAAGATAAAAATATGGTTTCGTCTTCAAATATTTTGTTTACTCGTTCAAGCCTTACCACAGCTAAAAATTTACTTTATTTTCGAATATTGTGCAAAAATAATACAGCCTTTTTAGCATTTAATAATAATGATGTTAGCAGTTTTTGGGTATATAAACCCAGTAAAAATCTTCCATT
>JAJOZX010004529.1:10000-25000 GCA_023014485.1 Bathynomus jamesi | reverse complement strand
ATATATATATATATAATATATATATATATATTTCGTTGCGTGCGAAAGTAAACAACAAGCCCTTGTGGTTTACTTCTAGAGTAGGAGACATTATAAAGAGTAGAGATAGGGCTTATAGGCAACATAAGTGCGATAGAAACAATTTGTTGTTACGAAACAATACATCTCTCTGAGGCGTGAAGCGAAAAGTGTAATAAAAAAGTCCAAGCGCGAATTTGAAATCTCCATAGCTCATGACGGTAAAGAAAACCCCAAGCGATTCTTTCAATACGTCAATAATAGAAATCCAGTAAAAAGTGTCTTGGTCCATTGAAAAATGTAAACGGAGATCTAGTTTCTGAAAACAAGGAAATGGCTACCTTGCTAAACGAATTTTTTACGTCAGTTTTTACTATAGAAGATGTAACGAATATCCCTACGGTCATAGACATAATACCTTTTGATAAAGGTAATATTTTGGATAATATTGTGGTTAGTGAAGGGGAGGTAATGCGCTATATTGATAAAATGAAAACGCGTAAATCACCTTGGCCGAATTCCATATATCTCATACAACTAAAATAATTAAAAGATAGCATTGTTGTGCCGCTTACAAAGATTTTTAATGCGTCTATTTCTGAGGGGTGCGTACCAGATAATTTCAAGTTAGCAAACGTAACACCTATCTTTAAGAAAGGCGATAAAGGTGCGGCGGGAAATTATAGGCCAATCAGTTTAACGTCTGTTGTAGGTAAGCTACTGGAATCAATAATTAGGGATCGTATAGTCGAACACTTAGAATTCCATAAGCTAGTTAGAAATACGCAGCACGGATTTAGGCGAAACAAATCTTGCTTAACTAATCTTTTAGAATTTTTCCAAAGCGTGGTTGACGTTTACGATAGACATCGGGCGGTTGATGTAGTGTATTTAGATTTTCAAAAAGCATTTTGACACCGTGCCACACAAAAGACTCATTGAAAAAACTAAGGCTCATGGAATCAGGGGTGTAGTAATAAATTGGCTAGAAGAGTGGTTGCGAGGTAGGAAACAGAGGGTGGTCGTTGATGGAGCGGAGTCGTGTTGGGCTAATGTAGCGAGTGGCGTTCCTCAGGGTTCTGTATTGGGCCCCTTGCTTTTTCTTATATATATTAACGATTTAGATGTCGGCCTAGTCGGTACAGTTTCAAAGTTTGCGGATGACACGAAGCTGGGTGGTAGGGCGATTAATGACGAAGATAGAAGTAAAATTCAGGAAGATCTGAATAAAATCGTTGATTGGTCAGTCACATGGCAAATGAGATTTAACGTGGATAAGTGCAAAATTTTGCATATAGGTTCGCGTAACGGTAATTTTGCTTATAGTATGTCAGGGAAAGATTTAACAAGCGTAGAGCAGGAAAAAGATTTAGGAGTTATAGTCACTAGTGATTTAAAAGTAGCGAAACAAAGTACAGCAGCGGTCAATAAGGCGAACAAAGTGTTAGGTTTTATAGTTCGAAATTTTGAGTACAAATCGCGCGATATTATAGTTCCACTTTACAAATCATTAGTTAGACCCCATTTGGAGTACGCGGTCCAATTTTGGAATCCGCATATGCGCAAAGATATAAACAAAATCGAAAGAGTTCAAAGACGAGCAAGTAAGATGATTCCGTCGCTTAGGTCAAAGTCGTACGAGGATAGGCTTAAGGAGTTAAAATTGACAACACTCGAGACTAGGAGGTTAAGGGGTGATCTAATCCAGGTTTTCAAAATTATAAATGGGTTCGATAACGTAGATAGAGATAGCTTTTTCGAAATATCTCAATATAATAGGACTAGAAATAACGGGTGTAAGTTGACAAGTAGAAGGTTCGAGACAGCAGTTGCGAAAAACTTTTTTACGCATAGAATAGTAAATAGCTGGAATAGTTTGCCGGTAGAAGTAATTAGTAGTACGTCTATAAACATGTTTAAAAATCGATTAGACGCATATCTTGATAGATTGGGTATAGTTTAAGGTAGTAAAATTAAGGCTTTGTGGGGATAGATCCCACAGCTCAACACAAGTGTTGTGGGATATAGGGAGGCAGCGTCTTGGGTTAGGGGATACTCTCTGTCCTTACACACCCCATTTAAAGAGATTCCTCTGCTGAGCGGTGCCCCCCATAGTACTGTGAGGTATTGAAAAACTCATGATCTTCACTTGCCCCACAAACACCTTTAAATGGGAGACCCAAGATGGGTGCACACACATTTCTACATTACTACAGTCTTTACAGCCACACCTACACTTTTCCTCCTAAGTGTATATATTGTAATGTATATGGTTGTAAATTTTGACTTGGTCCACAATCGATATGGACCGTGACTTATTTCTCGTGACAAGGTACTAGTATTGATGGATACCGTAATGAAATTGACTGGATTCTCTGGATCTGATATATTTGCATGTCGGTTATAAATAGATATAGAGTGTAACATATTTGTGGATAGTAGTCTATTATGACGTGATCCTCTGGATCCAGAGATTCTATCTTTAGTTTTAAATCGATAATTAATTAGTTTTGCTAAATTGGTCGTTGCCAATGTACACAGTGTATAGGAAGTTGTTACATAAATTTCTTGTTCTTGTGGTTCGGAACCCACGTAAAATTGTAGGTCCCCTCCGCCACCACGGAGGACATACACAATTACGAACACAGTTAGGTAGACCAGCCATGAGAGGATCCTAGGGTCTTTGTTGGTCTGAAACATTATAAACATTATAACATTATATATATATATATATATATATATATATATATATATATATATATATATATGTTAACCCCTCCGTCTATGGCCCTGGGGTGGTTCGGATTGACGGGGGTTCTGGTTTAGGAGGCAAGCAACGGATGTGTGACTTGAAGTGGTTTTTCTTCTATGTTACTCTCCGAGTTCTTCTATAGTGGCTCGGAGGACTCTGGTAGATTTGCAATCTAAATGCTGAAGGTTCCGGATTCTTCTTATAGCGTATCCGGAAAGTTTTCTAAGTTTTTCTGAAGAGAGCAAGGCTCGAAGGGGACAATAAAAAGTTTCTTCAATTGTAACTTTACTGCTAAAAGATACAGGTAGTGCTCAGCCTCTGAATTAGCTTCTGAATGCCAATGGATTAATTTTAATGGGTTTATATACCCAAAAACTGCTAACATTATTATTATTAAATGCTAAGAAGGCTGTATTATTTTTGCACAATATTTGAAAATAAGTAAATTTTTTAGCTGTGGTAAGGCTTGAACGAGTAAACAAAATATTTGAAGACGAAACCATATTTTTATCTTAAACCGCGACTTTTCAGATCTGATGTTATCATGATCTGCTAAGTTAACTAAAAGTGGAAATCGGACTATGCATCTTTACACTAAAATATGCATATGAGTGAAATTTTAAGGTTTAAGATGTACAATTTTAATGCTTAGGCAAGACATGATCTCATTGTTTATAACGAAGAGAGTGTATACAAAATGTGAACATTGCAAAGCTTAACAGGATTCCTTATTAAGCGAAATCTAAAAAAATGATTATGAGATTTTAAAAAACAACAGGTCACCAATTATTTAGCAAAGTAGAAAGCGAATCAAATATTTTATCCAAACTCGCGTTGGGCGATTTTGGTCCTTATGTAAAAATGAATACACCCACGTACATACATATGAGTATAGGCATTATATAAAGTTAAATATATAAGATTATACATGAACCATTTAACACATGAATTTTTAAAAATGGATACTTTTTCTTACAATGGATACAGAGACTATATAAATGAATACAAGAATTACATGAAGAATAAGATAATATAGGAATATGGGAATTATTTATGGTTCATTTTTACAGGGCTCTTCCGTCTAGAATGATATTAATATAATAACGTAACATCCTAACTAAGGCTAACTAGATGATAACTATTGGTTTTATAATACAGATTTATATATACAACATAAGTCGGGTGGTTAAGTCTAGTTCACGTGGTCTGGGTACGCACTCTTGGTCGTGCATAAATAGTTTCATGTTCCGTGTCACTGGGTTTTCTTTGTTCCCAGAATGATCTTTTCATCACAAATATACCGAGGATAATAGCACACACAATAATGATACTAACGGCAGATGTTGAGAAAATGGTTACCGGTTGTAGTATTTGTAAGAGGTTGTTTTGGTTATCATCCGAAATTTTAAACCGGCTCAATTGATCATTCCATTCAGGGGCATGCAGTTCGGGTAGGATGGTTACAGGTTTTTATGGAGAGATTTAAGATCTCTATGACGGGTTTAAATTTAATTTGCGACGGAAATGGGTATGAGTTATTAAGGGTAACCTTATACGGGTTGTATATTTGGAGGGCTTTTGAACGCAAGGAGCAACCAATTGGTAGCCGAATAATCATAGGGATTGTAATGAGGGAATAATTTGATGGACACTCGAGGGTAGCGGCAGTCCTGTTCGCGAAGGAAACCCAGATGTCTGGTCCAATTCGTAGTTGGATGGTTTTAGGGGAATGAAATTTTTTAAATGAACATACGGGGGCATGCCGGTCACGAATTAAATCGATAAAGCAAGACCTAGTAGTTGGAAGAATAACTGGTTTGAGTGGAGGGCAGATGAGTTGTTTATTGGTTGCGGGAATCGGCAATGCCGGACGTCGCTATCTGACATCATAGAATAAGCTGATAGATCTTTGGTGAGGAAAAGGTAAGGTGGTACGGTGGGTAAATACAATCGATAGACATTAGAGTTATTTTGGTAGGGTGTGGAAAGGGTGAAATTTATATACGTCATAAGTGAGGAAATCGAAAAATGGTATAATTATGAAGTATGTGTAGGGGCGTGGTCCATGTACAGTCCAGGTGTATTCTAGAAATTGAGGGTAATTAGTGTGGTTGAGTGGGAATATGGGTGATAATTTTAATTGTGACTGGGCGGTGTGAATCAAGGACTGGAGTATTTCCCATGGTATTAGGGTGGAAAGAGTGATTTTTCCATGGGCTAGCTGGGTTGCACGCAAAACCTTGGAATGAATCGTAGTTATTCGTTGTAAGTATTTTTTCGATTAGGGTTACTTGTATGTTCATTATTTCTATTAATTCTAGATATCGTTTGTGTTCTTTGTATTGAGCTAACATGGATTCAAGGTATGTGAATATGTCCGAAAGGGAGTGAAGGAAGCGATTGTTTTCGTGTAATGACCTAATAGTCTGTTCTAACATGTGTCCATTATATTGTCGATTCCGAGCGAAGAGATTCAATTTAAGTTCAACTCTTTTAATATCTTCTTCGGTTGCTAATCCGAATAAACCTTTGAATAGTTTCCCTCCTATATCTATCAGTCCCCTTTTACTTCTTTGGTTAAAGTTTTCGGAATTTTTGGTTTCAGTTTGTATCCATGGTAAGGCTAATATTTCTGATAGGGCGCGTGCTGTAGTTTGAATATTTTCGAGGGTATTTTCTAACAGAACGCGACTTATCTGATCTTTTCCTTGGAAAGAATTTGGACTTTACTTTCAAACGTTTCTAATTGGGTTTGTATCTGAAGGAGATTGATTTTAATTCTAGCAGGGGGTTGCAAATTTATATAAAGGTCTGCGTGCCCTTTCAAAAATTTACCTTCTGCAAGTTTTTCTATAACAACTCCGGTAGAAATTCTAATGGTAGGTCTACAAGAGTAAATAATTTGGAAAATTATAAGGGGGACAATTTATTCATTTCTACGCCTTAAGTTATACGGAGCTGGGGGTAGTGTGGATACTTGTGTGGATACTTGTGTTTGTGGGCGAAGGAGTCGGCCTCGTTTTGGTGGTAATGGGGGTCGACCGTTGAGCTCGGATTCTGAACGGTTCGTTTCTTATGTGAAGGTTCTAGTTCACGTGGGTGATGCATTTGCGGGCGGTATGTCGGGTCCGTGCGTCGATCATCAATCGGCGAAGGTGGTGACAGAGGAGATGGTGGAGTTGGAGGAGATGGTGGAGTTCCACTGAGTGATCCTCTCGAAGGGGTTTCTCCAGGGTCTGGGACCGATGGGACGCTTGGCTCTGGGGCCTCCTCTTGTTCAGAGATTGCCTCGAGTAATGGTGGTTTACGAGGTACCAATCTTCGTCATGGGTAGCGGTTCCCGCGGTGACTACTTCAGTTTTGTGATCCCTGCCCGATTTGTTAATATCTTGACCTTTTGAAGGATAGGCGGCTCGAACGCCTGGCAGCTGTTTTTTGGGAAGGTGTTGTTCGGAAGCTATCTTCAAATTGTCAGCGTGAATGATCTTTAGTTTGGAATGATCTCGGAGGTCGAGGATTTCATAACGATTTTTTCCGAGGTCTTTCATAATCCTATATGGGCCATCCCATTTTGGGTATAATTTGCGATGAGCCCCTGGCGGTTTCACGCTCTTCAGATAACATCGCATACCAACGATTATAGTCCGTTGACGGGGATGACGCCTATGTTGCTCTTGCTCCATCTGTTGGTTTCGTTGGTCGAGGGCATAGCGGATTATGTCAAAAATCTTGAAAGATCGTTCAGCTAGTTGCTGATTTGCTTCTGCCATTTCGGAAGATGTTAGAACTGCCGGGTCGGTTTGGTCGGGCAAATCAAAAGGTAGACGCTTGTCGTAGTGATATAGAACGAAATGAGGGGTGTCCCCGATGGACACATTATAGCCATTGTTGATGGCTGTTTGTACCATGGGAAGGGAATCATCCCATGTACGGGAGGATGCATCGACAACGTGGCGCAGGGCTTCCAAGATCTTTCGATTGTGCCTTTCCACTAAGCCGTTTGCCTGCGGATGGTATGCCACAATGTGTGTATTTTTAATTCTACACATGTTACAGAGTGACTCGAACAGTTTGGAAGTGAAACTAAGGGCGTTATCCGAGATTAGGATGGAAGGAGTGGTATGATTTTGGATGACGCGTTCCACTAGGGCTCTTGCCACAGTTTCCGAGGTCTGGTCTGGAATGGCGGCTACTTCGCTGTAACGCGAGAAGTGGTCCGTAAACACAATGATGTACTGATTTCCCTTTGATGTTTTGGGAAATGGTCCCAGTATATCCATTCCAGTTCTTTGCCAGGGCCTCTGGCATACTGGATATTTATGCATTGGAGCGGTGGATGGTACGTTGCCCTTATGCTTTAAACACGATGGACATTCGGCGGTGTATTCATGTACCGTTCTGTTCATCTCGGGAAAATGGTATCGCTCCAAAAGACTTTTGATGGTGCGATCCGGCCCCATGTGTCCATAAAAAGGTGAGTCGTGACAAAGTCCAATGGCTATATCAACGAGATCCTTTGGTATTTCCACGAGGTCATTTCCATCTTCGTTCCTGAAATGTACGAGCCCATCTTTGAGGTTGTACTGTTCTTTTACCTTCGATGGTTCCTTTTGTTCCAGGCGCGCCCGAAGGTTTTGGGTGTGTTGGTCCTGTTGTTGGGAATATTGCAGACACTCGTAGTCGAACACAGGAAGAAGTCCTATTTTATTCACTCGGGCGTCGGGCTTGATTCTCGACAATCCGTCTGGAATAACTTGCAGTTTTCCCGGTTTGTATACGATTTTCGCTGCAAAATCCTGAATCAACAGAGCCCATCTACTCAATCGTCCTTCAAGTAGCTTGTCCTTGAAGAGGTACGTGAGTGGCTTATGATCAGTCTTGATGGTTACATCGTAGCCATAGACGATATTTCGGAATTTTTTCAAAGCCCAATATACCGCTAGGGCCTCTCGGTCCGTAGTGGAATAATTCCGTTGAGGTGCAGAGAAGTTGACTGCATAAGCAATGGGTAATTCCACACCGTCTACGTCCTGTAACAGGACGGCTCCTAGTCCATAGGAGGAAGCATCTGTGGCTATGATGAAGGGTCTTGTGTAATCAGGATATTGTAAAATGGGATGACAGGTTAGTTTATTAATTAAAGTTTCAAAGGCATGTTGGTGATCGGATTCCCAGTTAAATTTCGAATTTTTCTGGAACAAATTAGTAATGGGTTTAGCAATATTCGAAAATTGGGGGATAAAGTTCCGATAGAATCCGACAAAACCAATAAATGCACGGGCGTCGTCGATGGTCTTGGGTACAGGTACCTTTCCAGGGCTTCGAGTTTGGCTGGATCAGGTTTAATTCCTGTGGACGAGAGTAGGAATCCTAGGTATACCAGGGATTCTTGTAAAAAATTGCACTTTGCAAGCTTCAGTTTAAGGTGTGCTTTTCTCAAATGTGATAGCACATTATGAAGGCGTTGAAAGTGTGTTTTTATGTCCGAACTATAGACGATAATATCGTCAAGATACACGAGAGCTTCGACACCTAATAGGCCCATTTCGGACTCCGAAAGGTAAAACCTGGAATTCGTAATGGCCTCGGTTAGTGGAGAAAGCAGTTAATGCCCGAGATTCGGGACTGACCTCCATTTGCCAATAACCTGATGCTAAATCGAGGGATGAAAAAATGTTCGCTTTCCCTACGTTCAGAATTGTTTCCTGCATGTTTGGAATCGGGAAACGGTCTGGGATGGTAATGTTATTCAGGCGTCTAAAATCTATACAAGGGCGAGATGTTCCGTCCTTTTTGGAGACGAGAATCATAGGAGCGGACCAGGGACTAGCTGAAGGCTGAATGACATCCTGCTCCAACATGTCCTTGATGTGTTCCTCAATAGTGACTAACTGAGAATGTGGAACCCGATAGGGAGGAATGAAAATGGGTTTGGAATTGGGTTCCAACTTGATTTCAAAAGGGACCAAATTAGTTCGGCCCAGAGGATCTCCGGTTAGGGCAATCACATCTTTATTTCTTATCAGGAAATCGAGAAGTGATTCCATTAGTTTGGGATCCTGTAAAGCTGGTGACTCCTGAAGGGAGTGCTTCAGACATTTCTTATGTTCTTCTTTTAATATTGAAGGCTTTAATTCTAAGGAACTGGAAACACGATTTATCGTACTGATGGGGAAATCTGAATCTATTTCTACTGTGGAAACAGTTCCTATTTTCTGATTTGAAGTTAATTCTATAGGACTTTCTCCTTTGTTTAAACAAACAACAGGGATAGCTGAATTCTGACTCTGACTAAGGACTTGGGCAATAAGAACATCTCTTTTGAAATTACTTTTCTCTGTAATCAGAGTACGCTCTGACTCTAATAATTTTCCTTGACTGTTAACTACTTTTGCTAGGAAACAAATCTTCTCATAAGGTGCTACTGTTATATGCTCGGTAGGGCATATGAAAAATTGTGAATCTGATTCTGGTTCTGCGACTAAAATTTGCCTTATTGGCTGAACTGAAGCTGGCTGACTGGAAACTGACTGACTGGAAACTGGCTGACTGGAAGCTGGCTGACTGGAAACTGACTGACTGGAAACTGGCTGACTGGAAGCTGGCTGACTGGAAACTGACTGACTGGAAACTGACTGACTGGAAACTGGCTGACTGGAAGCTGGCTGACTGGAAACTGACTGACTGGAAACTGACTGACTGGAAACTGACTGACTGGAAACTGACTGTCTGGAAACTGCCTGGTTGATCCAACTGGATTCAACAACTGGAACTGATTACCCTGGGTCTGATTTCTGGAGCGGTTGTCCCTCTGGATGCAACCGGCCGACTTGATCTGCTATCAAGTAGAGGGGGTTTCCTATTTCTTTCGGAAATCTGAACTGAGCTAAGTCTATTAGCATTAAGTTCAGATCTACAGAAGCTAAGGCTAACAAAGACCCTAAGATCCACTCTAAGGCTAGCCCGAGAGAAAGGAAAGAGTAGGGGGTTAAGAGAAGAGAGAGAATAAGGGGTTAAGTAAGGAGCAACACCTATCATTCGTGGGTTAATCATTCTTCGAAAAAAAAGGAAACTCATCAACAATCAACAGAATACGTCCGCCGGCCACTGCCGACAAGTCAGAAAAATAGTCGGAGAATAGGAGAGGGGTGAAAGATGAAAAGAAGTAAAATAAGAACGCTTACAAACCATGCAAACACAGTCTTAACTCACTGTCATACCATGCAAACTACAAACATGCAAGAAAGAGTTAGAGACATGCAAAGTAAGGAGGATAAGAAAAAAAAAAAAGTAGGTAAAGTTAAACAAAAAGTGGGTTAGTTTACGCTACGAGCTACATCTACATTCGTGTTAGTCTAATTTTTTTTTTTTTTTTTTTTTATTTTATTGCTGGCATCACACGCTGGCATGTCACAAGCTGGCATTCATCGTCAACAGACTCATCCTCGAGCACCACCACCAGAGCTCCTGTTGTTAACTTTCTTTTTTAATTTTAAACAACGTTAATATTTTAAAATGTCTGTCAAGACGGTTCTTAAACATATTAACGCTGGTAGAATGAACGACTGACGCGGGAAGATTATTCCATTTATCAATTACTTTAAACGTAAAGAAGTTTTTAGCGATATTAGTAATGAAACGTCTGCCACGCAACTTAAATCCGTTATTGCGAGTATTACTATTATCGAAAGTGAACAATTTGTCAAAATTTACGTTATCGATGTTATTAACGATTTTGAAAACTTCAATAAGCTCCCCCCTTAATCTCCTAGTTTCGAGTGAATACAAGTCTAACTCTTTAATCCTATCTTCATAAGGCTTATTGCGCAATGACGGAATAAGTTTCGTGGCACGACGCTGAACCCTTTCTAACCTATCAATATCCTCACGCAAGTACGGGCACCAAAACTGAACGGCATATTCTAAATGAGGCCTGACTAGGGACTTGTAAAGGGGCAATATAATATCCTTCGATTTAAATTCGAAATTACGCGCTATGAAGCCTAACATCCTATTAGCTTTTGCGCAAGACTCCAGGCACTGGTTCCTAACCTTTAAATCTTTAGTTACGCGTACGCCTAAATCTACTTCCTCGTCAACGCTCGCTAACTCCCTATCATCCATCGTGTACGCGTAATTATTGTTGCGAGAACCTATATGCAAAACTTTACATTTATCTACGTTAAATTGCATCTGCCACTTATCCGTCCACTCCATAATCCTATCTACATCGTCTTGGATCCTATTTCTATCGTCCTCGTTAACAACCTTACCGCCTATTTTAGTATCGTCCGCGAATTTTGACACGTTACTAGTCAATCCTACATCTATGTCGTTAATGTAAATTACGAATAACAATGGGCCTAACACTGAACCCTGTGGGACACCGCTACCTACATCTAACCACCCCGATTCACTACCATTAACTACGACCCTCTGCCTCCTAGCACGAAGCCATTCTTCTAACCAGTTAGCTACCTGACCGCGTATACCGTGCGCTTTAACCTTCGCAATTAGTCTCCTATGCGGAACTGTATCGAACGCCTTTTTAAAATCTAAATAAATAACGTCAGCTGCCTATGCCTATCGTATTCGCGCACTATTTCGTTATAAAATTCTAACAAATTAGTTAAACAAGACCTATGGCGTCGAAACCCGTGCTGACTACTATTAATCAAACCTACTTTCTAAGTGATCGATAATACGATCCCTAACTACGGATTCCAAAAGTTTACCGACAATTGACGTTAAGCTAATGGGCCTATAATTGCTAGCTACCGCGCGGTCGCCTTTTTTAAAAATAGGCGTGACGTTAGCTAATTTGAAGTCTTCAGGAATAATCCCCGTTTCGAGTGACTGATTAAAAATCTTCGTTAAGGGGCCTACGATAACGTCTTTCAAATCTTTCAAATGTCTGGATAAAAAGCGTCAGGGCCTGGAGCCTTGCTAACTTTTAGCCTATCGATATAATGCGCAATCTCAGCCTCGTAAACAGTTATTTCATCTAAAATAGTCTCGCTACTAAATGGAACGATATCGTCACGTCGGGGACATTATTTACGTCTTCTACGGTAAAAACTGTCGCAAAAAAGTTATTGAAAATACCCGCCATCGCCTGAGCGTCAGAAGCCAAAGCGCCATTACATCCACTAGAGGGCCTATGTTATCTTTACCGGCTTACGATTATTTACGTATTCAAAAAACTTTTTTGGATTATGTTTACTATCCGCAGCTATAACTATCTCTAAATTACGCTTGGCATTCCTAACTGATCTTTTAACCTGACGTCTAAGCTCGATATATCTATTAAAGTTAGCTACCTGGCCATTGCGCTTGTTAAGTCTATACGCTCTATTACGCTCGTTTATGAACTCGCCTATTTCCCTAGTCCACCACTTCGGCCTACCACGATTTCTAACGCGCTTGGGCCTACGAGGAATAAACTCCCTTTCAATATTCCTAAAACTTTCTTTAAACGCCACCCAACGCAAATTTGTGTCATTACCCATAAATAAGTTATCCCAGTCCACTACTCTCATCCTATCAGCAAAACTATCAAAATTAGCCCTACGAAAATCAGGGACTTCTATTACGTTACTATCCTGTGTGTTTTCTATCAATAACTTAAACCTAAGAATTTGATGATCGCTACATCCTAAACTCTCGCCTACTTCTAAACCTTCGACTATATTCTCGCCGTTCGTCATCACCAAATCTAAATATTATCACCGCGCGTTGGTTCGGTAACTATCTGTCGTAAAAAGTTATCGTCCATAAACTCAACCAGTCTCAAACCCTCTTCATTACCCGTAAAATTCTCGTAATTAACATTAGGGCAGTTAAAGTCTCCGACAATTATACTATTCCGATTGTCAATAAAATTACCAAGAAGTGAGTAAAATCTAGTATCTATATCGAGGGGTTGAACGGGAGGTCTATAAACAACACAAAATTAAAACTAATACTACGCGCCCTAACTTCAACACAGATCGCATTAATTGCTGCCGGAAAATCTAACTTAACCTCGATAGCCCTAAGGGAATTACGAATGTACAGCAAAACGCCGCCTCCAAATCTATGTAACCTATCATTAGTAAAGTTTAAAACCCGGTATATCAAGTTCCCCCAACAAGTCCCGAGTCACGGTATTTAACCAAGTTTCAGTGATAGCAACTATATCATAGTTGCCGGAATAAATTACCGCCTTAAATTCATTTAATTTATTTCTAATACTACGCGCGTTGCAATAAAAGACGTTTAAGTTATTTTTTACCACGGGCCCGCGTTTTAAACTATTTATCACGTCGGGCCCGCGTTTCCCGGACCCACAACGTTTAAAGAAGGCTTCGACCTATACAGCTTTCGCACGTTTTCGTCTATTAACCTACCTAGCCTAGCATTACCTATTTCATTAAAATGCACCCCATCTTTTATAAAAAGGCTAGGATCATTGAATTCGGACCACAGCTTTACGAAGGGTACACTTTCCTCAGCACAAATCTCTTCTAATTTGTTATTCAAAAATATTGTTTTGACGTAATTCTAAGACCCAACCGTGCCTAGGGGTAATACCTAGAACTAAAGACCTATCTGACCTCGCCTTCAGGGACCTAATTAACCCCCTATATCTCTCCAAAAGGTCAGGCACTCTCGTATCGGGCCTATACGAGTCGTTGCCTCCTACCATCGTCACCAACATTGAGTGACGGGAAGCAACGTCAACCCTATCCACTTCGTCTCTAACTCTGTCAACCCTGGCCCCTGGGAGACAGACCCTCCTCCTATTGGTTGGATTCCGTTTAACGAACTCTTTGTCCATGTGGCGCACTAAAGAGTCCCCAATTAAAATAGTTTCCCCCTCATTCACGTCCCTTTCCAAATGGGCGAAAGGGTTCGAAACCTCGATAGGGGGGGGATTCCTATCACCTAATGTACGCGGCCTAGCTCCACCCTTAACCTCACTAAATCCCTCGCTATCTACTACTCTCGGACTAACCTTAACCTCTTCCTCGACTCTATCTAACCTTCCCGACAAGCTACCTAAACTAGAAACTAAGTTACGCACCTCACCCTTCAAATTACTAACGGATGGTGTGTCCTATTTCGACACTTTACTAACTTTCCGGCTGGGTAAATCTCCCATTGATTCCGGTTAAAAAAAATCCATCCGTAGTAGGATGTCTGTCTGAAAGGTGGCGACTGTGTCCACTATACAACATTTCGCGGGGTATACCGCGTTTCCAATTTCTAAATATAACTCAATTTCTCCGTATGTGGGTATGGGTGTGCCCGTAACTCCTCTAAGTTGGCAGGATGGTGCCTTAAGTTCATATTTAATTTGTACTCTCTAGTAATTCATCTACGCATTGTTTCTTAATTAACGTCGCGTGTGCTCCTGTATCTAGGAGAGCAGTTAAATCTTGGTTATCGTACTACAACTTATTATTAAATCTAGAGGTCCGCACCTATTATCCTGATGAGGAGTTTGTGTGCGTATCTGGGCTTACTACTGTAATTTAGGAGGGAGGAGGTTGAACTGCTGCCCCAATGTAGGGTCTAAAAAAGGGCTCACATGGTTTTCTATGGGAGGACCTGGATCATATTCTACGGGGATATCATACGCTGAAGGGTGTTCTTGAAAACTGTTCTCTGGGGAAAATGATTCCTCCCCGGGTACTTCTACGTACCGAACTAGTTGACCTTGCTGGTTGTATTGGGTTTATACATGGGGTAAGAGTGTGGGTGACCCTGTGGTCATGATTTATTGGGTTGGTAGTTCGACTGAGGCTGGGAATGGACTGGTTTCTGGGGATTGGGTGACTTTTGGGATACGTTTTGGGACGTGGTTGGTTTGGTTTCTGAAAGTGGAGTCTATACCCTGCAGGGGCTTTATCAGTACACTTTTGGCGATCGCCACGGCGATGACCATGTTCGTGACAGTGGGAGCAATACGAGGGGTAATTACATTGACTTATCATATGCCCGCTATCACAGTTAAAACACTGTGGAGGAGGGCGTGTATTCTGGGTTTGGGGGGCTTGTTTCTGGGGTGTTCCCTGTATTTGCCTTAGTTTATATGTTGTTGTTGTTGCTGTTGGTATTGGTGTTGTGGCTGCTGCTGGAATATACTGTACAGGGTTTCTCTACCCTTTCGGTAGTTTTGGTTTGCTAAATCGGGGTGATGTTCCCGTGTTTTGTTTATGGCTACACTGACAGGTTTGTCAACATTT
>JAJOZX010004529.1:0-5000 GCA_023014485.1 Bathynomus jamesi | reverse complement strand
TCAAAGACTTTGCAATTAAAAAAAGTAGGAGAAAACTTTTCAAATATAAATGAAGTGGAAGTATACAAAAATAAACATTATTTTCCATCTTACTGTAAGTTTTGTTCATTTCAAAAAAATAAATTTTATTTTATGGTTTATTTTTGTTTATATTTTGAATTACATATATATGGGGCACCAAAATCTTTTAAGTGCTTAGGGCCTCTAAAGGTCTTAATCCGGCCCTGTTAGGACTATAAATGAGGAATGTGTACCGTACAAAATTAAGCGTGCGAAAGTAAACAACAAGCCCTTGTGGTTTACTTCTAGAGTACGAGACATTATAAGAGTAGAGATAGGGCTTAGAGGCAACATAAGTGCGATAAAGACAATTTGTTGTTACGAAACAACTACATATCTCTGAGGCGTGAAGCGAAAAGTGTAATAAAAAAGTCCAAGCGCGAATTTGAAATCTCCATAGCTCGTGACGGTAAAGAAAAACCCCAAACGATTCTTTCAATACGTCAATAATAGAAATCCAGTAAAAAGTGTCTTAGGTCCATTGAAAAATGTAAATGGAGATCTAGTCTCTGAAAACAAGGAAATGGCTACCTTGCTAAACGAATTTTTTACGTCAGTTTTTACTATAGAAGATGTAACGAATATCCCTACGGTCATAGACATAATACCTTTTGATAATGGTAATATTTTGGATAATATTGTCGTTAATGAAGGGGAAGTAATGCGCTATATTGATAAAATGAAAACGCGTAAATCACCGGGTCCGGATTCCATATATCCCATACAACTAAAAGAATTAAAAGATAGCATTGTTGTGCCGCTAACAAAGATTTTTAATGCGTCTATTTCTGAGGGGTGCGTACCAGATAATTTCAAGTTAGCAAACGTAACACCTATCTTTAAGAAAGGCGATAAAGGTGCGGCGGGAAATTATAGGCCAATCAGTTTAACGTCTGTTGTAGGTAAGCTACTGGAATCAATAATTAGGGATCGTATAGTCGAACACTTAGAAGTGCATAATCTGGTTAGAAATACGCAACACGGTTGGTTTTAGGCGAAACAAATCTTGCTTAACTAATCTTTTAGAATTTTTCCAAAGCGTGGTTGACGTTTACGATAGACATCGGGCGGTTGATGTAGTGTATTTAGATTTTCAAAAAGCGTTTGACACCGTGCCGCACAAAAGACTCATTGAAAAACTAAGGCTCATGGAATCAGGGGTGTAGTAATAAATTGGCTAGAAGAGTGGTTGCGAGGCAGGAAACAGAGGGTGGTCGTTGATGGAGCGGAGTCGTGTTGGGCTAATGTAGCGAGTGGCGTTCCTCAGGGTTCTGTATTGGGCCCCTTGCTTTTTCTTATATATATTAACGATTTAGATGTCGGCCTAGTCAGTACAGTTTCAAAGTTTGCGGATGACACGAAGCTGGGTGGTAGGGCGATTAATGACGAAGATAGAGGTAAAATTCAGGAAGATCTGAATAAAATCGTTGATTGGTCAGTCACATGGCAAATGAGATTTAACGTGATAAGTGCAAAATTTTGCATATAGGTTCGCGTAACGGTAATTTTGCGTATAGTATGTCAGGAAAGATTTAACAAGCGTAGAGCAGGAAAAAGATTTAGGAGTTATAGTCACTGGTGATTTAAAAGTAGCGAAACAAAGTACAGCAGCGATCAATAAGGCGAACAAAATGTTAGGTTTATAGCTCGAAATTTTTAGTACAAATCGCGCGATATTATAGTTCCACTTTATAAATCATTAGTTAGACCCATTTGGAGTACGCGGTCCAATTTTGGAATCCGCTATGCGCAAAGATATAGACAAAATCGAAAGAGTTCAAAGACGAGCAACCAAGATGATTCCGTCGCTTAGGTCAAAGTCGTACGAGGATAGGCTTAAGGAGTTAAAATTGACAACACTCGAGACTAGGAGGTTAAGGGGTGATCTAATCCAGGTTTTCAAAATTATGAATGGGTTCGATAACGTAGATAGAGATGGCTTTTTCGAAATATCTCAATATAATAGGACTAGAAATAACGGGTGTAAGTTGACAAGTAGAAGGTTCGAGACAGCAGTTGCGAAAAACTTTTTTACGCATAGAATAGTAAATAGCTGGAATAGTTTGCCGGTAGAAGTAATTAGTAGCACGTCTATAAACATGTTTAAAATCGATTAGACGCGCATGTTGATAGAAAGGGTATAGTTTAAGGTAGTAAAATTAAGGCTTTGTGGGGATAGATCCCACAGCTCAACACAAGTGTTGTGGGATATAGGGAGGCAGCGTCTTGGGTTAGGGGATACTCTCTGTCCTTACACACCCCATTTAAAGAGATTCCTCTGCCGAGCGGTGCCCCCATAGTACTGTGAGGTATTGAAAAACTCATGATCTTCACTTGCCCCACAAACACCTTTAAATGGGAGACCCATAATGGGTGCACACACATTTCTACATTACTGTACAGTCTTTACAGCCACACCTACACTTTTCCTCGTAAGTGTATATATTGTAATGTATATGGTTGTAAATTTTGACTTGGTCCGCAATCGATATGGACCGTGACTTGATGGATACGGTAATGAAATTGACTGGATTCTTTGGATCTGATATTTGCATGTCCGTTATAAATAGATATAGAGTGTAACATTTGTGGATAGTAGTCTATTATGACTTGATCTCTCGATCCAGAGATTCTATCTTTAGTTTTAAATCGATAATTAATTAGTTTTAAATTGATAATTATTTAGTTTCGTAAAAATTGGTCGTTGCCAAATTACCGGCAGTTTTTACATAAATTTCTTATGTTCTTGTGGTTCGGAACCCACGTAAAATTGTAGGTCCCCTCCGCCACCACGGAGGACATACACAATACACGATTACGAACACAGTTAGGTAGACCAGCCATGAGTGGATCCTAGGGTCTTTGTTGGTCTGAAACATTATAAACATTATAACATTATAACATATATACCGGGTGTCCGAGAATTATCTGTACAATTTTTGGCTGTTATTAAAAGTCAACCGTGAAGTGTAGAAATTCCAGTGTTGTCCCATTTTACAGAGAATCTCATTAAGTTTTTTCTGATACCACGTTTTGACAAGTTTTTTAGAAATGTACGCGGGTGACAGACATTGATGATTTAAAAGCAAGAATCACAGCTGCTATTGAGCGAATTGATGTGGATATGCTGCAGCGTACATGGCAACATTTGGAGTATCGATTGGATGTTTTGCGAATCACTAATGGTGCACATATCGAATGTTTGTAACAACGTTACTTTAATAAAAGAAACTTTTGAAAATACAGATTCTAAATAATCTTGTTTAAGATTTTACGTGTGTTATCAAGAATTTTATTAAAAGACGAAATTGTACAGATAATGTTCGGACACACTGGAATTTCTAAAAAACTTGTCAAAACCTGGTATCAGAAAAAACTTAATGAGATTCTCTGTAAAGTGGGACAACACTGCAATTTCTACACTTCAGGGTTGACTTTTAATAACATCCAAAAATTGTACAGATAAGTCTCGGACACCCTGTATATATATATATGTATATATATATATATATATATATATATATATATATATATTTTGGATAATATAGTGGTTAGTGAAGGGGAGGTAACGCGCTATATTGATAAAATGAAAACGCGTAAATCACCGGGGCCGGATTCCATATATCCCATACAACTAAAAGAATTAAAAGATAGCATTGTTGTGCCGCTAACAAAGATTTTTAATGCGTCTATTTCTGAGGGGTGCGTACCAGATAATTTCAATTTAGCAAACGTAACACCTATCTTTAAGAAAGGCGATAAAGGTGCGGCGGGAAATTATAGACCAATCAGTTTAACGTCTGTTGTAGGTAGGGTTGCCAGACGTCCTTTATTTCAAAGGACAGTCCTTTATTTCGATCTCTTGTCCTTGTCCTTGTCATTTATTGAAGCGTCAAAGGACGGCATATGTCCTTTATTTCTATTTTTATGTCTATTTCAAAATCATAAATAATAAATCCTTTAAGAAATTTATTATAATTACATAGGTATTTTTTTGCATTTTGTTCCTTGACAGAGTAGGTAACCATTATCATTGCATCGTTAAGGCTTAATAAGTTAATAACAGTGTAGGCTCATTGATTTCTATGTAGCCGCAATAGATAATTCTGTGAGCTCTACTGCAATAAGCGGAGTGCCCCCACAAATGTGTACGACAACTTATTTTTCCATACGCTGCGTCGCTGAAAGATACAGTAGTGGTACTGCTCTCGTCTATATTCAAGAACATTTTAAATATAGTAAAAATCAAAGATGTTGAAATAAATATTTATCCTATAACATTTCAAATTTTTTTTGGGAGCATCATTCTCTCTCTCTCTCTCTCTCTCTCTCTCTATATATATATAATATATATATATATATATAAATTTGAGAATCTGGGAGTGGCAGCTTGAAAACGTTTTGAGTGTCCTTTAATCCGGTCATCAAAATCTGGCAACCCTAGACTTGTAGGTAAGCTACTGGAATCAATAATTAGGGATCGTATAGTCGAACACTGAGAAGTGCATAAGCTAGTTAGAAATACGCAGCACGGATTTAGGCGAAACAAATCTTGCTTAACTAATCTTTTAGAATTTTCGAAAGCGTGGTTGACGTTTACGATAGACATCGGGCGGCTGATGTAGTGTATTTAGATTTTCAAAAAGGGTTTGACACCGTGCCGCACAAAAGACTCATTGAAAAAACTAAGGCTCATGGAATCAGGGGTGTAGTAATAAATTGGCTAGAAGAGTGGTTGCGAGGCAGGAAACAGAGGGTGGTCGTTGATGGAGCGGAGTCGTGTTGGGCTAATGTAGCGAGTGGCGTTCCTCAGGGTTCTGTATTGGGCCCCTTGCTTTTTCTTATATATATTAACGATTTAGATGTCGGCCTAGTCAGTACAGTTTCAAAGTTTGCGGATGACACGAAGCTGGGTGGTAGGGCGATTAATGACGAAGATA
>JAJOZX010004528.1:287500-392516 GCA_023014485.1 Bathynomus jamesi | reverse complement strand
CTTATAACTTAAGGAATTGTACTACCGTGACGTCATAGTTAAATTTTCTTTATTTCACATTTTTTTATACATTGAATACTAAACCTTTACACTGAGATAACTAATATTCAGTGTATGGTAAACTCCCCTCATATAATGTTTATAGCAAGATATGCAATAGGGTCATATGTATATGGTATCTTGCGTAGCGTTCCTTATAGTAAACGCTTATTAATTCATGTCATTCACTTTATTATTGTTTATCTATCCCTATCAACCCACAATCCATGTGTACATGGTTGCCCTTGTAATTACGTTCATATATATCTGTCGTACTGTTCGACTAATTCTTCTGAAGGCGTTCATCCTTGACCTCTCACAAGATTTTCGTTTGCTGCTGACCCAAATATCCAAATTCAGCTTTCTGAGCGCAACGCTATTTTACCTATACTAAGCCATCTCGCCAACTAAACATATTCGGAGCTATTGAAGAATAGGGACCCAGCCTTCCTTAGTTAGGCTTATAAGGCTAACTATCGAAAATATCACGACCTAAACCTAACCAATCGTTAGGTTAACTGTACGCCCTTGACGAGTGGTTAGGTTAGGTCATGATATTTTTCGTTAGTTAGCCTTATAAAGCTAACTAAAGAAGGTGGGGTCCCTATTCTTCAATAGCGCCCATATTTCATTGGAATATCTTCAGAAACTCTCTCTTGCATCTGCTGGAAATTCATAACATTAAGTTATAATACGTATCATCATGCTATGTCACTGGTTCGTTATCGATCTACGTCACTAGTTATCCATGTTCTATTAATTATACCTATATTCCTAACTCTCATTTGAATTCTATGTTACTTATGTGTTACGTTATCATAAATGTTCGTGCAATTTCAATGGGAAGTACATCGTATCTTTCCTCCGTTTACATCATGAATGGCTACTTAGGCTTTCAATCTATGATAAATAGCCATTTTCTAATAATATTTGACATAATTGGGTCTTATAATAATTATAGTAACTATAGTTAATTATAAATACTATATAGCATTATTATTAATTCCATTTAAATTATAGGATAATGGATAACTCTCCTGCATTATAAAAATAGATAAATCGCGTAGACAATTTAATACTGCAAACAGCTGCAGCCTTATTAATTGGGAATGATGGAGAAGCTACTGTAAGAGTGTTGTTTGATAGTGGTAGCCAGTGTAGCTTTATTAAGACCAGAATTTCCAGAAAATTGAAGTTTAAAGAACTTAAGAGGGAAAATTTAAGAATTTCTGGGTTTGGGGGTTAAATATCAGGTAGGTTATTCAACAATCTGATAAAATTGTAATTAACTTTCAATTGCACTTCCCCCAAAATTTAGACTTAGTTATTTCTTTGTATTGTAAATTAATTCATTCCTGCTTGAGTCTTAGACGAAGGAGGTCAAACAAAACCTCCTTCCCTTTGATTCCTGTCTGAGTCTTAAATCAAGGAGGATGAACCACCTCCTCTTTAATTCCCGCTGTAGCCCTTGACTGAGGAGGTGGAACCTTCTCCTCCTAAACTCTGACCCTCGGCAGAGTTAGAGGCCCTTAGACTTTTGCCCAAAGCAATCAACCCAATTTAGTGAGCGTCGGCAGTATCTCTGCCTTTTGTAACAATTCTCAATAAAGTTTAATGGCGTGAATCAAAACTCGAACTGCGGTACTCTTACATTTTATTTCAGTTCCTCATTTTGTGTGTGTGTGTGTGTGTGTGTGTGTGTGTTCACATTGTATCGTAAACCGCTTCCACATCTCCGATGTCCTAAGGCTAAGGCTGAGCAGTTCAACCTCGAGGACCACTCACGTCAGATCGTCCAACAGTGCAGCCTTTATAAAAGCCAGTGCACGCGCGACATAAACATTCTTTTTTGTATATTTTTATTGTTTACACTTTTATACTTTGTATACTGTTTGTAATACTTACTTTAAAAAACTGCATTTTCGGGGGTTAAATATAATTCTAAAAAAAATATCATCCTATTTCTCCAAGTACTTCCAATCTATAACTTTAAACACATTAAAGGTGGATATCTGAATTTCAATTTTTGCTTGCTCAAAAATACCCATAAGAAAAAATTCATGAAAATCACACGTATCATTTCTCTTTGCACTTTCATCATTGCTCAGTTTCTGACATGGAGCCTAAAACATGTCAATTAACGGACTTATAAAAAGCGACAGATTTTTAAATTAGGACGATGACGGTGACGATAACGATGATGATGGCAAAATTTTGCTAGATTAGATTTCTAAATATGTAAATCTTCGATTATTTGTATATTATTTGATTTTTTATTAGCTTGTATTAATTTATATATATATACAGGTGTTCGAAAAGTCCCGTCACTCGCTACAAAATGTACATATTGTAATACCAATTTTATTTTTGTGTGATTAATTGTATTTATATGTGGTAGGTGTAATTTAAGAAACAAGTTACTAGCAACAATTACTTTAATTACAGTAAATACACTTGCTAATGACAGTTACTAATCAAGAGACTATCTGTGTGTTTCTGCATGACTGTATCGCTTAATTCATTAACAAATGATGGATGGTATGGTTTCATGCCGAGATCTTTTGTCATGTGATCTCTCATTGTGGACATGGGGACTGCAAGTTCTTGCGATCGTTTCCGAAGTAATTTTTTCGGTGAACGAGCCACCGATGCAATCGCACCTTCACATTGTTCTGCTCGCGTTGTTGGTCTTCCCGACCGTGGTCTGTCCTTGATGGAACCAGTTTCAAACAGCTTTTTCTCCCAGCGTAATACTGTCTTGTTTGGTGGTGCAGCCTTATTGAATCTTGTGTTGAAGTCATTCTGGATATCATGCATCGTTTTGCCAGTATGTGACCTTTCATGAGACCATGTGCTCATCACTATCCTTTCCTCCAGAGTGTAAGTGGACTGGTCTGCCATTATTCACACAACTCTAATACCTGGAAAAGAAAAAAATATCAATGAATCGCATAAATAATTAATCACACAAAAATAAAATTGGTATTACAGTACGTGGAGCAAGTGTAATTTACGTCACCCTATGGTGCCTAGTATAGTTTACGTTCCCCTACATTATCCTAGTGTAGTTTGCGTTCCCCAACTTTGTCCGTGTATACCTAATCAAATAAAAAGTTAAAACTAACGAAAAATTACGACTTAACCTAACCAATCGTCAATTACATATATAGGCCCACCTGAAGATCAGGGCCTCCAGCCTTCTTTAGTTAGCTTTATAAGGCTAACTAACGAAAATATCACGACCTAACCTAACCAATCGTCAAGGGCGTACAGTTGACCTAACGACTGGTTAGGTTAGGTCGTGATATTTTCGTTAGTTAGCCTTATAAGGCTAACTAAAGAAGACTGGGGGGGGGCCCTGATCTTCATTCAGGTGATCCATAAATAATATATATATATATATATATATATATATATATATATATAGATATTATATAATTCACAGCAAAATTAGGTTTTTTGAAAATAAATAAATATCAAAAAATATAAAATAATTTTAGCCACATTTTCAACAAATCTCAACTGTATACACTGAGACGTGTGCGCATGTACATGTACGGTATGTATGTAAATAAAGACTCTCATACTCGTAAAGGACCCGTGTTTGAAATAAGTTTAATTGAACCAGAAACCAAAGAGTCTTTAAATTTATTTATCAAACGTTACCCAAGAGACTCGAGTCTCTAGTTTCCTCGTTATGGCTTGGAAATAAATTAATGGTGGGAAGTGGATTTCTAATCAGGGTCGTCTTTACGAGTTTAAGTTTAATTGTGTATTAATTTGTGAATAAGAATAGGTTTGTAATTTGGTTTTTTCTTTGTTTATTGCTCTATAATCATACTTCATTCCTTTACATGTAAATTACTAAAATTTTCTAGTGCTAATTTCGTCACGTAAAATTAAAATCAGTAATTTATATCAATTTCACTAATTGAAATCAATAATTATTATAATTTCCAAAGGCTACACTAATTAAATATGTATCATAATTAAAATTTCGGAGCTATTGAAGAATAGGGACCCCAGCCTTCTTTAGTTAGCTTTATAAGGCTAACTAACGAAATATCATGACCTAACCTAACCAATCGTCAAGGGCGTACAGTTAACCTAACGATTGGTTAGGTTAGGTCGTGATATTTTCGTTAGTTAGCCTTATAAGCCTAACTAAAGAAGGCTGGGGTCCCTATTCTTCAATAGCTCCAAAATTTCCTCTATTTTCTTATGCAAATAAATAAGAAGAAATGTTGAAATAGGAATTTAAAAATGTAAGTATCAGATTAATTTCAACAAAATTAGCGTCTGTTGAATTAAGAATTGAAAAAATATTAGTTGAATGAAATGAAAAATACTTTGTTAAAAAGGACGTTCTCATGAACAATTTTTTTAATGTGAATCAACAAAATCCGGCTCTCTGTGCGATCGGTGAGGAGGGCCAGATACTGGTAAAGAGGCAAAACTAACGCGACCCAGTGCGCTAACTCCTAGATTGTATTACCATCGGGAGTCGAACCCCTGACTCAGTGTCTTCACTGAAAGGGGAACGGTGTTATCCACTAAATTACAGACGCTGACTGATATTTATTATGGTTGGTTATTTCAACAAAATTAAATGTACTGAAACAAAATGTATTTGTATCTCCATTAAAAGAAGTCACCAGATAATCAAAATTGTTGGGATTACAAAATTGGGGGTTAATTAATATGATTTGTGATAGAAATTTGGTAACATAAATGAAGAGCACAAGTTAGGTTTAAATAGATAAATTATAAAGTTAGAAAATAGGCGTCAGATACATTTACACGAGTATGTGACTTTCGGCACGAAGCCAGAAGAACAGGTTTCAACACGTTCATACGTGTTTAGAGACAAATTACTGTTCCACAAATAAGGAATAAGTATAGCCGTCACCTCCCATTTGGTCCAATCCTGTAATTAGATAATAGATTAGTGTTAAGATAGTCTGAGATATATTTGAATGATTTAATAATGTTAAAATATGCCAAATAAGCTAATTAAACGATAAAGACAGATAGGGATTAAAAAAAAAACTCATGAAATAATATAAGTTCTTTGTAGTTCCAAGTTTATACAACAGAAATTTGTTAAAACATTTCGTCTGACGCAATCATTGATGGGAACTGTAATCTGGATAGAGACAGAAGAGCATAGCTGATAGCACAGATTGGGGTGGGAGGTTGAAAAGTCTGACAACCATGTGGAGAGCGATAGTCAGTCGAGAGGAATTGTCACCGAGAATGGGTTGTCACCGCTCATCATAAAATCTTATCTTCCCCTCTTTGTCACTTTGAGTGTTTCCATCCTACCCGTGAAAAATGGGGCCCACTTTTAAGATGAATTTATAAAAGCAAACTCATTTAACTCTCCTAAAGCCTACTGACAGGAAACTTTCCTTCAGAACTTCGGCCTAGTTTTCTCCCATTGTAGGCCACATTAGTCATTTCCTTAGACCTATTTGAATTTCCATCAAAACCTATTCCCCTTTATTAACTGTATAACGTAAGTGTAATTTAATATAACCTGTGAATGAGCATGATATTAAAGAAAAAGTACTGTACTGTATAAAGCTTAGTGGTGTTTTTATAAGTTAAAGTAAATTTCGAAATTACTACAATTACAAAGATAAACAATGTTAGTTCATTAAAAGGCCGCTTCACACAAGCGTCTTTTTCTAGAAGGCATATGTTCACACACGTATTGTGTCGCGCGCATCACCTCAGTTCGCCTGCATCTGCTCGTGATGGGAGACGTAAACAAGAGAATTGTTTGTGTGTATTTGATGAATGTTATGAAAAAGCAAAGAAAATGCAAATGGTGGGTCCATCCTAAAACAGCACTAGACAAGGATAATACAGAGGCACTTGCAGTAGGGTATTAACTCTGCCAGAGCTGAAACACAACTGACGCGCGACAAAAAATACGTTCGTCTGAAGTACTCCATTGCCACACGAAGAATTCTAGAACGCTCGGCGCATTTTAATGCGTCGCGTTTTGGAAGTACGGGCGTTTGGTGGCGTCTGCGCCGCGTTTGTTTTGTCGTGCGTACGCCGTGTGAACGGTCCCTTTGAACTCCTTTGGTTTCTAAAACGAACGTTAGGAAACGCGCGACAAAAATAAGCTCGTGTGAAGCGGCCTTAAGTGGAAATAATACGAAGAGAAAGACAATATCAAATGCCCGCGCTACCATATCAAGTACAAATTGTATCATACCCACCCACGAACGGTGTGATGGGTTGGAAGAGAAACAATGAACGCTTATCATTTTCATTCATGTGGGTCACCGGGGAAGGGAAGTACCCCGTGAGAGAAAGCCGAGTTCAACAAAATCTGGAATTCGGATGGTAACGCAAGAAATAATCTATGAGCTTATGATGACATTATGCATTTATGTTTAATCCTCTTTACGCGTAAAGGCTTTTCGTGAGATGAAGTTAATTAAATCGTCTCGTGTTAACCGAAATAGAGAATGAAATATTACATATATATTCGCGCTCTTTTCTCGACATTTTCTACGTGAATATTAATAATATCTGGGGTCGTTTAACCTTCTTCTTAACGGCAAAGGAGGGGACTTACAGCTTTACGTTGGATCCGAGCTACGGGTCGATACATCATCTAAAAGCGGAGGAGTGTCACCCATCAAGCTACTGAACATATCCTATGCTATACCCAACGTCGCATAACCTTACTGATCTAATGGGAAGTGGGGTTGCAAAGTGGCCACGACTTACCCTTTTTCACACGAGGGGAAATTCTACAAACATTAAAAAAAAGTTACACCGAAATAAAGTTTTATGTTGATGCGTTTGTCTTTAACTGGAAACTGACCTTCCTTTAAGTCGCTTGATTCGAACTCTTTTCTTTATTTAACTCAAAAATAAAAATAATTATTAAATTTTATATTTATATTTTTCATATAAAAGATAAAAAAAATACTTTCCTTTACAACGGCTTCGATCACAAGTTAAAACTTTTTTCCATTTCGGGGCAAAATCCTAATAATTTGGTTGTCTTCATGAAACTTCACTGAATTTACAAAACAAAAGTATTTCAGAAGAGATTTCTTTGAAAGAGTTCCTACTGTAACATACTGAAATTTAGATGCTTTCTAATAAAGTTTTAACTTTATTATCTTTTAAGAGACTTATTAATTCTTTTTACGCGTCAACTATTTTAGTCTTCGTTTTGCAGTTCCTAAATTATTATTAATTTTTCTTTTTAATTAAGATTAATAGCGGATGTATTCCACATTACAAAATAAAAAAAATTAGAGGTGGGTTTCTTCTATATATTTTGGGAGAAGTTGGATGATCACCTATTTGCTTCACTGAAATACCAAAAACGCCATAAAACGACGGACTATGAAGTTTCTTTTCTTTTAAAGGCCATTTTGGGGTGAAACGAAGGAGATCATTAAGTTTGCTCTATTCCAATTCTCTTTTCATTGCGACGAAACACGGTTTTAGTATGAAATGAAACAAAAAACCTTCTTCTATTTTGTATAATTCTATTTTATTTCCATTTCTTTCTTGTATTAATCGCCAGTCGCTCTAATTTTGTTAGTTTATAAAACAACAATATTTGTACTCATTTGAAAAACGTTTATCATAATAAAAATAATTCACAAGCGATTCGATTATAAGCGTTGCCATATATATATATATATATTATATATATATATATATATATATAGATAAGCAAACAACCACAAGGAATAATGTGATAATGTGAATATATCACGAAAGCGCTCGGACTTTGTGTTCCTTTTCCTTGTGGTTGTTTGCTTGATTAATAAGGTCACGTGTTATTTTGTGATTCTAGTGCATTATATATATATATATATATATATATATATATATATATATATAATATATTGAAAGAATTGTTAGACAGAAAATCTATGACTTCTTGGAAACTCAGAAAAATTCAATGATAACCAACACGGGTTTCGGTCAGGCAGATCATGCCTGTCACAACTATGGAACACTACAACAACATTATTGATTCACTTGAAAGTAATGAAAACTATGATGTTACTATACACAGACTTTGCTAAAGCGTTCGACAAGTGTGACCATGGAATCATAATACATAAACTGAAATATATGGAATAACAGGAAAAGAGGGAAATGGATATATAATTTCCTTAGTGATCGGAGGCAAGTCGTTACAGTACAAGGAGTATCTTCATCAGAATCAGAGGTCCTCAGTCAGTACCACAAGGAAACGGTATTAGCTCCACTACTCTTCATAATCATGCTAACTGACATAGATGAGGACGTTACCAGAGACAGCACAGTAACATCCTTTGCAGATGACACAAAGATCAGTAGAAAAATACGAAACCAGAAGACATATGATCTCTACAAACCGACATAAACAAAATTTACAAGTGGACGGAAGACAACAATATGAAGTTTAACACCGAGAAATTTCAGCTATTCGGTACGGAAAAAGAGAAGACCTAAAGTCCATGGATATTATACCCCAAATGGACAGGAAGTCCAGAGAAATTCCAGAGCAAAAGATTTAGGGGTTGTAATGACAGATGATGCGAAATTTGAAACACAAAATAAGATAGCAGTAAACAGAGCAAAGAGAATAACGGTCTGATATTGAGAACTTTAAACGAAGGATAGGAATGTAATGATCCCCCTACTGAAAACCTTGAAATACCCAAACTGGAATACTGCTCGGTCCTAACATCCCCATATAAAAAAGAAGACATTAGACAGCTGGAGGGGATTCAAAGAAGTTTCACAGCCAAGTCAATGGGTGCAAAGAACTAAATTACTGGGAAAGGTTACGAGAACTAAACCTATATTCACTGCCAAAGAGAAGAGAGAGATACACCATTATTTACACTTGGAAAATAATGGAGAAACTAGTCCCTAATCTTACTCTGAATCCCATAACTCCCAAACAAGGTGGAAGGTAGAAACGTAGACTGTGTCGTATCCAAATGAAGGGCGAGACAGGGAACATCCTTAACCTGAAAGAAAATAGTTTTGTAGTGAGAGGACCAAAACTATTTAATCACTGCCCAAAGACCTAAGAACACGAAGGGAGTTGCAGTGGAAATCTTAAAAAAAAGACTTGACGCCTGCTCAGAACAATCCCCGATGAGCGGCGTACCTGGCTATGTGAGGTGGAGAGCGCAAGAATCCAACTCACTACTTCACCAGGCCAACTCGAGAGGAGGGGCGACACGCTTGACCTTCGCGAATGAGAATCATCACGTGGAACCTTTGTAAGGTTGTAAGGTAAGGTTATATAGTTCGGGTGCGGCAAAGTAAGCCCTTTTTAGTTTTCTCTTTTATTGAAGGAAATAAATCAATTACAGCATTTTAGAGAAAAAATAAGGTTTTTAAGAAAAATACAGCATTTTAAGAAAAATAATAAGTACTTCTCAGTAAAAAACTAAAAATACTGGAATTTAAATAATTTTGTGGTTGGGTTATACTGTATAAAACTATAAAGATACAATTATTAAAAAGCGCGTTACTTTTGCCGCACCCGTATGGTAAATGACAAATACCATAGTTTTTCTTTTCATGATGCAAGCCCGACGTGGGCAACGGGTCTCTCGCAAAGAGGTCCCATAAATATAGCTTCCCTCACCAGCTATCTGCAAAGCAGACAGGATCCAGCTTTGGGACATGGATCTAGGGTTTAAAGCAGCCTAGCCCCACTACATTTAGACCTCAATATAAGGAAAAGACTCGCTTTAAACCTAGATCCATGTCCCAAAGCTGGATCCTGTCTGCTTTGCAGATAGCTGGTGAGGGAAGCTATATTTATGGGACCTCTTTGCGAGAGACCCGTTGCCCACGTCGGGCTTGCATCATGAAAAAGAAAAACTATGGTATTTGTCATTTACATACGGGTGCGGCAAAAGTAACGCGCTTTTAATAATTGTATCTTTATAGTTTTATACAGTATAACCAACCACAAAATTATTTAAATTCCAGTTATTTTTTAGTTTTTACTGAGAAAGTACTTATTATTTTTCTTAAAATGCTGTATTTTTCTTAAAAACCTTATTTTTTCTCTTAAAATGCTGTAATTGATTTATTTCCTTCAATAAAAGAGAATAAACTAAAAAGGGCGTTACTTTTGCCGCACCCGAACTATATAACCTTACCTTACAACCTTACAAAGGTTCCACGTGATGATTTCTCATTTCGCGAAGGTCAAGCGTGTCGCCCCTCCTCTCGAGTTGGCCTGGTGAAGTAGTGAGTTGGATTCTTGCGCTCTCCACCTCACATAGCCAGGTACGCCCGGCTCATCGGGGATTGTTCTGAGCCAGGCGTCAAGTCTTTTTTTTAAGATTTCCACTGCAACTCCCTTCGTGTTTCTTAGGTCTTTGGGCAGCTGATTAAATAGTTTTGGTCCTCTCACTACAAAACTATTTTCTTTCAGGGTTAAGGATGTTCCGTCTCGCCTTCAATTTGGGAATACGACACAGTCTACCGTTTCTACCTTCCACCGTGTTTGGGGAGTTATGGGATTCAGAGTAAGATTAGGGACTAGTTTCTCCATTATTTTCCAAGTGTAAATAATGGTGTATCTCTCTCTTCTCCTTTGCAGTGAATATAGGTTTAGTTCTCGTAACCTTTCCCAGTAATTTAGTTCTTGCACCCATTGATCTTGGCTGTGAAACTTCTTTGAATCCCCTCCAGCTGTCTAATGTCTTCTTTTTTATATGGGATGTTAGGACCGAGCAGTATTCCAGTTTGGGTATTATCAAGGTTTTCAGTAGGGGGATCATTACATTCCTATCCCTTCGTTTAAAAGTTCTCAATATCAGACCCGTTATTCTCTTTGCTCTGTTTACTGCTATCTTATTTTGTGTTTCAAATTTCGCATCATCTGTCATTACAACCCCTAAATCTTTTGCTCTGGAATTTCTCTGGACTTCCTGTCCATTTGGGGTATAATATTCCATGGACTTTAGGTCTTCTCTTTTTCCGTACCGTAATAGCTGAAATTTCTCGGTGTTAAACTTCATATTGTTGTCTTCCGTCCACTTGTAAATTTTGTTTATGTCGGTTTGTAGAGATCCTATGTCTTCTGGTTTTCGTATTTTTCTACTGATCTTTGTGTCATCTGCAAAGGATGTTACTGTGCTGTCTCTGGTAACGTCCTCATCTATGTCAGTTAGCATGATTATGAAGAGTAGTGGAGCTAATACCGTTCCTTGTGGTACTGAGCTGAGGACCTCTGATTCTGATGAAGATACTCCTTGTACTGTAACGACTTGCCTCCGCTCACTAAGGAAATTATATATCCATTTCCCTACTTTTCCTGTTATTCCCATATATTTCAGTTTATGTATTATGATTCCATGGTCACACTTGTCGAACGCTTTAGCAAAGTCTGTGTATAGTACATCATAGTTTTCATTACTTTCAAGTGAATCAATAATGTTGTTGTAGTGTTCCATTAGTTGTGACAGGCATGATCTGCCTGACCGAAACCCGTGTGGTTATCATTGAATTTTTCTGAGTTTCCAAGAAGTCATAGATTTTCTGTCTAACAATTCTTTCAAATATATATAATATATATATATATATATATATATATATATATATATATGCACTAGAATCACAAAATAACACGTGACCTTATTAATAAGCAAACAACCACAAGGAAAAGGAAACACAAAGTCCGAGCGCTTTCGTGATATATTCACATTATCACATTATTCCTTGTGGTTGTTTGCTTATATATATATATATATATATATATATATATAATATAATATATATATGGCAACGCTTATAATCGAATCGCTTGTGAATTATTTTTATTATGATAAACGTTTTTCAAATGAGTACAAATATTGTTGTTTTTATAAACTAACAAAATTAGAGCGACTGGCGATTAATACAAGAAAGAAATGGAAATAAATAGAATTATACAAAATAGAAGAAGGTTTTTTGTTTCATTTCATACTAAAACCCGTGTTTCGTCGCAATGAAAAGAGAATTGGAATAGAGCAAACTTAATGATCTCCTTCGTTTCACCCCAAAATGGCCTTTAAAAGAAAAGAAACTTCATAGTCCGTCGTTTTATGGCGTTTTTGGTATTTCAGTGAAGCAAATAGGTGATCATCCAACTTCTCCCAAAGATATAGAAGAAAACCCACCTCTAATTTTATTTTATTTTGTAAATGTGGAATACATCCGCTATTAATCTTAATTAAAAAGAAAAATTAATAATAATTTAGGAACTGCAAAAACGAAGACTAAAATAGTTGACGCGTAAAAAGAGATTAATAAGTCTCTTAAAAGATAATAAAGTTAAAACTTTATTAGAAAGCATCTAAATTTTCAGTATGTTACAGTAGGAACTCTTTCAAAGAAATCTCTTCTGAAATACTTTTGTTTTGTAAATTCAGTGAAGTTTCATGAAGACAACCAAATTATTAAGGATTTTGCCCCGAAATGGAAAAAAGTTTTAACTTGTGATCGAAGCCGTTGTAAAGGAAAGTATTTTTTTTATCTTTTATATGAAAATATAAATATAAAATTTAATAATTATTTTATTTTTGAGTTAAATAAAGAAAAGAGTTCGAATCAAGCGACTTAAAGGAAGGTCAGTTTCCAGTTAAAGACAAACGCATCAACATAAAACTTTATTTCGGTGTAACTTTTTTTTAATGTTTGTAGAATTTCCCCTCGTGTGAAAAAGGGTAAGTCGTGGCCACTTTGCAACCCCACTTCCCATTAGATCAGTAAGGTTATGCGACGTTGGGTATAGCATAGGATATGTTCAGTAGCTTGATGGGTGACACTCCTCCGCTTTTAGATGATGTATCGACCCGTAGCTCGGATCCAACGTAAAGCTGTAAGTCCCCTCCTTTGCCGTTAAGAAGAAGGTTAAACGACCCCAGATATTATTAATATTCACGTAGAAAATGTCGAGAAAAAGAGCGCGAATATATAATGTAATATTTCATTCTCTATTTCGGTTAACACGAGACGATTTAATTAACTTCATCTCACGAAAAGCCTTTACGCGTAAAGAGGATTAAACATAAATGCATAATGTCATCATAAGCTCATAGATTATTTCTTGCGTTACCATCCGAATTCCAGATTTTGTTGAACTCGGCTTTCTCTCACGGGGTGACTTCCCTTCCCCGGTGACCCACATGAATGAAAATGATAAGCGTTCATTGTTTCTCTTCCAACCCATCACACCGTTCGTGGGTGGGTATGATACAATTTGTACTTGATATGGTAGCGCGGGCATTTGATATTGTCTTTCTCTTCGTATTATTTCCACTTAAGGCCGCTTCACACGAGCTTATTTTTGTCGCGCGTTTCCTAACGTTCGTTTTAGAAACCAAAGGAGTTCAAAGGGACCGTTCACACGGCGTACGCACGACAAAACAAACGCGGCGCAGACGCTCACCAAACGCCCGTACTTCCAAAACGCGACGCATTAAAATGCGCCGAGCGTTCTAGAATTCTTCGTGTGGCAATGGAGTACTTCAGACGAACGTATTTTTTGTCGCGCGTCAGTTGTGTTTCAGCTCTGGCAGAGTTAATACCCTACTGCAAGTGCCTCTGTATTATCCTTGTCTAGTGCTGTTTATAGGATGGACCCACCATTTGCATTTTCTTTGCTTTTTCATAACATTCATCAAATACACACAAACAATTCTCTTGTTTACGTCTCCCATCACGAGCAGATGCAGGCGAACTGAGGTGATGCGCGCGACACAATACGTGTGTGAACATATGCCTTCTAGAAAAAGACGCTTGTGTGAAGCGGCCTTTTAATGAACTAACATTGTTTATCTTTGTAATTGTAGTAATTTCGAAATTTACTTTTAACTTATAAAAACACCACTAAGCTTTATACAGTACAGTACTTTTTCTTTAATATCATGCTCATTCACAGGTTATATTAAATTACACTTACGTTATACAGTTAATAAAGGGGAATAGGTTTTGATGGAAATTCAAATAGGTCTAAGGAAATGACTAATGTGGCCTACAATGGGAGAAAACTAGGCCGAAGTTCTGAAGGAAAGTTTCCTGTCAGTAGGCTTTAGGAGAAGTTAAATGAGTTTGCTTTTATAAATTCATCTTAAAAGTGGGCCCCATTTTTCACGGGTAGGATGGAAACACTCAAAGTGACAAAAGAGGGGAAGATAAGATTTTATGAAGCGGTGACAACCCATTCTCGGTGACAATTCCTCTCGACTGACTATCGCTCTCCACATGGTTGTCAGACTTTTCAACCTCCCACCCCAATCTGTGCTATCAGCTATGCTCTTCTGTCTCTATCCAGATTACAGTTCCCATCAATGATTGCGTCAGACGAAATGTTTTAACAAATTTCTGTTGTATAAACTTGGAACTACAAAGAACTTATATTATTTCATGAGTTTTTTTTTAATCCCTATCTGTCTTATATCGTTTAATTAGCTTATTTGGCATATTTTAACATTATTAAATCATTCAAATATATATCTCAGACTATCTTAACACTAATCTATTATCTAATTACAGGATTGGACCAAATGGGAGGTGACGGCTATACTTATTCCTTATTTGTGGAACAGTAATTTGTCTCTAAACACGTATGAACGTGTTGAAACCTGTTCTTCTGGCTTCGTGCCGAAAGTCACATACTCGTGTAAATGTATCTGACGCCTATTTTCTAACTTTATAATTTATCTATTTAAACCTAACTTGTGCTCTTCATTTATGTTACCAAATTTCTATCACAAATCATATTAATTAACCCCCAATTTTGTAATCCCAACAATTTTGATTATCTGGTGACTTCTTTTAATGGAGATACAAATACATTTTGTTTCAGTACATTTAATTTTGTTGAAATAACCAACCATAATAAATATCAGTCAGCGTCTGTAATTTAGTGGATAACACCGTTCCCCTTTCAGTGAAGACACTGAGGTCAGGGGTTCGACTCCCGATGGTAATAACAATCTAGGAGTTAGCGCACTGGGTCGCGTTAGTTTTGCCTCTTTACCAGTATCTGGCCCTCCTCACCGATCGCACAGAGAGCCGGATTTTGTTGATTCACATTAAAAAAAAATTGTTCATGAGAACGTCCTTTTTAACAAAGTATTTTTCATTTCATTCAACATAATATTTTTTTCAATTCTTAATTCAACAGACGCTAATTTTGTTGAAATTAATCTGATACTTACATTTTTAAATTCCTATTTCAACATTTCTTCTTATTTATTTGCATAAGAAAATAGAGGAAATTTTGGAGCTATTGAAGAATAGGGACCCCAGCCTTCTTTAGTTAGGCTTATAAGGCTAACTAACGAAAATATCACGACCTAACCTAACCAATCGTTAGGTTAACTGTACGCCCTTGACGATTGGTTAGGTTAGGTCATGATATTTTCGTTAGTTAGCCTTATAAAGCTAACTAAAGAAGGCTGGGGTCCCTATTCTTCAATAGCTCCGAAATTTTAATTATGATACATATTTAATTAGTGTAGCCTTTGGAAATTATAATAATTATTGATTTCAATTAGTGAAATTGATATAAATTACTGATTTTAAATTTTTACGTGACGAAATTAGCACTAGAAAATTTTAGTAATTTACATGTAAAAGGAATGAAGTATGATTATAGAGCAATAAACAAAGAAAAACCAATTACAAACCTATTTCTTATTCACAAATTAATACACAATTAAACTTAAACTCGTAAAGACGACCCTGATTAGAAATCCACTTCCCACCATTAATTTATTTCCAAGCCATAACGAGGAAAACTAGAGACTCGAGTCTCTTGGGTAACGTTTGATAAATAAATTTAAAGACTCTTTGGTTTCTGGTTCAATTAAACTTATTTCAAACACGGGTCCTTTACGAGTATGAGAGTCTTTATTACATACATACCGTACATGTACATGCGCACACGTCTCAGTGTATACAGTTGAGATTTGTTGAAAATGTGGCTAAAATTATTTTTATATTTTTTGATATTTATTTATTTTCAAAAAACCTAATTTTGCTGTGAATTATATATATATATAATATATATATAATATATATATATATATTATATATTTATGGATCACCTGAATGAAGATCAGGGCCCCCCCCAGTCTTCTTTAGTTAGCCTTATAAGGCTAACTAACGAAAATATCACGACCTAACCTAACCAGTCGTTAGGTCAACTGTACGCCCTTGACGATTGGTTAGGTTAGGTCGTGATATTTTCGTTAGTTAGCCTTATAAAGCTAACTAAGAAGGCTGGAGGCCCTGATCTTCAGGTGGGCCTATATATGTAATTGACGATGTGGTTAGGTTAAGTCGTAATTTTTCGTTAGTTTTAACTTTTTATTTGATTAGGTATACACGGACAAAGTTGGGGAACGCAAACTACACTAGGATAATGTAGGGGAACGTAACTATACTAGGCACCATAGGGTGACGTAAATACACTGCTCCACGTACTGTAATACCAATTTTATTTTTGTGTGATTAATTTAATTTATGCGATTCATTGATATTTTTTTCTTTTCCAGGTATTAGAGTTGTGTGAATAATGGCAGACCAGTCCACTTACACTCTGGAGGAAAGGATAGTGATGAGCACATGTCTCATGAAAGGTCACATACTGGCAAAACGATGCATGATATCCAGAATGACTTCAACACAAGATTCAATAAGGCTGCACCACCAAACAAGACAGTATTACGCTGGGAGAAAAAGCTGTTTGAACTGGTTCCATCAAGGACAGACCACGGTCGGGAAGACCAACCAACGCGAGCAGAACAATGTGAAGGTGCGATTGCATCGGTGGCTCGTTCACCGAAAAAATTACTTCGGAAACGATCGCAAGAACTTGCAGTCCCCATGTCCACAATGAGAGATCACATGACAAAAGATCTCGGCATGAACCATACCATCCATCATTTGTTAATGAATTAAGCGATACAGTCATGCAGAAACACACAGATAGTCTCTTGATTAGTAACTGTCATTAGCAAGTGTATTTACTGTAATTAAAGTAATTGTTGCTAGTAACTTGTTTCTTAAATTACACCTACCACATATAAATACAATTAATCACACAAAATAAAATTGGTATTACAATATGTACATTTTGTAGCGAGTGACGGGACTTTTCGAACACCTGTATATATATATAAATTAATACAAGCTAATAAAAAATCAAATAATATACAAATAATCGAAGATTTTACATATTTAGAAATCTAATCTAGCAAAATTTTGCCATCATCATCGTTATCGTCACCGTCATCGTCCTAATTTAAAAATCTGTCGCTTTTATAAGTCCGTTAATTGACATGTTTTAGGCTCCATGTCAGAAACTGAGCAATGATGAAAGTGCAAAGAGAAATGATACGTGTGATTTTCATGAATTTTTACTTATGGGTATTTTTGAGCAAGCAAAAATTGAATTCAGATATCCACCTTTAATGTGTTTAAAGTTATAGATTGGAAGTACTTGGAGAAATAGGATGATATTTTTTTTTAGAATTATATTTAACCCCCGAAAATGCAGTTTTTAAAGTAAAGTATTACCAAACAGTATACAAAGTATAAAAGTGTAAACAATAAAAAATATACAAAAAAGAATGTTTATGTCGCGCGTGCACTGGCTTTTATAAAGGCTGCACTGTTGGACGATCTGACGTGATGTGGTCCTCGAGGTTGAACTGCTCAGCCTTAGCCTTAGGACATCGGAGATGTGGAAGCGGTTTACGATACAATGTGAACACACACACACACACACACACACACACACAAAATGAGGAACTGAAATAAAATGTAAGAGTACCGCAGTTCGAGTTTTGATTCACGCCATTAAACTTTATTGAGAATTGTTACAAAAGGCAGAGATACTGCCGACGCTCACTAAATTGGGTTGATTGCTTTGGGCAAAAGTCTAAGGGCCTCTAACTCTGCCGAGGGTCAGAGTTTAGGAGGAGAAGGTTCCACCTCCTCAGTCAAGGGCTACAGCGGGAATTAAAGAGGAGGTGGTTCATCCTCCTTGATTTAAGACTCAGACAGGAATCAAAGGGAAGGAGTTTTGTTGACCTCCTTCGTCTAAGACTCAAGCAGGAATGAATTAATTTACAATACAAAGAAATAACTAAGTCTAAATTTTGGGGGAAGTGCAATTGAAAGTTAATTACAATTTTATCAGATTGTTGAATAACCTACCTGATATTTAACCCCCAAACCCAGAAATTCTTAAATTTTCCCTCTTAAGTTCTTTAAAACTTCAATTTTCTGGAAATTCTGGTCTTAATAAAGCTACACTGGCTACCACTATCAAACACACTCTTACAGTAGCTTCTCCATCATTCCCAATTAATAAGGCTGCAGCTGTTTGCAGTATTAAATTGTCTACGCGATTTATCTATTTTTATAATGCAGGAGAGTTATCCATTATCCTATAATTTAAATGGAATTAATAATATGCTATATAGTATTTATAATTAACTATAGTTACTATAATTATTATAAGACCCAATTATGTCAAATATTATTAGAAAATGGCTATTTATCATAGATTGAAAGCCTAAGTAGCCATTCATGATGTAAACGGAGGAAAGATACGATGTACTTCCCATTGAAATTGCACGAACATTTATGATAACGTAACACATAAGTAACATAGAATTCAAATGAGAGTTAGGAATAATAGGTATAATTAATGAGAACATGGATAACTATGTGACGTAGATCGATAACGAACCAGTGACATAGCATGATGATAACGTATTATAACTTAATGTTATGAATTTCCAGCAGATGCAAGAGAGAGTTTCTGAAGATATTCCAATGAAATATGGGAGCTATTGAAGAATAGGGACCCCAGCCTTCTTTAGTTAGCTTTATAAGGCTAACTAACGAAAATATCATGACCTAACCTAACCACTCGTCAAGGGCGTACAGTTAACCTAACGATTGGTTAGGTTAGGTCGTGATATTTTCGATAGTTAGCCTTATAAGCCTAACTAAAGAAGGCTGGGGTCCCTATTCTTCAATAGCTCCGAAATATGTTTAGTTGGCGAGATGGCTTAGTATAGGTAAAATAGCGTTGGCGCTCAGAAAGCTGAATTTGGATATTTGGGTCAGCAGCAACGAAAATCTTGTGAGAGGTCAAGGATGAACGCCTTCAGAAGAATTAGTCGAACAGTACGACAGATATATATGAACGTAATTACAAGGGCAACCATGTACACATGGATTGATGGGTTGATAGGGGATAGATAAACAATAGATAAGTGAATGACATGAATTAATAAGCGTTTACTATAAGGAACGCTACGCAAGATACCATATACATATGACCTATTGCATATCTATGCTATAACATTATATGAGGGGGAGTTACCATACACTGAATATTAGTTATCTCAGTGTAAAGGTTTAGTATTCAATGTATAAAAAAATGTGAAATAAAGAAAATTTAACTTATGACGTCACGGTAGTACAATTCCTTAAGTTATAAGTTAACTCAATTCTAGTATGTAAGTCTTTATTAAAATATAAGAAGGAAATAGAGGAAAATTGATTCCAAGAGATGCAGTGATTCCAATAAGAAAAAGTTCATAGACATTGGACAGATATAATACAGGACAGAGCGGGTAAAATCGGAACTATCTAAGTTACGGTTACAATTCAACGATATATATATATATATATATATATATATATATATATTATACTATTTTCAAATGCAGCATGTATGGTAAGGGGGTTATTTTTTTTGAAGATAGGCACAAGGGCTTTAATCTTATTGCGGCCAACATGCGTGAATGATATTAGTGGAATTAATCAATGGAGGGTCGGAGATAAGGTAATTACAGTTAATTATAACTAATTCCACACCTGAATGGTGACATATTGCGAGCAGTGGAACGGTACGGTGCGGATGAAGGTTTCATACCCGCACGTTCTTCGACGCATGCCAAATTCTATTTGTAACTTATGCACGGACCTCGCATACAAAATTGGTTGTTTCAGTGGTTTTATTTAGTGGGATGTTGATTTTATTTGAAATGACACGATTCTATACGAGCAAAATAAAAAACAGCAATTGGTTCCAAAAATTCTCTCTCTCTCTCTCTCTCTCTCTCTCACACACACACACACACACACACACAAGCAGATATTGTAACTTAAGTTATTGCTTTAATTGGAGACAATTAAATTCTTTTGATTTCACTGTATCAAATCTGTTATAAAGTAACGCAAATGAAGAAACAAATCGGATTTGAATTATATTAACGAGAGTAAACATGGACGCGTAGTATTTATTACACGTTCTTTATAACAATTGTATATTCGATAGTAAGATTTATAAGAAGTGTTGAAATGTTTTTACGAATTAAAAAACAAGTTGAAACTAGTTTGAATCAGTTCAAATCGGATTTGTCTCTTCACTCCCGTTATTTTATACACACCCTGTAACTTATTTATTGAACATCAATTATTGAATTTCCCGTATACTCGAACAAAAGACGTACCGAATGCGCTTATTGGCCTTTCGAATGAGAGAGGCATTCATTTGAACAGATGGCGACTTAATAACTCCTTTTAATTGCAATTTATAATGGTCACACTCAAATGTTTAATTGGAATCACAATTGATTCGTTTGCTTTCGAGAGAACACCAAACAGTACTCGCCAAAAGCAATGTTTCGGGCAAAAAGGGATTAGCTAAAAAATGTTCAAATTCCCCCCCCCCCCCTCTCTCTGTATTAATTAATAAGATTCGAATTGGAGACCTCCGAGTAAGTGTCGCGGACGCAAACCACTGAGATACAACAGGTTAAGTATTAACACTACCTGGGTAATCTTACAACGCTCGAATTTGTATTCCAACTTATAACGCTGTCGTAGCTCAATGGTTAGAGCCTACGACTCCTACTCAGAGATTCCGGGTTCGAGGCATGCTAGGATTTTTTTCCGTTGTGCAAAATCACGTCCTCGTGCGTGATCTTTATATATTATATATATATATATATATATTGTCAGATAATGTCCTCATAACAGTTAATTTTAAGCTACACTTATTTCATTTCGGACGTTCGTTTCGGGTGTCGGAAATTGAGATGGAACATCATCTCCGGTGAATATTGAGACTTAACCGTTGTCATTGCTTAATGCGATCGAGTGAGTTCGGATCGGAAGAGGATCAAAAGGGGACCGGAAGATAATCTGAAATGACCGTGAAATTCCCCACTTGGGGCCCATTTCCCCCACCCTGTTACCCATAATACTCTTTGATTTAGGATTAGATTCATCCCGAGAAGAAGAATAAGCGTATTAACACGCTCTAAAGATGGTGGATAGATAAAGAAGATTGTCTTTCGCGTCTAAGAGGACCAGTACACGAGGTTAAGCTACAATGTGTTTGTTCAGTAGTTGAGTGTGGGGGGGGGCCCTCTTCAGGTGATTCTGATCCTACGTAGGTCCCCTCCGTCACATCACTTTTGTCGTTAAGAAAGTTAAAGAACACAAACCATTATTATTATTATTATTATTATTATTATTATTATTATAAAATTAAAATTTGTATGACTTTATATTTATTATGCTTCAGTCATTTTATTTATTATTTATTTATTTTTTATTATATTTATTATGCTTTAAGAATTTTATTTATAACAGAGGTTCAAATTTAGGACAAAGAAGTAAAGAATTAAATAAAAAAAATTCGGATTCAGATTTTTTATTGTTGAAAATACAGCACAGAGAGAGAGAGAGAGAGTTACAAGGAGTTACAAGGACAAGAAGTACCTTAAAAAGCCTTACGGCCAATACCGAGGAGGTACCAATAGCAAAGGGTGCCAGGGAAAAAATTCTTGCACATTGTCACAGATAGTTTCCCGAACAGCCACCCCAGAAGACAATAACACATCCTCAAATAGTGTGCAAGATTCGGTCTAACCTTTTCTTGAACTGATCCAGAGAAGAACTGTTCACAATTTCTGAAGGTAACCTGTTCCACGTGCCACAGATATTATAGGTAAAGAAATTCCCACACACACTAGTGCTAAACCGTTTCAAGTCCAACTTCCAACCATCGTTGCGAGTCGAGTTATCGTTTAAACTAAACATGCTCCTAAAATCGACATCGTCGAACCCGCGTAAGAGCTTGAAAACCCATATGCCCATATGCCTAACAGAAGGAATTAACTTTGTGGCCCTCGCCTGGACTCGCTCCAGCCTGTCAATATCTTTTCTGAGGGTGGACGACCAGAACTGCACAGCGTACTCCAGGTGCGGCCGAACCAGGGAATTGTACAGAGAGAGCACAATCTCCTTGTTCCGAAATCGAAATTGTCTCCTGATATAACCCAATAGCTTTTGGGCTTTCTTCTCCACCTCTACGCATTGTTTGGTAAACTTAAGGTCGCTGCTAATTAGCACACCCAAGTCTTTTTCCAAATCAGTGACCTCGATATTACTCCCTAACATGGAGTAGTCCGACTTGGGATTGGCGTAGCCAATGTGCAAGTTGAACGGCATTTTCCATTTTTAGGACCACTCTCCCATCCTACGTAGGTCAGCACGCAGTTGCTCGATCGCTTCGGGCGTTCCAACATTGGTTCCAAGCTTGGTGTCATCGGCGAATTTGGCGATCCTACTGACGATGCCACCGTCGATATCATTTATGTAAATGATAAACAACAATAGCCCCAAAACGGAACCCTGAGGAACCCCGCTAGTGACTGAGGCCCAACCCTAGGTAGCCCCTTTAATTACAACCCTCTGCCGCCTATTCTTCAGTCAGTTTCCAATCCAGCTACCTATTTCCTCATCGATACCCAGCGCGCGGACTTTGGCCATTAGCCGGCGGTGAGGTACCTCATCAAAGGCTTTCTGAAAGTCGAGATAAAGTATATCAATCGCCCTACTTTTATTGTACTCACTCCACATGACGTGGTAAAACTCGAGCTTATGTCGCCTAAACCCATGTTGGAGTCCCCAAGCAGCTTGTAGGAATCCAAATGGTCAACGATCCTATCCGCTATTATCCCCTCTAATAATTTACCTACAACCGAAGCGAGACTAATGGGACGATAGTTTCCTGGACTTCGTGATCCCCTTTCTTAAAGATAGGAGTCAGGTTGGCTTCCCTTCAGTCACCAGGCACCTGGCCCGTCTCCAACGATTGTTGAAGACTGTAGCCAGGTGGGGAGCCACCTGGTCGCGCACTTCCCGCAAGACTCTGGGGAGGAACGGGTCCGGCCCAGGAGCCTTAAACACGTTCAGTTTGCTATTCTATCGGCAACGTCTGTCGCAGTACACCGAACACTATCCAGGCGAGCACCGTCGTGCCTGACGCCTGGCTCGGGATGACGTGGGTGTCTTCCCTGGTGAACACTCCCGCAAATACTCATTGAGCACATTAGCGATGTCCGCGTCGGGTGTCCGCAGCTCGCCGCTGCTTCTAATGGGCTTTCTACTATTAACATAACTGAAAAATTTCTTATGGTTCGCCTTACAGAGGCTTGCCACCCGGAGTTCTTCGTTACGTTTGGCTAGCCTAACTTTCGCCTTGACTTCCCTGCACAGACGGACATACGCCTCAGTGTTCTCGTGAGAAAGATTGGCTTTCGCTCTCCGATACGCAACTTTCCTATTTCGGATAGCCGAAGCGATTTCCCGACTGAACCACTTAGGCTGCGTTGAAGCAGGAGTGACCGATTTTGAGGGTATGGCAGCAGACTGCAGCACCATAAACTGGTCCCGGAATGCACGCCACACTCCCTCAACATCGCCCCCGACCTCTACCCCCATCTCACCTACGCTATCCCAGAGGCCAAGAGAGAGAGAGAGTTACAAGGAGTTACAAGGAAAAGAAGTACCTCAAAAGGCCTTGCGGCCCATACCGAGGAGGTACCAATGGCACCGGGTGCCAGGGAAAATTTTGTAAAAGTTTATTTTTCTTTCAACTATCCTAGCAGTAGTAGAAAACTGGATAGAAAAGTAGAAGGCTCTCTCCCCACCCTCCGCTCCCTCCCTGCCAGAGGCAGGTACGGAAAAAGGTTGAAGAAAATACCTTGACCCTGGAAAAGTAGCCAAGAAATTTTACAGGAAAGTGGAGAAATATAAATAGCTCTATATTTAGCTTGCTCACAGAGACACCGAGCAAGCGAACTCCTGCAGAGTTTTCTGAGGTTTTAATCTTAAACTATGAGTGTGTTCAGTACTTTGTCTAGCCTATTTTTAAACAGATTTACACTTTGACTGGAAACAACCTCTGAGGGAAGTTGGTTCCAGATATTAACTAGAGAGAGAGAAGAGAGAGAGAGAGAGAGAGAGAGAGAATATACGTAAGCTTTCAGTAAAAAGGATATTGATTTTAAGTAACTTTTTTATGCAGGAAGGATGGGCCAAGGGCGAACGTCCGCAAAAGAGAAGGAGAAGGAGAGAGCCAAAGTCAAGGTCGAGAGTTTTCAAAATACCTGGACACTATGCGTTTGAAAGATTGGAGGTCATAGACCGGTTGAGTAGATGAAAGATTGAAAGTTCCGATTAACTTTTGCGTTAGAGAGCTCGACAGAAAAGAGATGAGAATGTCGAAAGTCTGGTACTGCGAGCTCTCCCTCAAGGAGGAAGTATACAGTTAGAGAGTGAGGCAACATTGCGGCGGAGAGAGGGGGACTGAAGACAGCAAGTAAGATGAAGGCAGTTGATGAGGCGAAAAGCCTTTGATTCCATCCGGTCAAGTAGAGCTGTGTTGGTCGAGTCACCCCAACACATGAGAAATCTGCTCCATACAGAGACAGACAATACCCTGTACAGAGAGAGCAACTGAGCGGATGTGAAGAAACTGTAGGGATGGTACAGCATACCTCACCTCTTAGAAGTTTTTTGGAAAGAGAGTACATGCAGGGCCGCCTAGATCTGACCCGGGGGACAAGCCGAAGTCCAACTCTGATTGAGATGTTCGTGAAAGCGTTGAGGAAAATCCACATCAGTCCGACGACGCAACCAGGAATTAAACATTTCAAGAAGTTCCTTACATCGAATTTTAAGAGAGGATATCAATCTTTACCCGAACAAAATTCAAATTGCTCAAGAAATTAAACCACAAGATCATCAGAGTCGGATAACGTACGCTAATGCGATTTTAGGTTTACGCAATGAAAATGAAGATTTTCACCAGATATTAAATTTGTAATTAAAATCGCAATAAATATATTTTCAAGTGTTACAAACCTTTTTTATTTGAGCACCAAACAAAAAAGTTATAGCCAAATAAAACCCCTCCAAGACTTTTGGGACACCCTTTATATATATTATATATATTATATAATATTATATATATATATATATATATATATATAATATACATATATATATATATACTGTGTATATATACACACACACACTAGGGCACTCAATATATTTTGCCCCACCATTTTTTCTGAGCTGAATAATCGGCCATGGGGCTGAAATGTCTTTTGGGCCGTAAGTTTGAACTTTCTGCGCTTCACATAACCGGATTTTTCCAGTTTGAACTTTCTGCGCTTCACATAACCGGATTTTTCCAGTTTGAACCTCCCTCCTAGTATAAAACCACTTTTAAACGCCCTTGTGTACAACCGATGGTTAACGCAGTTTCGAAAATGGCGTCTGACAGTGATGTGCGTCGTAAACAGAAGCTGTTATCGAGTTCTTAACCGCAGAGAAGGAAACAGTTGGAAATATTTACAAACGTCTACAAAACGTTTATGGAGATGCTGTTGTTGATCGAAACACAGTTGGACGCTGGTCTAAACGTGTGAGATCATCGGAGAGAGGGAGAGCCAGCCTCGATGATGAGCCACGCAGCGGTCGCCCGGCATCGGCTGTCACATCTCCCACTGTGCAACGTGCTAACAGCATCATTCGATCAAATCGGCGCGTCACATACAAGGAGCTATCAATAGAGCTAGGAATTAGTGAAGGAAGTGTGAATACGATAATTCAGCAACTGGGATACTCAAAAGTGTGTTCACGGTTTGTTCCTCGCGAACTGACTGAAGATCACAAAGCTCAAAGAAAAGAAATTGCTTCAGAGTCGTTGGTTCGATACGAGACAAAAGGGGATACTCTTCCTTTCACGAATTGTGACTGGGGGTGAGACTTGGGTACACCACTTTGAACCTGAAACAAAGCGCCAGTCTATGGAGTGGCATCACGCAGACTCCCCACGCAAGAAAAAATTCAAAATAGCTCCCTCTGCAGGAAAGGTTATGGCCACCATCTTCTGGGACATGAAAAGGGTGATTCTGGTGGACATTATGAAGAAAGGACAAACAATCAACTCAGAGGCATATATTGCTACCCTACAGAGACTCCAGAGACGTATAAAGCGAGTTCGACCGGAGAGAAAACTGGAAGACGCCCTTCTTTTGCACGATAACGCAAGACCATACAACAGTTTGTAAACAAGAGAGGCCATCAAAAAAATGCGCTTGAGTATGTTACCCAACCCTCCATACAGCCCGGATCTGGCACCTTCAGACTTCCATTTGTTTGGGCCAATAAAGGATGCTATTCGTGGAAGAAAGTTTCAGAGTGACGATGAGGTTGTTGAGGAGGTTAAGAGGTGGCTCCAGCGGAACCCAGCGGACTTTCACCAGCAAGGAATAAAGGCCCTTGTTTCGAGGTGGAGGAAAGCCGTAGAAAAGGATGGAGACTATGTGGAAAAATAAAAACTTGTAAAAAAGGTATGTAACTACTTGTGTACAAAATTTCTGGAACTTACAAGGAAACTTGGAAAGAAAAAAAAAAGGTGGAGCAAAATACATTGAGTGGCCCTCGTATATATTACAGGGAATCTGTATAACTAGGGATTTCATGAAATCCGTTAAATGTTCAGGGATTTCATGTAACGTTAAATCGTGATATTTGTGTTAGTTTTAACGAAAATATCAAGACTTAACCTAGCCAATCGTCAAGGGCGTACGGTTGACCTAACCGGGCATTCAATAATTTTCCCGTAGGTTTAATGAAAACATGAAGACTTAACCTTACATGAAATCCATGACCATTTTAGGGATTTCATGACATCCATAGTTACACAGATTCCTGTAACGTATACACACACACACTCGTGTGTGTGTGTGTATATATATATATATATACACATACACACACACACACACTGGGGCCTGTATATATAATATAATATATATATATATATATATATACACACACACACACACACAGGGTGTTTCATAACAAGTGGGACGCACTTTCATGATGGATTGACGACCTGAAAACAATGAAAAAAGTTTATATAAACATATGTCCGAAATCGCTTTGTTTCCGAGTTACAGCCCGTTTTGTGTTCCAGCAATTGTTTCCGCAAACTGTTTACAAACACTGCTTGCCAACAATGTTTGTGAGTGTGTACAAGACTTATTTCATGTATGGCCTTGCCGAGTGTAATGTTTCGTACACTCTATGACATGTTTCAATATCGTTGAGTGTAGAGCCATTAGTCAGTCAGAGGTACATCGCGGTGTTTCACTGTTCGTATTCGTAACTTCTTACCGTGAATAAGTGTAGTCTTGTGAAAAAAAAAACTTTAAAAGTTTTTGTGCTATTCAGTGATAGTGTGCATTTGAAGTGAGAATGGAGGCTTATTCGAACAAAGAAATGGCAGACATACATCTCGTGTATGGACTTGCCGAGTGTAATGCGGCCGCAGCAAGACGTCTGTATGCGGAAAGGTTTCCAAATCGCCGTCTGCCAGATAAGAAGACCTTTCAGAGAATAGACGAGTGTCTTGGTGATACAGGATCACTCAACAAGCGAGTTTCAGATGGTGGTAGACCATTCAGCGCCAGAACTGTTGAGTTGGAGGAGCGGGTCCTGAATCGCGTAGAGGAACATCCTGGTGTCAGCATCCGAAGGATAGCAGCAGCAGAGGGTGTAAGATACACAACTGTGTGGAGAATTTTACGGGAACAACAGCTTTACCCATATCACATTCAGAGAATACAAGGCCTTACTGAAGCTGATTTCCCACCACGAGAGGCTTTTTGCACTTGGTTCCTTCAACAGTGTACTCGCGATCCTCTTTCTATCCTCCGTGTTGTTTCCTGATGAGGCTGCCTTTACAAGAAATGGCGTGATCAGTTTTCACAACACTCATCACTGGGCCGAAGAGAATCCGCATGCATCATCCAGTCAAGGCACTAACAATTTAGTATCAATGTACGGGCAGGACTTATTGCCGACGACTTAATCGGTCCTTTTGTTTTGCCTGGAAGATTAACAGGAGAATCCTATTCCAATTTTTTAAGGAATGATTTAAGCGATTTACTAGTTGAAGTTCCTCTTGGTGTCCGACGTCGTATGTGCTTATGCATGACGGCGCTCCGCCTCATTTTAGTCGAGTAGCCAGAGACTATTTGGATGACCATTTCCCTGAGAAATGGATAGGCCGTGGAGGACCCATTACGTGGCCTGCTCCCTCCCCGGACCTGAATCCACTCGATTTTTACCTGTGGGGTCATCTGAAATCCATCGTTTACGTGACACCCATTGACAACGTTGAAATGCTTCACCAACGTGTAGAACAAGGATGCCAGAAAATCCGAGCAATACCTGGAATGTTTGAACGCGTCAGGCAGTCTATGACGAAGCGTGTTCAGGCGTGTATTCAAGCGCAAGGCGGTCATTTTGAGCACTTCCTTTAAAAGTAAAGCGGATACTTGCTGGAACACATAACAGGGTGGCGCAAAAGTCAGGAACCATAGGCACATTTTAATAATTTGTGTTTTAAGATGTGTTTTGTTCTTTTCAGATTTGTTGTTGAACCTATGGCACAGAAATTGACAATAGATGAACGGGTGGAGATAGTTTTAATGTGTGCAAGGCGTGGTAACACATACCGATCAGTTGCTACTGCTTTTAATAACAACACCCTGAGAGGCCGCCAGTTGTTCAGGCATCAATTGGAAAACTGTTCACTCGCTTCAAAGAAACGGGAAGTGTTCATGATAGGCCGCGTAGTGGCCAGCCAAAAAGTTCAACCGATGCAGCAACATCACTAACGGTACTCAATCACCTCGAAAACAGCTCACCTAAGTCCTTAAGAAAGTTATCCCAGGAAACGGGTGTCTCCAGAAGATCCATTCAACGAATTCTTACAACAAATCGTTTCCACCCCTACAAAGTCCAACTCGTTCAGGAACTGCACGGTGACGACAGAGACCGTCGTGTAGAGTTCTGCCAGTGGTTTCTACAACATCGACAGCTTCAACGAAGGATCATGTTCAGCGACGAAGCGATATTTCACCTCAGCGGTCGTGTCAATAGACATAATGAACGCTATTGGGCCAGTGAGAACCCCCACTGGGTGGAGGAAGGACATGTGCAATTCGATCCACGAATTATGGTGTGGGCTGCGGTCCTGGGGAATCGGTTAATTGGTCCGTACTTTTTCGACGGCAATGTAACAGGTGAAACATATCTGCATATGCAGGACCGTTTTAAGATCTTCGTAGGCCCTAGGCACACTTGCATTCGTGGATCCCCCCTGTGGCCCCACATCATTTAGCTGGTAAAGTGTCTTTCTAAATTTTAGAAAAACGCTAAAACTAAATTCTTCCTAATTTTCAACGAATTATTTCCAGCCTACTGAAGACTGAGTGATTGCTGATCTGATTCTCCAGACATCGATTCTTGAACGAATTGGCTATCGAATCTTTTCGTTCATCTAATTCACTGGTTCCCAAACTATGGGTAAATTACCGCCGGGGGGTAATGAATGATTTTTTGGGGGGTAATGGAGGCGGCAGTTAAAAAAAGAAGAAAAATCGCAGACTGAATCTGAACATAATGTAACCGCGGAAATTAATTTTGCCAGTCTTGCAAGCACAATTATGAAATACGTAATTCCTGTTTACCTGTTGGTAAATATTGTGTATATACTATATTCGAGTCCAGGATCATTGAGATTTTGTCTTCGTTTGCTTGGTTTGATTTAATATTATTTTTATTTTATTTTTTTTGCCTACTTAGTAACAAGTAAAAGTTTACTTCACCCATAAACAAGTAATTTTTTTTTTAGTTCTCCACAGAGGTTTGAAAGGTGAGCATTGCCAATATATACCGTATCTTATATTTATCAAGGTTATAAATATAAAATTATTGTGTATGTATGTGTATTATTCTTGTCAGTAATTTCATTTCATTTTGTGTGTGCTTTCTTTGAAGGGGGTAATATGGACGGAGGAAATCAAGAGTTTGTGTAACGAAGGAGAAAAGTTTGGGAACCACTGATCTAACTGATTCATTCAGTTCGAACGAATCGTTCGCGAACGACACATCTCTAATTTGACAGTTGATTGTATTGGAAGTTAGGAACAGTTTGAAATTTACCTTATTAGATAGTGAAGGTTAGTTTGTGTGCTGTATTTATTTACATTCTGAATTACATAAATTAGTCGATTTAAATTATATAATTGTCGTTTTTATTAAGTCGTTTATTTTTTAAGATTTTTTATCCTTAGGCCTTAGCTGGAAAAATGTCTGACGGATATAAGAAAACATGAGTCTGGATTTGAGAAACGAAAGAAAAGAAGCATTGAAAAAGATGAAAGGCTCGTTACTTAAATTCATTACCGTAGATACGAAAAGCAACAATGGTAGTTCTTGTGCCAGTTTCTATCCGCACCAGAAATAACGCAAAACAACGCTGATGCCAAACAAAGTGAAACGGATGTTATTAATACTAAACAGGGAAAAAATGAAAAACAAGTGGAAGTGTGTCAGGCTGATCCAGAAGTAACAGTTCCAGTAGATGTGATGATAGCAGTACCAGACACCGAATAAAAAATCAGATTTGGTTTTGAAAATAAACTATAGCAGTGATCCAGCTGAATGGGACATCACTGCAGATCTCGTAAATTACTATGCAGAAAATATCCCTTCAGAATTTGGAATCCAATTTTCTCTTAAAGGGTAGACAATTTGGTGAAAAGGTGAGGTATGCACGCACAGAATATTTTATCAGGCGATTGACAAATGGAGAGAGAGTCCGGAGAGACTGGCTTATTTATTCTCCTTCAACTGGTCAAGTGTATTGTGTGCAAACTATTCAGTGCCAGTGCCAATGAATTTTGCAATCAGTTTAATTAAGACAGGTTTTGATGAGTGGAAAAATGCAACTGCAAGGGTTACCTCACATGAGAAATCAAAGGATCATCTTGGCGCTCTATCAGTAATGCTACAACATCAGAAGTTCACAAGAACTGATACAGAATTGCAGCAGGTGAAGGAAAAATTATGCAAATACTGGACTCAAGTTCTGAAGAGAATAGTTGCTGTAATAAAATTTCTTGCTGAATGAGGATTAGCTTTCCCTGGCGAGACTCATTTACATAACTGTCCAAACAATGGAAACTACCTTGGATGCATTGACCTTCTAGCCAAATTTGATCCGTTTCTTAAAGAGCACTTTCGAAGATATGGAAATCCAGGAAAGGGGAATGTATCTTATCTTTCTGCGAGTATGTGATTAATTCATTGACGTATTAGGATCCAAACTTATGAAGCAGATATCTGAAATCTAGAATTCTAAGTATTATGGAATCAGTATCGATTCAACTCCTGATATTACTGGTCATTCGCTATGTACTCAAAAATGGAAATGTGGTTGAGCAATTTCTTCAGTTTATTCCTATTGAACAACATGATGGAAAATATTTATTCGATCTTTTACTGAGTAATCTCAAACTTTATGATATAGATATTACAAACTGCAGGTCACTCATATGATAACGACAGCAATATGAGTGGAATATATTCTGGTGTCCAAGCTAAATTTGGAGAAGTTAACAATTTAACTGAATGGGTTCCATCCGCTGTCCACAGCCTAAATTTGGTTGGGTCAGCTGCTGTGGAGTGTTGTTTAGCAGCAGTCAACCTTTTGGGAATTTTACAGTCAGTCTATACATTCTTCTCAGCTTCACCGTAGAGATGTTCTAAATTGGTAGAAAATATGAAGGAAAATACCTATGTTGTACAAAGTTTGTCAGAAACCAGATGGACTGCACTGGCATTGAGTTGTGCTGAGTTGTGCACCATTATGAAATTGTATGATAGTCTTTTAGCACATTTTCGTGATACTCGCAATAAATTTGATATGTTTGAGGCCAGGGCAAAAGAACTTACACCATCCGACTATAAGGAATGTACGCAACGCAAACGAATGAGAAAGCGATTTTTTGATGAAGTTACGGATAATACTGATCCTAGTTTAAATGTGAGTGCTAGCAACAAATTTCGTACAGTCTTTTCATCCTATAATAGGCAGACTTATAATTGAGATGGGTAAAAGGCGAGCAGCATATGTAACACTGTATGAAAGGTTTAATTTTTTTGACAGATCTATTTTCCAGTGATGAAGTGATTCGTAAAGCAAGAGCATTAACTGAAATGTATCCTTCAGATCTCGAAGATGCATTTATTGATGAGTTTCTGCTATTCTCGCGAATTTATGCAGACAAGAAATCTGTGGCCGAAATACTCAGTGCACAAATAGAGGATAAGCTGGTTACAAGTTTTCCAAATGTAAATATTGCATTAAGAATATATATCAATTTTTGGAACAACTTCAGAAGGAGAACGTACGTTTTCGAAACTGAAACGTATAAAGAATTATCTTCGGTCCACCATATGACAAAAAAAAACTCTTCTCTCGCACTCCTTTCTATTAAAAATGATTTATTGCGGGAAAGGACATTTGAAGATGTAATTCATGAGCCGCAGAGTTAATATAGATTGAGTTTTGTTAATTTTGTTTTGAATATAAAACATTTAAGTTATCATTTTTATTTAGCTTATTGAGAGTTGAGACATGTTAAGTTTTGTAGGGATAATTAATTAAAAAGCTATTAATTTGATTTTGCTGTTTCCTTTTCTTATTTTCGGGTCAGTAATTTTGAGGTCCCAAAATTTTTCGTAGACCCTGAAATTTTCGTAGGCCCTAGGCACTTTGCCTATTGTGCCTAATGGGTAAAACGGCCCTGTGCATATGCTGCAAACATTTCTAATGCCCATACTGGACGACATTCCATTGGCAGAACGGGCGGAGATGTGGTTTCAGCAGGATGGTGCATCACCACATTTCGCAACCATCGTCCGGAACTCTTTAATGAAACATTCCCAAGCAAGTGGATCGGACGGCGAGGGCCCGTCGAATGGCCACCTAGGTCTCCAGACCTCACGCGTCTTGACTTTTTCTTGTGGGGCCATCTCAAGTCGGTAGTCTATGCTGATCGACCCAGAACCATACGTTCTCTAAAGGGTAAAATCACATCTGAGTGCCAAAATCAGTACCAATGTGTTAAGGAATGTTCAAACACCATGCATTCAATGCGTCAGAAAGTGTTTCCAAGTGGAAGGCCACCAATTCGAACATTTATTATAATTTAATAAAATGTACCTATGGTTCCTGACTTTTGCGCCATCCTGTATAAGGGATTGAACTCAGAATGGTCCCCTGAGATCTTTCATGTTACACACAGACCGTGTATGGAACAAGGAACTCTTCTGGGAAAATGAAATCCACTATAGTTCGAATAAGTAATGGTAAATGACAAATACTATAGTTTCTCTTTTTCATGATGTTAGCCCGACGTGGGCAACGGGTCACTTGTGTAGTGACCAACTGAAGTGGCAATATTCCCTCAACACAGTTAGCGATATTTCCGTCACACAAACACGACCAAGATGACGTCACAGATGACGTCACATAAGCATGACTAAGATGACGTCACAGAGCGGGAATAAGGCATCACCTCAACTTCGTTACAAGGACCTGGACGCGGCTTTGCGGCTTCATCTTTTCCTCCGAAAACACCAGTGACATCAGAACGTTTGCCATGCAAACACCAATTGTGCAGGCCCTAACTTGGGCCCGGTGTCATTCACCTAACTTTATATATAGACTAATCATTACCTCGCGCGTTGTTAAATTTAAAGCCATTATTATATATTGAAAGAATTATTTCAAGTGTACACATTATTACAACTTCAAACATATTTGTCTCATTCATAAATCATTTATTTTGTGTAATAAAGGAAGAAAACTCATTCTATCAATCAACCTAATTAATAACTTGATAACATTCTTTGATCTAAAAGATCTGGTGACCTCGGCCTAAGCACTTATCATTAACAATCAGTCATTATCAATCAATTATAAACATCATTCATTATAGTACCGATTTACGCACTAAATTCAGAACTATAAATTGGTAACTATACTTGCAAAAAGGTCCCAAAATATAGCTTCCTTCACAAGCTATCTGCCAAGCAGATAGGATCCAGCTTTGGGACAGGATCTAGGGTTTACAGGTACACCTAGCCTAGTATATTCAGAACCTCAATATACGCTCAAATCTGCCAGTTGAGGTTTAAGTTTTGGGTTTTGGCTGAAAATACAATAGTTACCCCTTTTTCTTTGATGTATTCAATCCGACGTGAATGCAACGAGTTTATTGCGTATATTGAGATTCTGAATATAGTAGGCTAGGTGTAGCTGTAAACCCTAGATCCTGTCCCAAAGCTGGATCATATCTGTTTGGCAGATAGCTGGTGAGGGAAGCTATATTTTGGGGCCTCTCTGCGAGTGACCCGTTGCCCACGTCGGGCTAACATTATGAAAAAGGAAAACTATAGTATTTTTCATTTACCATTACTTATTCGAACTATAGTGGATTTAATTTACCCAGAAGAGTTCCTTGTTCCATGCACGGTCTGTGTTCAATATATATATATATATATATATATATATATATAAAACCTTTGGTTAGCTTCCGCCCGAATTGTTCATTCTGACGAAGGTCAAGCTTTTCACTCCACCTTAGACCTACAGTTTAACGTGGAATCCGAACCACGCCCCATCAGCAGCCCAGCGTCTTAACCACTAGGCCACCTAGGGTACCCATTTATCTACCAACCACTTTCTTTTTATATATATATATATTCCTAAGGTGTTAAATGCATTTAGAGTAGCAGATAATCCCGAACGTAAAGGAATTAAACTTTTTCCCGACATTGATTTTAAGAGTTTTTCCTCAAAAGAAGAAATTTTGCAAATATTTGAAGATGTATATTTGAAAAAAGCTATTCATCCATTTCGGAGAAGAGGTAGAAAATGCTATCGTGAAATGCCACACATACATTAAACCCTCGTCAGGAACCTTAAATTTACTTATTGTTGAAACCATGGGGTCTATTTGACCCCAGACCCAAAATCTTACAAAATGGTACTACAAAAAGACTGCAACGAAACAATCACGGGAATGAAATTGTATATTTAAGAATATTTAACGAATAATAATAACTCTTTCGTTGTTTTGACCCCCATAATACTTTCTGATGAGGGTTAAAGAATTGATCGTTACTCAGCACTGTGCATTCCTCGGAATAAAACCTCATTCTTAAAAATAATAATGAAAACAATAACGAAGTTTGATGATATTTTGAGTTTTAATTAAGTAATTTATTATCAATAATAATTAATAAATAAAAGTGAATAAGTGATTATTTGGGGGTGTTATTCATGCGAGAAAAGGTTCACCGAAAATAAATTTTAGGTCATGTCCTTTTTTCGAGCTTAAAAGCTTCGCTGTAGACGGATTATTGGGTAATTTAAGAGCAGAGAGCAGAACCCATGATTTTATTACGAGAAGATAAAAGGCTCAAAGTAGTTCCATTATTAAGAGTTACGTTCCAGCATTCATTATTTCTCTCTCTCTCTCTCTCTCTCTCTCTTCTCTCCTGTCTTAAGCACTTTTATTCAGACTCTACCATAAATATTCTTACTTAAATCGCGCGCGCACGCACGCACGCGCACACACACACACACACACACACACACATATATATATATATATATATATATATATATATATATATATATATACACACACACACTTATTTGTATCCTTCCCTTACACACAAACGCAAAGGCAAACGTAACGCAAAGAAATACGTACATACACACACACACACACACACACGCGTGCGGTCAGTTTTTTTAGTGTTTTATCATGTTTTTAATACTTTTTCTTACAGAATAGATATAGATAGATAGAAAATAGATAGCTATAGATATAGCAGTTGACGCCAACCAAAACGTGTTTATTCAGCGAGTCTGTATTATCTTTGGAAATTTATTTGAGCTCATGATTGCAAAGTGAAGGACTCCTTCAAAGTAAAAATTGAGTTTCCAGATAAAACACCATTAATTAAAACTGGGTTTTTGTTTACTCGCAAAATACGACATTCATAATGGTTTAGCGAAGAGAAAGAGAGTTGCTGCATTAGTCTTTATGAGAGGCATTTGAAATTCCTGGAACGCTCCGCAATTCTCGTGTACACAAAAATAGTTTGGGCGCTTTTAACTAACACTAAAATAGCCTTAAATTATTTTACCACTAGAAATTTTTCTTCTTTTCTATAAATTTGGGTGTCCCAACAGACGTATAGTTAATAATAAGGTTGTTAAATGGAAATGAAATAGATTAAAAATTGAATCCTTTTTCTATTTAATGCAATCGTAGCGCAGACCCCGAGTATCTGAACACGGTGAGAAGGAGCAAAGCCTATCTTTTTTGGCAGATTTTTGAAAAGGAATTAATTTTCTTGATAACTTACATCTTTATAATCTTTTCGTTCAGTAATCCTGAAATGAATATAGTAGAAGAAGAAGACGAAGAAGAAGTGTACAAGTGATTATCAAGGAATTCAAATTAATTTCAAGGATTTACGATAACTTTGTATTTTGGTGCGATTCGCTTGAATTTATGTTGAATTTCAGCTGTACAAAATCTACGATCATTATATGAAGTACAAATTTTATTAATTAAAACTGTTTCATAATTCTGAATAGTTTTAATTAGAGATTTTCCGATATTAAAAATGAGAATAATATAAATTTTAATTAAGGAAGTCAATATCTTCTCTACTTTCGGTATCAAATGAGTTGAAGCTTCATTTACATAAAATTTTTTACCTCGTAAAGAATATAATGTTTGAGTTTGAATAATTCATTTTACTTATTAACTTCTTCCTTTATTTTCTTCTTCTCGGGTAATATGAACGTCCTTTACCCATGATGGAGACTCACAAATGACGTCACGCTTTTCAGTATTGCCACAACGCCGGATTTGCTGATAACGCTTTTTTCGGAGTTTCGGTGGGAAGCTCTCCCGGAACCGGAAGACATAGCCTTCCTGGTTACTCCCCTTCATGGGTTAGTAAAAGATTGTAACGCCACTTTTTTCCACTTGAAAAGAATGAATGAACGGGTTCTGTATTTCCCCAGTTTTCTCTTACAAAATTTACTTTATTTTGATTCTGTAAAAACGTATATAGATTCGATGTTACACCATCCTCTGTTCTGAAGCTAAAATCAGTTACACTTATTACAGGTAACTGCGCAGTGTATACAAAATGTTACTCTGTAAAATCAGGTTATCAGTAAACTGTTTAAAAATGGACATTGAACTTCTCGTTTTAGTTATGAATATTAATGGCAAGTACGAAGGAAAGAAAGTCAAGAAATAAACAAATGACCTTATATTTGACGCCCTCGTTTCTGAGCATCCGCCATAAATGGAATTCAGTGATTTCTTCCCACCCACCCCGAGCCCCTCAACTCTCACCCCGAAAAAATAAATAAATAAAGTACCATGAAGAAGAACGATAAATCTGAAGCTGCGTGGGAGCAACAGATGCATATAAAACTTCATAATAGCTTCTAACATTATCGAATATAGAGCACTAAACTTTTAACGGACTTTTGTATCCGTATCAATTCTCTCCTAAACGACGGAGAAGAGTTTTAACTTTTTCAAAGGAAGTCATAAATTGGAAATTCAAGAAAAAAATGCAATATTTGAATTCAAATTTTTTAATTTATGATTTTATTCAACGAATTTTCTTTTTTTAACGGTAACTTTTAAAAATTACTGATTTCTTAGTTATATTTAAGATGGATATTTAGGCCTAAACAGTAAACAAAATACATTTATTATTAGTTCCATCTAAATTATTTTCTCTTCCATTTGATGTGAACGAATAATGTTTTTGCTAAAATTAATATCTTTGCCCAACTTAATTAATTTCGATTGAAATTTCCGCTAAAAATTATCTGTGGATTTGTGAAAAAAGGCACGACTCTTCTCTCTAATTATGGCGCTATCTTAGCGCTTCATATTAATTAGTTTACCCTAAAAGTTTCATTCACAAACTTGATTATTTCTAGGCTGACTTAATTAATAACATCAGTAATTCGTGGCTAAAAAACTCAACAATAATCATACATAAAAGTACTGATAAATTAATCTTTTGGGTCCGTATCAAACTATTTATGAAAAATGTGCATATTTAAACGTCATATAGGATAGTTTATGGCCTCGTTCTACCATCCTGCGAGAAGGTGTAGGCAGTTCTATCGTCGGCATCAGTTATTCCTTTTATAGGGGTCTACTCGTCTCTCGGTGGGGCTTATATCACCGAAACTACAATGAGGACTCGTCCTTTCAACTGAGCACGTTCGGTTTAAGCCGGGACATCAAACTGAGCGCATCTGGTTGAGGCCGGGCATTTTTTTCCTTTTTTTCCGTTACCGTTTTCTTTTCTCTGCCCACCTTTCCTCTACTTTCTCTTCTCTATTCTTCCCTTCCTCCCCATTTTTTGGGGACCCTTATATTTAAATATGGGTAGATAGAATTTCAAATGCAAATACTAGATGTCTGAACGTATACTTGAAGACTATAACAGATTTTAGTGTCACAGTCTTTGCAAAGTTAAGGATAAACGGATAATATGAAACATTTTAATGTTTTCATAAAGGTTACTGATCCGTTCAACTTCTTTCCATCAAAGAATTAATACAGGATTAATAAATCCTACAGTAACGCCACCAGTAAAGAAAGACAGGAATTCCACAAACAGCGGGCGTGTCACCGTTACCCATTTTACTGTCTTAACACCAAATGGCGTCTTGTTTCAGTCCATTTCAAATGAAATAGCTGAAAAGGGAAATAAAACCATACGAGTGAATACTTTTATTATCAAAATAAATTCATGTACAACAACACACGATTCCTAAACAAGAGAAAATGCATCCATGATATACAGAATCTATCTTATGCATAAATATCTAAAGCAATATTAATAAATAGACCCCCACAAAATTAAGTGCTGCATTTTTAATGATATTTTGGCATTTTTGCCATCAGAGAAACCAAATTCCCTTTCATTTTCGCACCCGAGTCAGGAATTTTATTTTTGAAACAGATTATATTGAAATTTAGCAGTAATTAGGGCCTCCGTTTCGATAATATATTTGTATACCTTAAAATCAAGTGCATACTTAGAAATCAATATTGTACTACACTGTTTTATATATATATATATATATATATATATATATATATATATATATATATATATATATATATATATACTGTACATAAACCGCCTAAAAGAGTCTGATAATGGTGCAATATTAATATGAAACCATTTATTTATCCTAATTTTAACAGAAATTTCGAAAGTGGATTACTGTAAGTCAAAACGATAACCAGATCTATAATTATATTTTATTTGCAGAAGTTTCGGGATACTTTCGCCCATCTTCAGCGGTATAGATATTAAAATACAGTTTAGAAAATACAATACAACAAGTATTAAAATCGATAACATGATAGAAACTTTAACATCATATTAAATAAATAAAAATAATTGTAAAAAGAAATTCACAGTCATCCGTGATACTAAAAGTGAAATGCTAAAATGCTATAAAATACATACTGAGATGCTAAAATGCTAAAAATGAAATAGGAAAAATCTAAATTTACATTTAGAATTGATTGAAAGTGTGATATTAAAAGTTATTTTTCTAAATGAGTTGTCATCAAGTAGATAATCTTCATTATTAAAGATATAAATATTTTTTAGAAAAAGAATTTTTGTTTACAAAATATGACTGAAAATACCTATAGATATGTTGTTACATTTACTATTACAAAATTAAATTACTTAAACATTAGGCTGGTATACTTTAATTCTTAATTACTTAAATTTTACCAGTAGATAAATAAGATTTGATGTAATTACTCCTTTGTTTCGCTGAGGTTGTTTGCTGACTTAATTATAGTCAAGCTTGCTTTTCTGTATACGATGATGACTTTGAGCATTTATTAGAAGAGAATCAGTTACATTTTACTGTATCTTTCCTCTAAGCAGAAAAATGAAGAGTTCTTAACCAGGCGAACAATGAAGCCAGAATAAGTCTGGAATGTGAAAGTTATTGTTGTGTTTATGTTTGTTTTTCAAATATGAAGATGAGAGTGTGTGATAGTGTTTTCTAACTGCTAAATGTGTTGGTTTATTCAGAATCTGGCTTGTTCTTAATGACACTCCTCCATGTTCGTCCACTCTAACCCTAAGTTGACGAGTTGTACAGACAATATAACTCCATAATCAAAGATCACAAGTAAGAATAAACAATGGCCAATTTTAGAGCATGTGGTTGTTCATAATTAAAATATGATTTCATTGAATGGTTGTTGTTGGAGGTTAATACAAAGCTTAATTGTGATATAAGTGCAATGAGGAGAGCTTTTAAAAATATTTTAATTTTAATTTTAAAAGAGGCCTTCCGAAATGAGGAAAGTCAAAATATAATTGGTTGACGGTCTGTATGTTTTTGAGTGGTTGTATGAGATATTCCGTTTTAGTGTTGCCTGAAATGTGTTTCAGGAAATAGTTCCTCATGAAGAAATGCTGGAAGAGAGTCATTTCTTAATGAAATGAAAATAAGATTACGATGCATGATAAAAGGTTTTAGAATAGATCTAAATGAGGGTTTATCACTGAGAAAATTTACGAAAACGAATGTGGGTTTTGGTACATACTGAATTTGACCCTAATTTTGGTGGTATTGGTAAAAAGTAAAGATTGGTTTGTTTTAATTTCTTTTGTAAAATTTATATAACTAGATGTTGGTTACTGAGGTAGTCTAAAACTGGTTGTCATATTGTTCTTGATGAACAGTAGGAACGTATCTTCGAAGTATGACCGATAAAGATGAAGTTTAAAATGTTTTTTTTATTCATGCAAAATTCATAGGAGTATTTAAAAGAAACTTCAAAGGTAAATCCACAGCTAATGGAGAAAACATATGATAATTTCTCTCTCTCTCTCTCTCTCTCTCTCTCTTTTCTTCCACATCTTTGACTTGATCCTCCTACATGAAGAACTGATTCCACTTTCTCCTTCAATGTATACTTGTCCCTATCATCCACTACTTGCTACTATTAATACTACTGATACTATTACTGATGGAAAGCAACTTATCAGACATACTTAGAGATTTAACGTCTTCATCACTGAAAGAGAAATTATGTAAATAATAATTTTTAGACTATTATTTCTTGCGAGAATAGCCACGATAGACCGTGGTTGCTTCAAGTTATCTCTAACGTAATGTTATGCTTTTATGTTAAGTAAAAAGAGAAAAGCCTCTTGTAAAAGTATATTGTATTTGCGTTCACATTCAGTTTAATTTCAATAAACTTCAGAAATGGCTGTACTTGAATTACTGTTTACCAGAAATTCGAAACATTTCATATTTCTCATAACACTTAATTGGTTTTCTGTATCGCTCTCCTCAGTACATTTCATTCTCTCTTATTCATCTCTCTCTCTCTCTCTCTCTCTCTCTCTCTCTCTTTCTATTTCGAATCACAAATTGACCCTTCTTTCCCCTCCCTTATGTGTTATAAGAGAACTTGGATCGCGTCGGATACTAATTAGACGAGGGAAAATTCCCTATTCTGGGATTTTGGGATTTCCCCCTTCTCATCTTTCCCTATTTAAATTCGTAACGAATTCTCGAGAGGGAATTGATCCTAATGGCATCCCTCTTTTCCCCTTTCATTAGGTATATCGAGGATTAAGTTAGAGGACTCGCACACCAGACTGAGCCTTCGTGTTGAAATGATTTTGAGAAGGCTTTATTCAGTTAATTCAGTGAACAAAGCCAATTATTAATTTTGTATTGCGCTTTGAAAGTAAATTAAAAATCGATAATTTAGCAATCAACACACAAATTATGTGAGTACATAAAAATTAGCATAAAACAACAACCAACAGAAAAACAATAAAGATAAAAGGAACATTGAAAACAAACTTTTTTAGCGTTTAGTAAACCTTAACAGGAAAAGAAAGATCCCAAATTAAATAAAACCCTTCACAAAACGAAATCCTTGCGAACAATTGTGTTGTAACGAGCCAAACTCCAGAAATTTGAACAAGAAAATAGTTTAAATGAGGGAAAAATCCGTTAAGAAACGACTTCTCAAGGGATAACTGTACTTCCCTCCAAATCTCAGTTTCCTAAATTCAAATAATCAAGTCACGTTCTGCGTTAGCCAATCACAGCCCGAATTACGATTCTGAGCCGTGATTGGCCGAGCATTTCTTCAATGATTATTAAAACTTCGATAAAGGATGACAACTTGAGAATGTGATCCAGTAATCACGTACATTCGAAGATATTAAGATTACATTCCACATTTAAATATAAAATTCACATCCAAACACAAAATATACAAATGAGTTTTACATAATTAATACAAAGTAATATTATGGTTTACAGCTGATAATATCAGATATTATTATATATCAGTACTGATATATAATACTTAAAACTATTATATAGAATAGTACAGTAGTAGTGAATGTTAATTATAAACTTGATAAAATTATTATTACAATGTGATACAATTACTATTCAAATAAAAGCGTAAATTATTACTATTAAAAATTAGATGCTTTCATTATAAACAAAGTAATGTCATTATTATTATTATTATTATTATTATTATTATTATTTATTATGATTGTAGATTGATGTATGTTTGGGTATGTGTGTGTTTCTGTGTAGGTGAATGTGTATGATTTAATTTTGACATGAGCTCCATCATTTGTTTCGTTTTACAGTTCGCAGACGGGCATTTCCGCGTCAGGAGGTCTTGGTATCTCCTTCTGGAGGATGTGGGTTGCCCTTGTGACCCTCATAGGGCGTGCCAGAGGAGGCAGAACCACGTACAGGAAGCAGACTATCGCCAGCAGGAGCAGACACCCCATGAAGAAGATATCGAGAGAGAGAAAAGATTCCATCTTCCTAGTGGGGGAGAGATTGAACACACAATTAGGAACCTAAATGTAAAGCCTGCGCTTATTTCTTCTCCTGCATAAATCCGTTAATACTGAGTCCTACTGTAAATAACTTTTCGTATGCGTTGTAACTTTGATTTAAATGTAAATTGTGAGTGGCATTCTGCATGAATAAATGATTTAAGACGCAAAACACAAAGGAGAGGAAGAAAGAAAAGTCGGGACTAAAATTATTGCTTAAACGAATTTATGTAAGGGACAAGATGAGAGTTTTATCGCCTTCAGTGGCGTTAAAATTGTTCAAAACTAGCTCGCAAGTAAAATTCCAAAGGCAAGGCAATGAAACTTCTTAATCTCTTTGTTAAGTGTTGAATTAATTATTAAGGGGAAGGAATAAGCAAGTGAGTTAGGCTTAAGTGAAGTTTGGCGAAGTTCAGAGTAGCTTAGCATTCATTAAATCTTGTTTAAAATTACTGGTCTGTGCTTAAACCTAGAATTAAGAGGTTTTTATTATTATTAATTGAATTGTGTGAACGTGAGTCTGAACACAATATACAAAAAACTAATTTCTTGCTAAACAGATTATTTGTAAAGTTATGAAAATTTGAACTGAGTTTCCCGTTTTTAATACACTTTTGTGATTCAATTAATTAGCGAGACAATAAGAGTTCATATTTCATATGAGGATGCCTTTTACAACCCTAGTTCTCTTTCATATTACAGACACACACACACACACACACACACACACACATATATATATATAATATATATAATATATATATAATATATATATGATACACCATTCTGAGTTCATTCCCATATATATATATATATGTATATATATTCTTAAATGGCCAAATTCCTCCTACATTTTCGTTGGTGATCATTGAAGTTATTAGCTCCTACACGTGATATGTTTTATTTTTTTGGAATTTTACTCACGTTTGGATTTTAATTAAAAAATTCGAAATCAAATTATTACTACTTCATAGTACAGTACCTCAGGTCTTTACACACCCAGTTTTTGCTTTAGGTTAGGTTAAGTTAGGTTACCCTAACCTAACCTAACCTAACCTAAATTGAACCCCCCAAAAACATCTACAACAAAGTAGGAGTTATTGTCCATGTAGGAAGAGGTAGCACCAAATAGGAGCGAATGCAACTTTTAGCGATATATATATAATATATATATATATACACACCTCGGTGGTGTAGTGGTTAGCGTCGCTGACTACGAATTCATCGGCCCGGGTTCGAGACCCGACAGCAGCCGGCGCGCAGCAAAACCCATCTGTTCATCCTTCACACAATAAAGAAAGTGGTTGGTAGATAAATGGGTACCCTAGGTGGCCTAGTGGTTAAGACGCTGGGCTGCTGATGGGGGCGTGGTTCGGATTCCACGTTAAACTGTAGGTCTAAGGTGGGGTGAATAGCTTGACCTTCGTCAGAATGAACAATTCGAGCGGAAGCTAACCAAAAGGTTAACCAAAGGTTATATATATATATACACCGTGTGATTACAAATGATCTCGATTGTAAACACTTATTATGAAAAAACCCAACAAAACTACAGCGAAAAGCAAGATATACAAATGAAGAAGAACTCAAAAAGTTTTATTTACAAGTTATTGAAGTTCAATATAAGCTCCTTTTGTGGCTCTGCAGACATCAAAGCGAGCAGTATTCTGTTTCCGTCCATACATTTTGTAGCATATCATACTGAACTTTTCTAAGTCTCACGTACCCTTTCCTTCAAATGTTCCAAAGTTGTTGCCATTGGTGGAACAAAAACTTAATTTTTGACATAGCTTTGTTGGTTTTTTCATAATAAATGTTTAAAATCGGGAAGATCATTTGTAATCACACGGTGTGTATATATATAATATATCCCCGCAAGGGGGTTCTAAGCTCGTGCTCTTGAGTGCTCTTTGTGCTCGTTTGTACGTGCTTGTTCCTGGAGGTTTCACGTGCGCCCTCCCGGCCCTAGCACCCAAGGATGATGGGGCTCGACCCTGCAGTCCTTGTCATCCTTGGTCTTTTTCCACTTCGACTGTCCCCCTCCACCCTTTCTTTTTCCTCTGTCTTTCCTCTCACTTTTTCTTTGTTTTTCCGCTGAGATATGCCCTTTTAAATAGAGGCGAATCGGTTCTTCCCGAACTTAAAAAAAAAAAAAAAAAAAAAATATATATATATATATATATAAAAAGTATGAAACATGAAAAATTATGGACTGCCTTATGTGGACATGAAACTATGTTCATGTAGTGTAGCTGTAATCCGTGTGTACATTAAAACCTTACATTGTTCAGTCGGTCGTAGTCATTCTTATTAGATTCAGTTTCATATTTTAATAATCTGTGTGTAAATGCAAGGATTCAAACACATGGTAAGTAGGGGGAGGGAGAAATGAAAAAAGAGGTAAATGTAAATTTTTGAAACTTAAACCTACAGGGTTACGTCGTGTATCCAATACCATCAATCAACGAAGTAAAGCGACACTGGGTCTGGGTAGTAGTTGGATGGAAGACCGTCTTCCGCGACTCTAGATTATGTAGCGACCCGTGGTTCAAATCGCACGTAAAGCAGTAAACCCCTCCCCCCCACCTCATCCATATGATCTAAGATGTTGTGAAGAAAATTAAACAACCCGGTCAAACAACAACCTAGACCTAAGCCTAACCTACTATCAATATAAAACTGAAATGAACTGGAAACCAAACGGCGATTTTGATGCAATCATACTACTTTCTATAAAGATTACCCTGTATTTAAAAAATAATTGTTTAATCCTTGTAATTATATCGAAGAATTATATAAGACTAAACAATTTTAAATTATATTTTCAAGTTTTGACGTCACTTCTAAATTTCAGAATTTCAACAACAGATGAACGGAAACCAAGTATTTACTTAGCAGTATTCAGTTTATTGGATGATGAAATGTCAAGAGTTGACGATGCAAAGGCAACTGGTAAACTATGCAACAACTCAAGTTGTGATGGAGGCATTTGATCAAACAACAGGACGAAGGACTTCTTAAAGTAGATATTGCAAATAGCTTTGGGTTTCAAGAACCACAGTATCAAGATAGATTGCAGGAGAGAAGAAGGAAGCAATAGTTATCAAACATATATTTGCTCCATACACATATCTTCAGAAGATATATATACACACACACACACACACGCACACTGGCGTTCAAAATTATGGAAACACTTTTTAAAATGCTGTTTATGTAATAATAATAGAATTCTTTTAATTCTTTTTATACGTTACAGGAAGTAAAATGATATGTTTGTCCAATTAAGGAGCTTTCAAATGTGGTGTTTTGTTACATGAAGACTTACGAGCAATTAATCAATATTGAAAGAAATTGTATTTAATGGTGACGTCACGTTTTGATTAAAATAATTGTTTATCTTCACAGAAATATTCATATTATTGGTTACGATGTTTTTCTCTTATTTGTATTTATACATTTTATCCCCTTTTCCTTCAAAAATGTAATTTGACTCGTGAAACCTGCACCTGAACATTGTTTGGTAACATTGTGCCCTTCTCTTACGGATATCTCTGTATAATGGCTCTTGCAAAGGAAATATCATACGAAAATAGACTCAAGATTAATTAATACCTTCTTGATGAAGAACTACAGAGACAAATAGCCAACAAAGTGGAAGTTTCATTTTCCACGGTGAGCAAAACCCTCTCTCGCCATTCGCAAAATGGGAGTGTAATGAACAAAGTAAGCCCACGGCGAAAAGAAAGACCTCGGAAAAGAAGACAAATACATGGTTTTATTAAGCAAATAAATGCAACAGAAAGAATATTAGCGTTCGAATAGCTGCTGAAGTGAATGTATCACGCAAAAGCAACACTTCTACTTTAACATCGAAGAGACGTTTGAGGGAGGGTAGTTTAAGGGGCCGGGTTGTTACCAGAAAGTCGCTTTTGCGACGAAGAAATAGAGCCAAACGTTTGAAATTCGTATAAAATCACAAAAAATGGTCGCTCCAAGACTGGCAAAAGCGGCCTTCTAGTAGCAACCCGACCCATTGAACTAACCTCCCTCGGACATCTATGCGCTGTTGAAGTAGAAATGCTGCCGTTGCGTGACGCATTCATTTCAGCAGCTATTCGAACGCTAATATTCTTTCTGTTGCATTTGCACAATAAAATCATGTATTTGTCTTTTTTTTCCGAGGTCTTCCTTTTTCGCCGTCGGCTTTACTTTGTTCATTACACTCCCATTTTGCGAATGAAGAGAGAGGGTTTTGCTCACCGTCGAGAATGAAACTCCCACTTTATTGGCTATTTGTCTCTGTAGTTCTTCATCAAGAAGGTATTAATTAATCTTGAGTCTATTTTCGTATGATATTTCCTTTGCAAGAGCCATTATACAGAGATATCCGTAAGAGAAGGGCACAATGTTACCAAACAATTTTCAAGTGCAGGTTTCACGAGTCAAATTACAAATTACATTTTTGAAGAAAAATGGGATAAAATGTATAAATACAAATAACAGAAAAACATTCTAACCAATAATATCAATATTTTTGTGAACATAAACAATTATTTTAATCAAAACGTGATGTCACCATTAAATACAATTTCTTTCAATATTGATTAATTGCTCGTAAGTCTTCATGTAAAAAGACACCATATTTGAAAGCTCCTTAATTGGACAGACATCTCATTTTACTTCCTGTAACGTAGAAAAAGAATTAAAAGAATTCTATTATTATTGCATAATCAGCATTTTTAAAAAGTGTTTCCATAATTTTGACCGCCAGTATATATATATATATATATTATGCAGGAAAACGGGGCCTGTTTCCCCCGCCCTGGATATTTATTCTGTTGCTTTTTACTATTGTTGGTTTAATATTAATGACATTAAATCCCATATTTCGGCGAATGTATTTCAGTTCATTCCCTCTATTAGCTTCTATTTATATTTGTCAGAAGCGCTGGAAATAGCTATTAATTCCGTAATATACTAATATACTAATTCTAATATACTAATATATAATGAGATATTGAATACTAATTACATTAAAACTTATTATCTAAAGCAATACTTTCAAGAGGCTTCATTTATTACGACCTATTGTTAAGTTTTAGTTAAAATAATATTTCCACAAACTATCAAAAAAATGTTAATAATTTTTTGTTTCGTATCAACTGTTTTCGCTTCCATTCAGTCACGCATTCATATCTCTCCATTTAATTGAAAAATTTGTAATATACGAAAGGAAAGAACGCGAGACTTTTTTATCCGAATGTATACGAAGAAAAGAGAAACGAAATACGATAAAGAAAATTGAGACGTAAAGTAAACACGGGAATTGATCAAGGTAAAAGGGATCAATATTGGCCCAGTGGTAGGAAATGCCTTTTATAATATTAATTTGTTATACCATATAGGCAAAATGGCACTCCTACAAACTTTCTCCTTTAAGGACAACATAGAAAAAGTATCAAAAATCTATAATGGGAAAAAGTTTCTGGTCGCAAAATATTGTTCGGCCAAGTGTGTCAATAATGTTTTCGTCTTTTGTAAAAAATTATAATAATAAAAAAATTTTTTTTTTGCAAAATATTATTATTTTTATAATGGTTAAATCACCGTTATTTTTTTCCGATTTGCTAATTTATTCTTTTAAATATTGGTTAGAATCTTCAAAGAATAATTTTATTTTTTCATAGTTCTCGTCCATCTCCATAGTCGAGTCTATCTTCTGGTTTTTGTTGCGATACAAAGAGATGAAGACCAAGAATTTCGTGTGCGAATGTACGCTGTACAGTGACTCGTCAGTAGTAATGATAGCGTTAGAGTTCAATGCAAATGTCGTACGCATTTGCGAGGTCATGTCAGGTCATCCCCATTTGCAACATTGTAGTGTTATAAAGAAAGAGATTTATTTATTTACTTAATTTTTTATTTATTTAATTATATATATACATATATATATACAGTATATATGGAGAGCGTGTTCATGCTTTACGAAAGCTCACACTGGAATGATTTTTTCATACGCGACCTCCTGTAGCTTGAAAACCTTCTTCTCTCTCTCTCTCTCTCTCTCTCTCTCTCTCACTCTCTTTCTCTCTCTCTCTCTCTCTCTCTCTCTCTCTCTCTCTCTCTCTCTCTCTGAAACAGAATTACCTTTTTAAATTATTCGTGCATGCAAGAAGCAACTACTTACACACATTTAAATTCTTTTTCAAGCATCATTGAACAAATACGCTGAAAAAGGATTCAAACTACTTCATCTCGGAGCACTTTGCCGAGAGGCGAGAACGTTATTATTATTATTATTATTATTATTATTATAATTATTTATGCGATTATATTAACTATATATGAATCTATTTTCACGTACGCCGACTTATTGCAGATTTGTCAGGAAATTTCATAAAAATAAACTGCGAAGTATGCGTAGGAATTAATAATGGTTGTGAAATAAAACTAAAACTGAAAAACTGGAAATTCTTCCCATCTCCAAAAGAAGGGTGCGTGGTTTGATCTCGTTTTTAACCTTATTTATTTCAGCATTCCTAAATGACAACATTTGTTACTTTCTCTCCTCTCAGCAACGTGATCTTCAGCAAAGTGATCTGAGGAAAAGCAGTTCGAATCTTCTTCCCGACGGATTTGCTTCATGATGCTTGAAAAAAAAGAAAGTCTGAGCGAGTTGATGAGAGAGTGAGTGAAATAGAACTTCGAGCTACCGAGTTAGGGTAAAATCCTTCTTATTCTAGTGTGTGCCTTCGTGAGGCGTAGATGCATTCTCTCCGCCATATTGAATTATGAAATAAATAAATAATAACATGAAAAATTAATTGAAAGAAATAATTAAATAAAATAATTAAAAAATAGGTAAACAAATAAAAATACCTTTCTTTCTCCTGGTTGCCATAGCCATCAGGATACGAACGAAGGGGTGTGGGAAAAAGGAAGGATGGGGAGAGACTCGCGCCATTACGAGTATCCTTATTCGCGACATTACGAGTGTCATTTATTTGTAACACCGCAGCAATGTCCCAAAAAGGATGGGGATTATCTACGAACAAGATTTTGTATTTAGATTTATTACTAGGCTCGGTGAGTCAGTCAGTAAGATAATAAAAACCATAGTTAGTGGACTGATCTCCGATATATTTTGTAGATCTCAAAACTGGAAGCATTGGCGTAAGCAAATGTACAGTATGCTCATTATTCATAGTGTTCCACTGGCCTACATAGTCACTGCTCCAAACAACTATCTCTTAACCTTCTATGTATAATTGTACCTGTTGAGTCTGAAATAAAGTTGTTGTTGTTGTTGTTGTGTTGTTGTTGTTGTTGTTAGAACTGTAGGCGAAACGTGAAGTTTTCCCTGTAAATAAGTTTTCTTTTGCGTAAGTTTGTTAGAGGAAATTAGTTATACATTTGTAAATATTCATTTATACCGTAAAGTAATTAGTAAAAGGTAATGTGAATAGGTTTTGGCCAAAGCATTAGTCATATCTGTCACTTTTAAGAAAAGAATAAATAAAGAACCAACGTAAATCCTCAGTAATTCATTAAACGTTAGTGTAGGATCAAGATATCAGGAATAAAATAAAAAGAGTCTAAAGTCTCCGTAAAGTTTAGTAGATCATTATAAACTCTTAATAAAGACTCAGCTTAACGAAACTACAGAATTTCCCCAAAATAGAACGTAAAGTAGACATAGGTATAATATTGCAGTAAAATGCGACATCAAGGAATCTTTATTTTCTGGTTCCTAAAATATGATATAGACTATAGAACATTTTCGAATTTCTTTCAAAAAATTTGCTGTCATTCATCCCTTAAAAAAGAAGTTCTTCAGTGATGTAGCCGAATAACTGTTGAAAATGTATTCTTATCTATTTAAAATAAGTTTATATTAAAATATGATGTTAAAAGAACTATTTCCGGTTTTCAGAGCCAACTCCGGAAGTGAAGCGTTGCGAGTCGCAGAAATTTCTGGCGTAATTATGTAATAAAATACATGATCAAGATTCTAGTCCAGTCTATACTTTTCTAGTGCAATTTAGTGTGTTTTGTTCAAATCTGATCTTCATTTCTTCCGCAAAATTACCACAATTACCAAAGCTAAGCTAACCTAACCTAATCTAACCTGATGTAACCTAGCACTTAAAAATTTGTACACGGGTGTACCTAGCCGTGGGGCTCCGCCCTCGGGTTAGGTTAGAATTCTCGCTGTTAGAATTCTCGATCGTCCTTCTTTACCAGGAAAAAGACGGCGTCTGATCGGCTGGGTTCAAATGAAGTGCTATGATTGGCTAAAAAAAACAAAAGACAGTTACACTTTGAGTACTGGAACACATTTGGGTGAGTATTGGAACACATTCGGGATAGTGCTTTCATGGAAACCCTGGGCACTTATTAAAAACATTTTAGCATGTTTAAAGAAAAATCTCGCTTTCTTTTAAGTTTGCACAAGAAATAAAGGTGAGATTTGAACAAAACACTAAATTACATTAGAAAAATATAGATCTCACTAATATCTTGGGTCATGTGTTGTATTTTACTGTATATTAACCATTTCTAGAATTTTGAGAAATCGCTGCGTAATCCGGGACTGATAAAAAAGGACGAGAGAGAGAGAGAGAGAGAGAGAAGAGAGAGAGAGAGAGAGTCGCACCAGGACCATCACATCACGCGAGAGTCATGCTGTAGGGATGAGACTGAAAACCATCAAGAGAATGTCACCGAAGCTGTGTTCCGTCGTCTTTTGATGAAAATGAATCGCTAGAGCGCCAAGAAACCCTTTGGCCCGTGTCAGTTTAATTACAGTATGTTTGTGACTTTAGAAATGTTCACTGTGTTAGTGTGTGATTAAAGTGCGGACCACGAATTCACCATCGCTTCGTCAGTTATATTAAGTGACTCCTCAACTAACTTGAGTTTTACTTCCTCGTATGTTGACTTTGTTATTTTTTCCCGTTCTTCCCCTTTTCAAAGTGAAAAGTGAAATTAAAGAGAAAATTTTATCAATTATTGTTTTTTGTTTGTTTTCAATAGCTTCATTGAACCAATCTTAACGTCTTTTGTCTAAAAAACTTCCAAAACTCCGTGTAAAAAGTTCAAATATAATCCTCACATTGTTTTCGGTGTTTCTGTCTTATTTTCCTCCTCTTCAAAGGTCCTCTAAAGTGTTGACAAATTGGCTTAAACGACGACAAAACGAAATGTCTTTCCGAGAACTGCAGGAGGGACAATATTATGTGTTTAACATTGATTCGCAGCAGAGAATGTTCTTTGTAAACTGCAATTTACACTCAGGTCTAACCAGTAATATAGGTTCAAACAAGGGAGAGGAGGGGAAACGAGATGAAAATAGGCGAAGGGAAAAGGGGAAAAAGCAACATCTTAATCGCTCAAAAGTGGGGGGGTGGGGGATAAAATAAGGTAAAATAAGGGGCATGGGGTGCCCCCCCCCCAAAAGTAGAAAATTGAATATAGAGTAACTTACCCTAAATTAACCTAAATTAACCTAACTTAACCTAACCTAACCTATCCTAACCTGACCTAAGCTTGAAAACAAAATTATATATATATATATATATATATATATATATATATATATATATATATATATATATATATATATATACGTAGGGAATCCAAAAGTTTCCGGAAAATTCAAAAAGCTTTAATACAAAAACCCTTTAATAAAAGTTCCAGAATGGTCAAATAACTTTAATAAAAGAAAACAAAAGAGGATATACGTTTAGGAATGCTCAACAACGTTCGACATAATTCCCACCTATCTCTATACACTTTTCTAAGCGATGTTTCCAGCGTTCCAATCCATTTTTATAAAATTCAGAGTTTTTCGACTGAAACCATCTCAAAACTGCTGTTCTGGCATCTGCTATCGAGTCGAAACGCGTTCCTTTTATGTGATCCTTCAATTTTGGGAATAAAAAAAAGTCGGAAGGGGCTAGATCCGGACTGTAGGGGGGGTGAGGTATGATTTCCCATCGAAATTCCCATAACACGGCTCTTGAGGCATTTGCAGTGTGAGCAGGTGCATTGTCGTGATGGAAAAGCACCCCGATGAAGTTTACCAGGTCTTTTTTCAACAAGCTTATCTTTCAGCTTCCTCAAAACATTTTCATAATATTGGGCGGTGACTGTTTTTTGTCCTTCAAGAAAGTCCACTAAAATTATTCCTTCACAATCCCAAAAAATTGTAGCCATTACCTTTTTAGCTGATCTTTCTGCCTTAAATTTGATTGGGCCATCTGATCCTCTTGGGAGCCATTGTTTTGACTGAACTTTGCTTTCCGGATCATACTGATAAATCCATGTTTCATCCCCTGTTACAAGTCTATGCATAAAACAATCTTCATGAACTTCCATTCGATTCAAAAGATCAACAGAAAGACTAGCCCTTTGGTCAAACTGTTCTTGGCGCAACGCTTTAGGCACCCACCGAACAGAAAGTTTGCTAAGTTCTAAGGTATCCACCAAAATGGAATGAGCAGAACCACGAGAGATACCCACCTCATTGGCTATTATTTCACAGGAAATTCGACGATCTTTTTCGACTAGTGACCGAACAGCAGCAACAGTTTCTTCATTAATTGATGTTGATGGCCTTCCACTCCTTTGGTTATCATTAAGAACCTCTTGACCCGTTTTGTCTTTTGATCCAGTCATAAACGACTGATTTCTTAGGTGCTTCATCTCCATAAACTTCACGTAAGGCATCAAATATTTGTGGTGGTTTCCATTTAAGTTTTGTTAGGAATTTAATGTTAGCTCTCCACTCGAATTTTGAGATTTCCGTTGCCATGAAAAATAGGGTTCTTTTTAACTCTGTCTTAAAGCACTGTCACCAAGGTTGTGTAAGTCTTAGCATGGCCTAATATGTATGAAGGTCCAAATTCATGTCAAAACAAGAATTCATTAAATTCTGATTTGAAATGATTGAATTATTAAACTTTTCCGGAAACTTTTTGGATTCCCCTCGTATATATACACATACACACACTTTTTACTCCATTGGGCTCCTCGACCACAATCTTATATCCGTTTCTTGTCCTATCGCTCCAGTTCGGCCTTTGGATTCTCCCAGCGTTGCTGATTGGGTGGCCCTTAGGCAGTACTTCTCTGATTTCCCATGGAATGATTACTGTTTCCGGGGCCGTGCCTCTCCGACTGCGCTGAGGTGATTCTCTCGTGCATGGATGCGTATATTCCATATTTTATTCTTACTACAAATGCAAAAAAAGTCTTGGTTTAACTTTACTTGTTCTAATGCTATCCGCAACAGAGAGGATGCTTTCAGAAGGTAGCGTTGCCATCCAACTCCTGACTCTCACTTAGCTCATATTTGTGCCTGGAATCGTGCAAAATCTGTTCTTCGATTTGCCAAAATTTCCTTCATAAGACGAAAATGTGAAAATCTATCCAATTTTAATTTTCACGCTTTTTGGCACCTGGACAAGAACCTCTTCAACAACTTTACTTCTTCTTTCCCTCCTCTTTCCCATTCCGAGGGCTCAGTTGTCGTCTCTTCTGATAAAGCTGAACTCTTCGCTCAAATTTTCACTTCCAACTTAACCCTGGACGATAACGGTGTTGTTCGTCCATCTTCTCTTCCCTCTGACTTAATTATGTCTAAAACTAGATTCTCTTCCAAAGATGATTTTCTACCCTATCTGGGCTTAACTTTAGGAAGGCGTACGGTCCTGATGGTGTTCCTCCTATTGTTCTCAAGAACTGTGTTTCTATGCTGACACCCTGCCTAGGCAAACTCTTTCTTCTTTGTCTTTCATCTGGTACTTCTCTTTTCTACTTGTAGGAAGTTCGCTTTTATTCAGTCTGTCCCATAGAAGGGTGACCGCTCTCAACCCTCCGACTGTTGTCCAAATGCTTTGATTTCTTGCATTTCCAAAATTTTTGAATCTATCCCCAATTGGAAGATTCTTAAACACCTCTCTTCTCAGAATCTTCTTTCAGATATGGGTTCTGCAAGGGTCGTTGTACTGGCGATCTTTTTTGCATATCTCTCTGACTCTTGGTCATCCTTCTTTCGGTATTTCAGTGAAACCTTTGTTATTGTGCTAGACATATCAAAAGCTTTTGATAGAGTCTAGCACAAATCCTTAATTTCTAAACTGCCCTCCTTCTGTTTCTATCCTTCAATCTGTGCTTTTATCTCTGATTTCCTTTCTGACCGATCTATAGCTGCGGTTGTAAATGGCCACTGTTCTTCTCCTAAAACTATTAATAGTGGTGTTCCTCAAAGCTCTGTCCTGTCACCCACTCTTTTCCTTTTATTTATAAATGATCTACTGTATTAAAATGCCCTTCCTGCCCTATCTCCTATCCATGCCTTCGCCGATAATTCCACTCTTCACTTCTCCACTCGCTTCACAATGTGTTCCTGTCAACAGACACTCTATGATTCCCATAGGACGGCTGTGGTACACCTGACCTCTGATCTTTCTACTATCTCTGATTGGGGCAGAGAAAATCTTGTGGCTTTCAGTGCCTCTAAAACTCAATTCCTTCATCTGTCTACTCGTCACACTCTTTCACACGACTATGCTCTTACCTTCAACAATACACAACTCAATCCTTCCTCTTCTCTTACCATTCTTGTTTCCTTTCCTCGTGATCTTTCCTGGAAAGAGCACATATACTCTCTTTCTAAAACAGCTTTAAGAGGTTAGGTGTACTCTACCGGTCCTACAGTTTCCTCACTCCCACTTAGTTGCTGTCTCTGTACAGGGGTATTCTCTGTCCCTGTATGGAGTACACTTCTCATGTGTGTGGTGGCTCGACCAACACAGCTCTACTTGACCAGGTGGAATCAAAGATTTTTCGTCTCATCAATTTCCCGCTTTTACTTACTGTCTTCAATCTCTCTCTCTCTCTCTCTCTCTCTCTTCGCTACACTGTTGCATCACTCTCTCTTTACTATTGCTATTATAACGACACTGCTCTCCTCAACTCTCTAACTGCATGCCTCCTCCTTTAAGGAGAGCACGCATTACCAGACTTTCAACACATTTTCATTCATTTTCTGTCCAACTCTAACACAAGTGTTAATCGGTATTTTCAATCTTTCATCTACTCAACCGGTCAACACTGAGACAATCTTCCTCACTCCATCTTTCCTCCTGTCTATGACTTTCAATCTTTCAAACGCAGAGTGTCCAGACATCTCGTAAACTTTGGACCTTGATTTTAGCTCTCTTCTTCTATTGGGGTGGCGTTTTTGCTGGCATTCGCCCTTGGCCCCTCTTTCCTGTAAAAAAAAATATATACATGTATATATGAGTATGATGTCATACTATGAAGTTCAGCGGTCACCACTCAGTCCTTTGTTAACCTAACCTAAACTTGAACATAAATTAATAAAAATAAAAATAACAAAGCCTAACCCATCTCTCATTGACCATTCATCTCCTGATATATGTGAATGTCATAGTATGAACTTTAGCGGTCACTATTCAATCCTTTGCTAAGCTGACCTAAACTTACCTAACCTTACCTAAGCTTACCTAACCTATCTCTCATGCACCATTTATCTTCTAATACATATAAATAAAAATAAAAATCTTTTACGTGACACGCTCTTAAGCGATGTTTTTACCAAATATAAAGATTTTTAAAGTCTTTCCTTATATTCACTAATCTTTTTTTGTTCTTTTTTCCCAGAACGATGAATGGAATCTCCAACCGACAAGAACTTGTAAAACTTAATGAGGTTTTAGAAAGAACTCGAGACATCTCACCGGACCCTTCAACTTCCGTAGCTGATGATGGGAGGGATCGTGGGGTCGGTCTGGAACCCTCCGTCTCGTATGTAGAAAGATGAGCTGAAGGATACAACCAAGTTCCTTCTACCTCCGCTGGAGTTAAGAAGCCGTTGGTGGTGGATTCTGAAAAATCCTCCATATGAGGTATATCAACAAAATACTCGAGACTCGAGTCGTACAGCTCTGAGGACACAATGTCACCACTAACACTATCCTCTTTTTCACCATTCCTACACACTTGAGAGAACGTAAACGGTCCCGCGTCAGCACAACCTTTCACATCTTCTGCAGCACCTGAAGACCCTACTTCTTTCTTTTGTTCCATCTACATCCCACACAGAAGCAATAACAACAACTCATCCTTCAGACGGTGGTGTGTCAATCAATCTGTTATATAATGTGAGAACACATCCTTACTGCTTAGGAACAGGTAGAACGTTACGGTTTCTCCACGGATCGCTTATGCTGATGGTTTCGAACAAGGTCTTCTGAATGTAGTTCGTCGCATCGTCGCGTATACCCTTCAACGCAATGAGGGTCTGTATGTTCGGGTGAGGTTGGCACTTGGATTTGAGCCTAATGATGAGGGCGGCGACCTGTTTGGATAGTTACACTCTACAGGCGCCTGGCTGCGGAGGATATTGACTACATCCTCTAACATATTGAGAAATCCACGCAAAGTGGGTCAAAATTCAATCTGAAGAATGTTACGATCGATACTGACTACGTCTTCCGTGTTGAGGGACATGACCTTACACTTTAAACTTTAACACCTATAGAATTTACAGAAAACACACAAACAGGGGTCGTAGGTGCGGCTTTATGGCTGTGATTCTAGCGCATATGATTGGTGTTCTAAACATGATAGGTAGAATCATTTGGTTGGGTACAGTCATACATTGTGTGCGAAAGCTAGCTAGATCCTGTTGTCTTACGTTTGAGTGTAATATGGGTCCTGAAGAGCTGGTGAAGGTGGAGCGGGAGATGAGAGTACGAATAGTTGTTTGGTTTGGATGAACATGGTAAAACAACATAATTTTTAAGAGTCGTGTAATAGATCGTACAAAGCTTTTGCTTATTTTGGGTTTGGAAAGGACAACCTACTTTCCTATTGGCATAATGGAGAGCTTTACGCTAGTTTCGATAAAAGTCGTAAGTGTAGACGTCATCACGATTTGTGTAAGGGGGGGTCTTGTGTTTACGAATGATTTACCGAGACATTGTAAGGACCGTCATATGATATGCATTCAGATATGCATGAACCGTGTAATAGAAGCTGAGAAGAAAGTAACACGACTGTAAACGTATGTTTTTTAATAATGAATGTTTTAATCTCCATTAGATGCATGGTACATGTAGGAAATTACAGGTATGCGAATGTAGAATGTTTCATACGATGAATGAGAGCCGTGAGTTCAAACATAGATATGATGAAATTCATTGTCCTACATGTCAAAAGGATTATAAGGAGGATAGGGTGAAGCATGTTTGTTATATGAAAGGTACTAAGCCTAAAAATAAATTGTACATTATTGTACACTACGACATAGAGACTTACACTAACCCTGAAACGAAAGAAGTTATCCCTAATTTACTCGTGAGCCAAACCCTCTACGACGAATGTTCGAATGTTGAGTGTGAAGAATGTCGAAAGTGCGGTAAACGTACCAAATATTTTTAAGACGAATATAACAGAGTCACCCGTGAAGGTGTTTGTGGATTATATAGTGAAGCTAGCTGATCAGTTAAAAAAAATGACTGTCCATTTTCTAGTGCAGGGGTTCCCAAATTGTGTTCCGCGGAACACTTCTCACGGTATACAAGTGTTCCGCGCAACACCAATTTGGGAACCCCTGTAAAATCTAGTGCATAACGCCGCGAAGTTCGATATAGTTTCTTTATAAGGGGCTCCTTGAACATAAATCATCAGCAATATTCACGGGCAACCCCTTGAAAAGAAGTAATAAGTTCATACAAATGGAGATAAGGGATAATGTACAGTTCAAAAAACATTGTTGTTCATGCATTGTAAGCTAAGCTACCCAAGGTGATGGGGTGGATGCCTAGATTTCTAAAGGGTATTTCCCTTACACTTTTCTCACTCGCGATACTTTAAACTACTGGACTACCAGCCCCTAAACATTAATTTAATTGCGACACTATGAGTGTAAACGAACAAGTAGACTTTGATCGTTATTACAATAGTTTCAATGAAACTATAGCGGTAACATTCACTATAGCGGCTGAATGTTACCATTATTGTGTGAATGATGTACGTGTGCTTAGAGTTTGTTTCCAAAGCTTTAAAAATATGTACAATCCTTTGCAAGAGTTCCGCTCCATCATCTCCGAGATGTGGTTACAACGCAGTTCCTCTTTCTACTCCACCCTCACTCCCTCCCTCTCCTCCTTCCCCTCTCCCTCTCGTTGTTCCCTGCTCTCGTCCTCCCCTTCTCCTTTCGCTACACCAAAAACGACGATATTACGAGATCAAACCGTCTACATGGAATCGCACAATAGCTGAGATTAAGCATCATAATGTAGAAGAATACAACACTATCGAATCACGATATAACAAAAAGTATTGCATTACGAATGATCCCAAAATTCGAAGGACACTGTAATTCGGCGTGTCACATTACGATTCGAATAGCATCTAATTTCAAACTGTGATTTGAACCCAGCGACGAAATATATTAAATATAAGATTGTAACATATATTCTGCTCGATTTTTTAGTTCATTCAGAACAAAAATTAAATGATTTATAAAGACAAATTTGCTCGAATTTTGGTTTATTCACAACAAAAATTTAATGTCAATGACAAATTAATCATCAATATAATTCTCTTCCTTTTTCTATAACCTCCTCCCACCTGTGGAAAAGTTTTTATGTCACGTTCGAAGAAATCTCTTCGTTTCGAGTTAAAAAAAGCGATCACTTCGTTTTCGATAGCTTCCCTGGATTGCAACTTTTGTCCATCTAGGTGGTGTTGCAGACTTTTGAATAAATAGTAGTCTGAAGGTGCGATGTCCGGAGAATAAGGTGGATGAGGCATTTTTTCCCAACCAAATGCCTCCAATTGGGCAGTGGTGATTCGAGCAGTGTGAGGGCGCGCGATATCCTAGTGGAATAGAACACCTCTGCGATTAATTAATGCAGGACGTTTTTCTTGTAATGCCATCTTCACTCGTTGGAGTTGTTGGCAGTAGACTTCAGCTGTGATTGTTTGGTTATCTGGCAGAAGCTCAAAATGAATAATTCCTTGCATATCCCACCAAACGCATAGCAAAATTTTCTTTGGATAGGGTCCACTCCTTGGCTGAGGTTCAGGCTTTGTTTCACGGCTAAGCCACTGATATCGACGCTTAATATTGTTATAGAGGACCCATTTTTCATCCCCAGTGACGATCCGATTAAAAATGGTGCCTGCAGTTGCCGAGAATGCAGTGATGTGCAAATATCGATTCGATGTTGAAGATTCGCTTGTGACAAATCGTGCGGAACCCATTTTCCATCCTTCACTACTTTTCCTAACAGCTTCAAATGACGATGAATGGCCATATGGCTAACGCCGAATTGCAAGCCAAGTTCTCTTACAGTTACCGTTGGGTTTTCCTCCACTGTTGCTTTCAGCAACTCTTCATCTACTGTAACTCATTTGGTCGTCCTGTTCGTTGATAATCTTTCAGACTGAAGTCTCCATTTCTGAGCTTCTCAAACCATCTCCTACACATCCATTCGCTCACAACACCATTTCCATAAACTCTTTGAATGCTTCGTGCGGATTCACTAGCGTTAGATCCTTTATGGAACTCATACAGTATCACATGTCGAATATGCTCTTTCGTGGGCGCCATGTTTTTTCACTTACCGTAATATCGTAGGGGTGGCGTTGTAACTATGAAAAACACCAGAGAAAATATTCATTAGCCTAATCCTACACTAGCCTAAGTCATTCTGTATCATTCTGTATCGTGACAAAACCTGTGCGAACCTGTCGCCGCGTGTATTTTGCAACATTTCTAAAACTATTTCACATTATCTTGAGGTTATTCTATTATCTATCGTCCGTTTTCTAATCGAGCAGAATTTATGTTACAACCTAGTAATATACAGTATATTAATATATTTGTAAAAATGAATAATTCTAAAATTAATTTTTGCATATAAAGTCCAAACTCACGTGACACTCTAACTGTATATAAAATGCAAGTTTGGAAATTTTTTAAATTTTCTTTCTGTTTTATTTTTGCTAAGTAATTGATGAATTATTTATTTTTTAAATTACCTAATAATTTTTTAGATTAAGGTTAATCATGTAATCATGTTAAATTCTGCATTACTAATATTTTTATACATTCTCTCTTAGTTGTAAAAGATGAAGTCATAGCTTGTCAAAACTTTAAATTAACTCTTAATTTTAACTTTTAAGCATTTAATTTTGGCTTATATGCATAGTTAGTTTTAATCCATAATAAAATGCATATTTCAATTTCCATTTCTAGGTAACTCGACAAATCATGATAACCTCAGATCTGTCAATATACTGTTTAAAAGAAAAATATGACTTCATTTCCAAATATCTTGCTTATCTGCCAGTTTGCTTTTACAGCAAAAATTTACCTTTATCTTCAAATATTTTGCAAAAAAAATTCAGCCTATTGAGAATAAAAAACAAAACAGGTCAACTTGAAATAATAATGATGTCACCAAATTATAAGTACAGTATATAAACTCTTGTAATTTTTCAAATTATAATTATTCTGATTTGACCTAGAGGCTGCAGCATTACCTGTAACATTTTAAAAACAGTAAAATTCAGTCAGATGATCTCTTTGGCTTCTCCTTTAAGCCATGCTTTCTCCAGAGAACTTAGTTTTAAAATATAATAAATAATTTCCCGATACGCTACAAGAAGAATCGGGGAACCGTCAGATAATTTAGTAAGTTTTCATAGAATCCTCCGATCCACTACAAGAAGAAATTGGAGTGTTGTATAAAAGAAACTACTGTGATTCCCTACAGCCAGTGGTTCTCAAACAGGGATACGGCGTACCCCCAGGGGTACGCGAGGGGATATTTGCGGGTACGCGAAGGGGTTCTGAAAATATAACCCTTTTAATTTTATATACGATTAACAAACGGCCACAAGTCACACGGTCGTAAAGAAAGTAAAAATCCTCTATCTCTCTCGAAAATCCAGAAAAACTCGTGAAAGAATTCAAGGGGTACAGAAGAAGAAAAAGTTTGAGAATCGCTGCCCTACACGGTACCAACTACCCCAGATGAGAAAATCAGTTGCTGCCACGTAACCAGAACCCCGCCAACCTCGAACCACTCAAGGCTATAGACAGAGGGTTAACATATATATTACAAGATAACTGCCATGTTCATACTGCCAGGATCATCAGACAGTGGTTTCAGGAACAACGAGATGTCGAGCTGCTGAACTGGTCCACCAAGGGGTGTGCCGTGTGACCTAAACTCCATTGAAAATGTGTGGGCAAATGTGGTTAGCGCTTGGGAGCCTGGGCAGGAGCCGACATTTCGGCACCTGCTGGAACACACCATGCAGAGTGGGAACTTTTCCGCACGAACCTACAAATCATCTACATTCACGTGGCATCTGTTCCAAATAGGCTGCGAGAGGTCATTAATAATAATGGAGGATGGGTCAAGTAATTGAGTAATTGTGTATAATAATGTTATGGTTGTGATGTAGTATATGTATATATTTATTTACTCGAACAATTGTCAGTTCCTTATAATTTGAACATTATGTTTTGTATGTTCTTAAGAAAATCCCTAAATTTCCTTGATTCATGTTTATTTTTGTAATGAAAAATTGAACTATGTTATCATTATCTCTCCATGGATAGACCTTTTTTTGGATAATCATTTGTTGATGATTCACGGACATTAAACAGAAATGTTCTTGCCTGGAGGAAAAGTCGATACTACAACTTATCTTGCACTTTAACTATAACATGGCCACATCAAAATCCTATGACTGAAAGTTTTTAGAGTATCCCACGTTTGTGAAATGACCTAACTACTCTATTCCCTAAATTTAGGAGTAATGCTTGAATAAAATACATAGTCATCCTAGCATTACCACCAAAACGACAGTGAACAATATATTTATTCTGTCATTAGTTTTCAAAAAGTAAAAGTATTACTATGACAACACCTAAGATGGGGAGGAGGAGAGGGAGAGAGTGAGGATAGGGGACTGGGGTTTAAGAGGGACTGTGTTGTCTCCATATCTCGGAGAAAGTGGAGCTGAACTATTGCAGGCGACTGTGCATAACCCGATTCAATTGCGATCCGCTACAGGTTGCAACCACAATTGCCTCTCTGTGCTTCACTGTATTAAAAAACAATTTTATGCCAAGGACTCACTTGCTCTCATACCACGAGACAATCCGCGCAGTTACGGTTATGAAAACCTTTACTGGCTCACACACTTACGACAATAGACAGTTGTGCAGTTGTGCACATAAAACACGTACGCAAACACGGGAGAAGTAGCTATAAGATCACCGGTCGTACATTTTGGGCCGATAGATTGAATGAGGACCCCAACACCAGAAAGAAGACGGTATATTCCTTTAACGAATGTCTTTGGCACGGATGCCCACGTCCTGAATGTGATATCACAGGTAACTTACAAGGTAAATACCCGACTCATAGTCCGGCCTGGACCCGTACTCGTTATCAACTTATAAGTTCTCAGCTCACTAATGCGGTATTGCGGGAACAGGGGTACGATGAGTGGATGGAAACCAGCGAGTAATACCGTGATAAAGGCTATCAAACGTTCATTGGTACTGGACCCTCTCAAGAGTGGTGACAGTTTGTTTGGAGGGAATACAAGCCCATTCGAACGATACTTTCCACCTACGGAGGGAGTAAAGATTCACTACTTCGATTTCTGCCCGTTATACACATACATTATGAAGAAAAACCCTTATCCTGTCAGGCCTGCAACGAGGATCGGAGTACAGCGGTGGCAAGGAATGGAACAGGTGGGACCGATAATTAATTGGGTCAGACACACTATAATAATAATAATAATTTTTATTGTATCAGTTACATGATGTAATTACAGTAAATATATAACCTTTGGCCTTTGGTTTGTCATTTAACCTTTGGTTAGCTTCCGCCCGAATTGTTCATTCTGACGAAGGTAAAGCTTTTCACTCCACTTTAGACCTACAGTTTAACGTGGAATCTGAACCACGCCCCACCAGCAGCCCAGCGTCTTAGCCACTAGGCCACCCAGGGTACCCATTTATCTACCAACCACTTTCTTTATTGTGTGGAAGGATGAACAGCTGGGTTTTGCTGTGCGCCGGCTGTGGTCACTGGGTCTCGAACCCGGGGCCGTTGAATTTGTAGTCAGCGACACTAACCACTACACCACCGAGGCGCATCAAATAAATATATACAGTATATCGAATAGAAAAGAATTTAAAAGGAAAAATTTTTAATACAGCTAATATGGATAATAACTGTCTTTAGAAAATGTACGTTAGTTCATGACTTTATGTAAAATTACTTTTAAACAATTGCAATTAAAACAATTGCAAATTCCGCTGTTTTTTAGCAAATCTGCGCATAAATAAATTAATATTGATGCTGTTCGTGCGTTTGGCTTCAAAGGCAAGCATAGCAAGTTCTGCTTTCCGATAACCTGTAACCCCTCTAGCCAAACTTGGCTGGCAGTCTGGGCTCCAGGGGGGCCTCAAAAATTGCCAGGGGTGGCGAAGCCCCCTCTCCCCCCCCTCGTAGTTGCGGGCCTGTATCCTGTAGGTGCTTCTGAAAAACTTGTGAGACCCACCTGTCAACCATCGAAGAATTCTCAGACAATTTAAACTAGAATTATTTTGGTCTATCCTTCGTTGACGTACTTCCCCTTGTAATCTATGGATGCTCATCTTATCTGTTGTTATAGATCATAAGATTATATTTTCCCTGTGTGTAAAGTGTGCAGAGAAGAACAATGGGGACTTTAATCACACAATCCATCAGAGGAGGATCCGGGGCGTTTTTACAAAGTCTGAGCTGGATATAGCCGTTCTTCACGGTTACAGAATATTAAAGATTTATAAGGTGTGGAGGGTCCAGAAACTTGATAACCTCTTCATTCCTTATATCAACACCTTCCTGAAAGATAAAGTTGAAGCGTCAGGGTATCCATGAGGTGTTGAGACCGAGGATGAAAAAACCGGCTTTATTTAGCGTTCCCGTGAGCGTGAGGGGATACAACTTAAGTAGGAGCATATTGCGCGAAACCCTGGCGAATGCCTTAGTGCAAAGCTTTGTCTAAACAGTCTCTGGGGTAAGTTTGCACAGAACACTGATAAGGGGAAACGTGCACTGGGATTACGTCGAAGCTGACGACAACAAAGAGGTTTCTGAAATTGCATACATAAGTAATATGTATATAATACGTTACAATATAACCAAGTTGGATGCAGATATTTAACTTGTTTATTCATTATTATTATTATTATTATTATTATTATTATTATTATTATTAAAAGTTTATTTACTTCTTGTTAACCTCGTTAACTTCGTTTAAGTTCCGTGTGTTGGTCTCTCTTCACACGAAGGTCAAGCTGGTGGCCCCGCCTCTAGACCTGGCTTCGTGGAGGAGGGAGTTGCTCTCTTGCAGTCTCCACCGCACATAGCCAGGTACACCCGGCTCATCTGGTACCGTCCTGATACAAACATTTAGTCTTCTCTTGAAGACTTCAACTTTGACCCCTGTAACGTTTCTGAGGTCCTTTTGAAGCTGGTTAAAAATTCTTGGCCCCCTGACAACAAAGCTATTTTCCTTCAGTGTTGAGGAGGCCCCTTGTCGGGCCTTTAATTTGGAAACACTACACATTCTGCCTTTCCAATTTTCCAGCGTTGTTTGGATGGTAATTGGGTTTAGTTTGAGGTTTGGTACCAGTTTTTCGATAATTTTCCATATATAGATTATGGTGTACCTCTCTTCTTCTTTCCAGGGAGTACAGATTTAGTTTACGTAGTTTCTCTCAGACATTGCTGTGAAATGTCTCTGCGTTTCTTTTAGTTTATTAATTTCTTCATTTTTATATGAGAACGTCAAAACTGAGCAGTATTCAAGTTTTGGTATGATCAGTGTTCTCAGCAGGGGAATCATTACTGTCTTGTCCCTCCTTTTGAACGTTCTTAGTACCTGTTATCATTATAATTATTATTATTGAATGTTTATTTACTTGTACATACTTATTTTATATTTCATATAACTCGTGTACTTTAAATAAATTATTTTTCGCTTCAGATTGGGCGCAACATTTTCTTTTCCCCTTTGAATGAATATGTGTGTATGTGTATATCTAATATTCCCGTCTGGACATGATATATATAGACTTCGGCGACTGTATAGATGAGGGCACAAATAGCTGTGCTTGGTTTGGATTTCCTATCAGGTGGTGCTGTATAGGCTCCGCCCACAAACCTGTGTCATCATCATTCACTGTGTTCAACCTCGTTAGTCGTTCGCAAACATCGCTGTCGTGGACACGTACTCAGTTGTTAAAGTTCCTACATAATTAACTGTGCGTGTGGTTATACTCCACTCCGAACTTAACTTTTTATCAACGATGGCAGCTTCTGATATTGCTTGCAACACCCTTGTAAAGTGGTGATCTGTAAAATGAAGATGTAGTGAATTCTCGTAGGCCGTCCTTTCACGTCTCTTTTGAAGTTTTTAAATCAACCTTAAACCATACAAAGATGACGAATCAGGCTGCTGAAGTTGTTTATGGCTATTCTAAAGATAGTATCACAGGTCTTCGTAATGCTAAAGACGTCTTGGAGTATGTATCGAATTTAATCTGTGTCAAAGAATATAGTCATGGTGAAGTGAAGGAGTCGACCCTTAGTGAAGAAAAACAGACTCTGGATTATGAAGCTCTTTGACGAATGGTACGAAAATCTCATTACGTCATGTTGAACCTCACCGATTACATCCCCGCAATAAAAAACGTGAACCTAGTGATTATGGATAAAATAATTAAAAATATTTTTACCACTACATCATTCGTCAGCCAGACTCCTTACTGAGTGGAAGCATTCTCTGGGCTCTCTGATATTGTTTCTACTTTTGGATATTGCCGATAAATTTACTGTTGGAAAGTTTTGAATTTTATATACTTGCGTTTATATTCACATTGTTATAGTTAAGTAACTGAATATTAAAAAAACTTGTTACTCCGATTAAATGATTTCCTATGGACATCTAATCAGTTTGGCTTTAAAAGGTCCCACTCAACTGACCTGTGTATCTATGTACTTAAAGAAACAATATCTAAATACATTGACAGTAATTCAACCATTTATAGCTGTTTCCTTGATATAAGTAAGGCATATGATAGGGTGAACCACAATATTTTATTTGCAAAACTAGAAGACAGGAAGGTTCCCATGTACATATTAAATTTATTGAAATTTTGGTATTCCCACCAATCTTTCACTGTTAGGTGGGGCAATGTACTATCCGAGTGTTTTGGCTCCTCTTGCGGGGTGAGACAAGGCTCTTTGCTCTTCCCTATGCTGTTTAATGTGTATATTGACGGATTAATTGCTTCACTTAATGAGGCAACAGTAGGATGTTGTATAGATAACACAAGGATAAATAACTTAGTTTATGCCGATGATATGGTGTTAATAAATCCCTCTGTTAAAGGTTTGGATCGGCTACTAAATGTCTGAGAAGTGTATTCGCAGAAACATGATATTCTTTTTAATGTTACAAAAACTAAGGTTATGCAATTTCATCCTAAAAGCTCTAATCAGCCAGCTGATATAAGGTTTAAAATGAATGGTGAAGTAATTGAGGAAGTACAAGAGTTTAAGTATTTGGGTCAAACTATTACCAGCTCCTTGAGTGATGACTCGGATATAAGAAAACAATCTCGAAGCCTGTGTGCTCAAGCGAATATGACCTTAAGGAACTTTCGTTTCTGTACAAGTGAAGCTAAAGACACACTCTTTCGTACTTTCTGCAGTAATATATACGGTCAGCAACTCTGGGTGAATTATAAAAAAGGTTCTGACAGAACCCTAAATTTGCTGTACAACAGGTCTTTTAGACTCTTACATAAATTACCCCCGAGATGCTCAGATTCGCAAATGTTTGCTACCCGCAATGTCCCGAGCTTCCCGGAGGTAACAAGACGTGCTCAACACAGTATAATGCAAAGAATTAAAAAATCAACCAACCCGATCATCCAGGCTATCCATGAGTCCTGCCATTTATCCTCTAAGCTATGGGCTTCTTGGTACGAAAACGTCTGTCTGTAGCTCCACTTAACTTCGACAGTGCAGTATTATTTCTAATCAATTGTATATATTTCTATCCTTAGTGTATGAACTGTCATTGTATTAATAATATTTGTCATATGGACTATAGTCTGCCAATAAACCTTTTCATTTTCATTTCATTTTCATTAGTGGTTTTTAGCGATTTAGTTTTCATAGCGTGTCGGCTTAATTTAATTTAAACTTGGGACGGTTATAAACGTTAACTACCTTAACTTGCGCGATGCCGTCGCAGAAACGTCGTGTGCTAGGTGTGGGGTTAATCGGTGGTACACTGATTTTAAAGATTACAACGGCGGTCCTATGGCGATTACCGAGAGATCGGTTTGTTTCTTTTGTGAGTTAAGCGAAGAAATAGTTGATATAAAACGTAGTGTACGCGAGGTGACGGAAAGACTTGCAACGCTTGATGAGGGCAGGGGTAGGGTTGCAGTTGACGAAGGGCGAACCTATACTAACATTGAAGACGTTAGTAAGTTGAAGGATGAGGTTAGGAACATAGTTTCTAGTATAGGTAGCTTATCGGGAAGGTTAGACAGAGTTGAGGAAGGGTAGTTAAGGGTGGACCTAGGCCACGTACGTTAGGTGATAGGAATCCCCCAATCGAGGTTTCGAACCCTTTCGCCCAGTTGGATAGGGATTTGAACGAGGGAAAAACGATTTTAATTGGGGACTCCTTAGTGCGTCATATGGATGAGGAGTTCGTTGGAAATCCAACCAAGAGGAGGAGGGTCTGTCTACCAGGGGCCAGGGTTGACAGAATTAGAGACGAAGTAGATAGGATTGGTGTTGCCTCCCGTCACTCGATGTTGGTGACGATGGTAGGGGGCAACGACTCATATAGGCCCGATACGAGAGTGCCTGACCTTTTGGAGAGATACATGGGGTTAATTAGGTCTCTGAAGGCAAGGTCAGATAGGTCTTTAGTTCTAGGTATTACCCCTAGGCACGGTTTAAATTTTAGGATTACGTCAAAAACAATATTTTTGAAGACTAAACTAGAAGAGAGTGCATTTCAATGAAATAGGGAATGCTAGGCAGGTAGGTTAATCGATGAGAACGTTCGAAAGCTGTATAGGTCGAAGTCCTCTTTAAACATTGTGGGTCCGGGAAGCGCCGGCCCGACGAGAAAAATAGTTTAAAACGTCGATCCGTGGTAAAAATAATTTAAACGTCTTTTATTGTAACGCGCGTAGTATTAGAAATAAATTGAACGAATTTAAGGCGATAATTTATTCTGGGAACTACGATATGGTTGCTATAACCGAAACGTGGTTAAATACCGTAACTCGGGACTTGTTGGGGGAACTTGATATAGCGGGTTTTAAACTTTTTACTAATGACGGGTTACATAGGATTGGTGGCGGCGTTTTGTTGTACTTTCGTAATTCCCTTAGGGCTATCGAAGTTAAGATAGATTTTCCGGCAGCAATTAATGCGATATGCGTTGAAGTTAGGGCGCGTAGTATTAGTTTTAATTTCGTTGTTGTTTAGAGAGCTCCCGTTCAACCCCTCGATACCGATACTAGATTTTACACACTTAGTAACTTTATTAATAATCAGGATAGTATAGTTGTCAGAGACTTTAACTGCCCTAACGTTAATTACGAGACTTTTACTGGTAATAATGAGGGTTTGAGACTGATTGAGTTCGTGGAAGATAATTTTTTACGACAAATGGTTACCGAACCAACGCACGGTGACAATATTTTAGACGTGGTGATGACAAACGACGAAAATATAGTCGAAGGTTTGGAAGTAGGTGAGAGTTTAGGATGTAGTGATCACCAAATTATTAGGTTTAAGCTATTGATAGAAAACAGTAAGGATAGTAATGTAATAGAAGTCCCTGATTTTCGTAGGGCTAATTTTGATAGTTTTGCGGATAGGATGAGAGTAGTGGACTGGGATAATTTATTTATGGGTAATGACGCAAATTTTCATTGGGAGGCGTTTAAAGAAAGTTTTTTGAATATCGAAAGGGAGTTTATTCCTCGTAGGCTCAAGCGCGCTAGTAATCATGGTAGGCACAAGTGGTGGACTAGGGAAATAGGTGAGTTCATAAACGAGCGTAACAGAACGTATAGACTTAATAAGCGCAATGGCACGGTAGCTAACTTTAATAGATATATCGAGCTTAGAGGTCAGGTTAAAAGATGTTAGGAATGCTAAGCGTAATTTTGAGATACTTGTACCTGCGGAGAGTAAACATAATCCGGAAAAGTTTTTTGACTACGTCAATAATCGTAAACCGATAAAAGATAACATAGGCCCTCTAGTGGGCGCTAATGGCGCTTTGGCTTCCGACGCTCAGTCGATGGCAGGTATTTTTAACAACTTTTTTGCGACAGTTTTTACCGTAGAAGACGTAAATAATGTCCCCGATGTGGACGATATTGTTCCATTTAGTACCGAGACTATTTTGAATGAAATAATTGTTTACGAGGGTGAGACTGCGCATTATATCGATCAGCTAAAAGTTAGCAAGACTCCAGGCCCTGACGCGCTTTATCCTAGACATTTGAAAGATTTGAAAGACGTTATCGTAGGCCCCTTAACAAAAATTTTTAATAAGTCACTGGAAGCGGGGGTTATTCCTGAAGACTTCAAATTAGCTAACGCTACGCCCATTTTTAAAAAGGTGACCGCACAGTAGCTAGCAATTATAGGCCTATTAATTTAACGTCATTTGTCGGTAAACTTTTGGAATTCGTAGTTAGGTAGTTAGGGATCGCCTCGTCGATCACTTAGAGAGTCGCGATTTGATTAATAGTAGTCAGCATGGGTTTCGACGCCATAAATCTTGTTTAACTAATTTGTTAGAGTTTTATAACGAAATAGTGTGGAATACGATAGGCAAGGAGCGGCTGACGTTATTTATTTAGACTAAAAAAAGCTTCGATACAGTTCCGTATAGAAGATTAATTGCAAAGGTTAAAGCGCACGGTATACGCGGTCAGGTAGCTAACTGGTTAGAGGAATAGCTTCGTGCCAGGAAACAGAGGGTCGTTGTTAATGGTAGGAAACCGGGGTGGTTGGATGTAGGTAGCAGTGTCCCTCGGGGTTCAGTGTTAGGCCCACTGCTATTCGTAATTTACATTAACGACATAGATGTAGGCTTGACCAGTAACGTGTCAAAATTCGCGGACGATACTAAAATAGGCGGGTAAGTTCTTAACGTGGACGATAGAAATAGTCTCCAAGACGATGTAAATAGGATTATGGAGTGGACGGATAAGTGGCAGATGCAATTTAATGTAGACAAATGTAAAGTTTTGCGTATAGATTCTCGTAACAACAATTACACGTACACGATGGATTATAGACAGTTAGCGAACGTTGACGAGGAAGTAGATTTAGGTGTACGCGTATCTAAGGATTTAAAAGTTAGGAACCAGTGCCTGGAGTCTTGCGCAAAAGCTAATAGGATGTTAGGCTTCATAGCGCGTAATTTCGAATTTAAATCGAAGAATATTATATTGCCCCTTTACAAGTCCCTAGTCAGGCCTCACTTAGAATATGCCGTTCAGTTTTGGTGCCCGTATTTGCGTGAGGATATTGATAGGTTGGAAACTAATTCCGTCACTACACAACAAGTCTTATGAAGATAGGATTAGAGAGTTAGACTTGCATTCACTCGAAACTAGATTAAGGGGGGACGGGGAGCTTATTGAAGTTTTCAAAATCGTTAATAAAATCGATAACGTAAATTGTGACATTGTTCATTTTCGATAATAGCAATACTCGTAATTACGGATTTAAATTACGTGACAGACGTTTCATTACTAATATCGCTAAAAACTTTTTTACGTTTAAAGTAATTGATAAATGGAATAATGTTCCCGCGTCCGTCGTGAACTCTACCAGCGTTAATATGTTTAAAAACCGTTTAGATAGGCATTTTAAAAATATAACGTTGTTTAAAATAATAAAACAAATAGCAACAGGAACTCTCGGGGTAATGGTCGAGGTTTGAGTCTGTTGACGATTAATGCCAGCTTCTGACATGCCAGCGTGTGATATGCCAGCAATAAAATTATATTAAAAAAAAAAATTAGACTAACACGAACTTCATACTTCATACTTTTTTCTTTTCTTATTCTCTCTTTACTTGCATGTCTGTAGTTTGCATGGTATGACAGTGTTTGAGTTAAGACTGTGTTTGGATGTTTTGTAAGCGTTCTTATTTTACTACTTTTCATCTTTCACCCCTTTCCTATTCTCTTCGACTTCTTTTCCGACTTGTCAGCAGTGGCCGGCGGATGATGATGGTGAGTCTTTCTCTCTCTTTTTTTCTGAATGTATGTTTACCCCCGAATGATAGGTTTTGTTACTTACTTAACCCCTTATGCTCTTCTTTTAATCCCCTACTCTCTTCTTTCTCTCGGGCTAACCTTAGAGTGGATCTTAGGGTCTTTGTTAGCCTTAGCTTCTGTAGATCCGTAGATCTACATTTACCACTATGAGGTTTCTAGTGAGGTCATAGCTAAAGGTGTGTGTAATTTTTCAATAAAACTTGTTGACGAGTACCTTTGTCCTCTGTCGTAGAACGATATGGACATACCTATTTCTCGAATAGAGCTTCTCAATATTAATTGATTTACTTTCGAATCATTTAACGTGTTAAGTAATATTGTGTATATAATTTTTTCCTGCCCAAAAATATGTTTTATGTTGGTGTATAACCTTTCATGTTTTGTCCATTGCTCCTGAGTCACCGAGCCAGCAACAGCGTCTCCTCGAACCTAACTAAGACGCATGACTCACCACAAGGTCTGCGTCACGAGCTGAAGCGAGCAGTCTGCCTCAGAACATCATCTGAGTTTGGAGCCTCGTGACGTGCTATCCAGAAATAAAATCACCTCACAGCAGCAGTACCGCCAAGAAACATCTGCACGTACAGTAACAAAGAAAGATGGAGCGACCACTAAGCAGTATTCTTAACGCTCAATACGCAGCGAACGTTTTCCAAATCAGTGAGTGTTTAAACGTAGTAATGGCGCAATTATGTGTTCGAGACAAATTATAAACATACAGACTCCGCCAAACATAAGTTATTTACATGAGTGTGTATGTTGTTTGAGAAGCGGTCGGTTGAGGATTATAAAGTACCAGCTACCGCGAGTGCAACAAGAGTGACCATCAGTGGCACCCCTTCATACTATATTATTTGCATGTTAATTGTGAACCGTGATACGAGTCAACCCTACATTGAAACACGATTGATGCAGAAAACTAATCTAAAAACTTTCAGTACAAATAATGCTAATAACGAACTAGTGCCCACGCGTTACCGTTTCATTCTCGATAGTCTGTTTGAAATAGTCGCCTTCCTCAACCTGAAACCTTTATTAAATGTGCGAGTTGATGATGTTCTTTATTTTGAAACCATTACCGAGCATACATATACAGTATTACTTAATGATTTTATGAAATTTAGAGATGGACAAGGTGAGAACGGCTTGGAACTTAAAGAATATTTAGAAGACACTTCTCCTGAAAAGTACCAGTCGCTTTGGGACACTGGTCCAGAGCGTTGCAAACCCTCTCTCGCCTTCACTTTTCATTTGGCGAAGGTGTATCTTTATTTATGCTCCAACTGCCGTCACGATTTTGAGGATTTCCTTATACATCTATATGAACTCTGAACAGTTTTCAATTGAAAATATAGGTGAAAAGAGAATAAGCGCTCGTTTAGAGTGTATTGTGCATACAACAACATTTCATGATAATATTGTAATATCTGACCGTGTACTCCAACAGGTTGTTGAATCTATATGTTCAGACACTTCCCCGGTAACGAGTAAGAATTATGAAAATGTTACATTTGTCGCGTATTGGTTTTTTAATACAGAATTTAATAATGTTTAATAAGAAATTTAATAACGTTTTGTATGAAATTAAATTACGTAAAATGAAATTGTTTGAAATATAAAATACTATTTAGCAACATTCGAAATGCTCTAAGGCCCAAGGCATAGCCAAACGTCAGTCTCGGGCATGGTTTGTCCGAATTAGGTTGTTTTCGTTTCTAAAATGTGATTGTGATTTTAAACTTAATTTAAAGTACCTCTCTCCACGATCAAATTAAAATGATGAATCTGCACTCACTTTTCCCCGTCTTGTTACTTGTTTCGACATAACTAAAAACCAGTAAATAACGATAAAGGGTCGTCTTTTCCCCTCCCTTGTTTTCGTTCGAAATTCCATTGGCGGCCATGCTACTCGTCTATCCGTTTATAAAACAGTGAAACGAGTGTAAAGCAGTAGAAAGAGCAGATAATTAAAAGAAAACGAAAAGTAGAAGTAAAATATTTTTATTTTCACAACACATTTAACGCATACGTGTAAATAATTTTTTTTCTTTTTTTGTAACCTAAAGAAAGTAGGAATTCCTTTCTGACAGAATACGCCTCTCTTAAAGACAAAACTTATTACAGTTTTTAATTCCGCTTACCAGTTATCCTTACTTTTAAATAAGATATATATATATATATATATATATATATCAAAGCTATTGACTTCTCCTTAGGGAAACGGAGCTTACAGATGAACAGGAGGACCAACACAACGGCAAACATCGAAACGTCTGGAGTACAAAAAATAAATGAAAATGTTTGCCGTTGTGTTGGTCCTCCTGTTCATATATATATATATATATATATATATATATATATATATATATATATATGTTTTTAGTCCATTTTTATCTCCCTTTTTTCTTTTAATCCTTTGTCCCAATTTCTTTCTGACAGCTAAATTTTTTTCTTGTAACAATGTTACTAGGATACAGGACTATTTGTACCTCTGCATTCAAGTGTAAAGTAGGAACACAAATAATCCTAAATGATCTTAAGGCTCTATATATCAAGTATAGAAAGCCTCACGCATTAAACGGGGCGTTATTTCTAAAGACGATTGCTTGAATTATACAAAGCAATGAGGATCTAACTATTTCCACAATTATTTGTGTGTTTTCTATACTAATTAAAAATAATCTTTTGGCAAGTTAAGAAATATTGTATGCAGATATAATGTATTATTATTTCTGAAAAGAATTGTGTGTCTTAACTATTTTAACCATTATTTGTAAGTTTACTATACTAATAAGGTTAACAAATTTTGCTTGCAGATGTGTTTCTATTTACTCCTTATTCATTTTTGAATTGTTTATGTATGCGTCTTAAGATTATTGGCCAACAAAGTTGTTTTGTGAGGTGCTATCGCTGGAAGATAAGAAAAAAGATTAGGGAAAATAAAAAAAAATAAAAATATATTTCTATAGTGATGATTAAAACAGTTTAACTACCACATTAATATAAAAATTGGGGTCTGAGGTTCAATTCTCGCTGGTGTAATATTCATGTTATGTCTAAGACGTGATTGAATGGTGGCCGCTAAAATTCATAGTATGGCGTCAGACACATATACTTCTAACACCAAGTGAAAGGAAACGCTGAAGAAGGGTTCGACCGTAGAGTAGGTCAGGGGTTCGACGGACGCTTTGAATTTTTTTTTACTCTATATCGAATACAGTACCAAGAAACTTAGTGATAAATAAATTATTTTACCTTAATATACCACGAGTGAATGTTTATCATTCATTAAATAGACATTTTTTATTTCTATTTTTATGTATATACATATATCAGGCGATGAATGATGCATGAGAGATAGGTTAGGTTAGCCTTTAATTTTTAGTAATTTATTTTCAAGTTTAAATTAGCTTAGCCCAGGATTGAGTGGTGACCACTAAAGTTCATAGTATGATGTCACACACACATATATACACAAAAAAATTTTAGTTTTCAAGTTTGGATTAGATTAGAGTAGTTTAAGTTACTCTATATTCAATTATCTACTTTTTGGGGGGCGGCACACCATCCCCTTTATCTTATTACCCATCCCCTTATCATCTCTCACCCCGTTTTGAGAGATTAAATTTTGCCTTTTACCTTCCCCCCCCCCTCTCCTTCCCCCTTTCCTCTCTTTTACCCCCTCTCACTTTTTGCCACTCTACTACTTAATCCTACAATATTACTCTCATGTTATAAAAAATTTAATATTTTAAATAAAAACCCATAAAAATGAAATTACAGTAGCCTCGTATTTACAATTTGTTTTAAAAACTATTCATAGTAATAACAAAAACTTACCTCAGACTCTTTGTAGGCGAAACTTTTTATAATTAAATGTGGTAACTTTTTCTTCAAACTAAATTGTATACTGCAGTGGTTTCCGTTTTCTTTTGATCTTTGTTTCTTCAGGTTTAGTAGGAAAACTTCAGAAAATGTTGAACTCCAGAATAAGTTTTTTTTCTTTTCCCTGTTTCCTTACTCCTATTTATTTTTTTACAATTTTAAGAATAATTGCAAAAGCAGAATTTTTGTTCCTTTTTTATTTTTCCATCAAGGCGAAAATTTAATTATTTTTTCTTTAGTTTTTGATCGAACTGTGAAAAGTTTTTCAAAAAAATATAAATTTAAACTGTAGCATTCAATGGCCACAAACGATTTATTATTTAACACATAATTATAACTTTATTTATGTCCTTTTGAGGAAGAGTCTTGTTATTTTTTCGCTTGAAAGGGAAACTAATGTGTTGTGGTATCGTGCAATTATTTCTGAATGTAAGGAATGAGTTTATTTCCCTTAATATAAACAATCTGCATTTTAAAATATATCAAAACAAAGAGAGTTCTACGTAAGAATAACGTCGCTGTTTTTTAGTTTCCTACTTTGTGAAGTATTTCTAAGAATAAGAGCAAAAACACCAAAGAACAAAGCTATTAGAAACAGCAACAGAAGAAAAATATGATCAACGATAATCAAAGCCGTTGTCATGATGATGCAGAAATTGCACAATCGAGTATGACCAAAAGTCGGTGGAAATGAAAAAAAAAAAAAGAAAGTTCTTTTATGATTGGACTTACGATCTGATTGATCGAAAACGATTTCTAATTGTTTTATGAGAAAATTAAAATTTTTAAGGGAAACTCAAATAAATGTGGTGTTCAAATTTTAGGACTATAAAGATGCACTAGATGTTGATATTATTTAATTGATTGAAATATGGTTTAAAATGAGTTTATTTTCTGTAAGTTATTAATTAAAAAAAAAACTACAAATATGCAAAACATTGAAAAATATACTTATTATAAGATAAACTACAATTATTTTGTCTTTATCAGTTACCGTGAAAATAAGTTACTGAATTTTTTAACTGAAATTTAAATAACTGAAAATTCAAAGTGGAGCTGAATTTCCTGTTGATGTTTTTTGAGAGCTTGTATTTGTGTGTTCTGCTCTGAAACGGAAATAAAATTTACATTAATAATAATAATAATAATAATAATAATAATAATAATAATAATAATGTCTCTTGTCATTTACTGGAAATACATAACAGCAAAGCTTTACAGATTTTCAGAAGTGAAAGTACTGATAGCTGGAGACGTTGCTGAAGTAAAAATTTAATACAGCTTGCAAAACATTTTAGAGAAGGTTAGTAAGAATATTAAAGTATAGAAGATTATGCATTTTTCACGTATTTCATGCAGGGCTGGAAAGATTACTCTGTATAATCGATTACATTTGTAATCGTGTCGGTCACCCAGAGGAAGAATCGATTGCAGGGATATTTTTATATTTTTTTCGTGTCAAAGACGACACAGTAAAATGCGTTTGAAAATGACGTTGACAATTACGTAAAGGAGAACTATTCCCGCATTCTTTCAGCCATCTGGAATACTGGCGTCGTTACAAGAACTACCCCCTGAAAGAGTTAGTGCGCCAGTATATTGGAGTCATAGCGACCTCGGCTCCTTCTGAATGTGTTTACTCCACCGCGGGGAACTTCTACCGGGACATGCGGGCGGGCTTGGGCGTTGACACCTTCCGTGCATTGTTGATGATCAAATGCAACGTTGAATTGTTCTCTAAGATGTGACATGTGAAGTCGAATAATTAAACGAATGAAGACATTCCGTAAGGCAAAAAAAAAAATATTTTTTCACGATCTACATTGAATTTTCGATACAGTTCAGTCTATGATCAGCTCCATTCACCATCATGACACGTAATCGAAAATGTAATCGTAATCGTTACATCAGCGATCCGCTGTAATCGTAATCACAGATTTTTCAAAAATGAGTAATCTTTCCAACTCTGGTTTCGTGTACATTCTATTAAAGCCTGTCTTTGAGTTAAACATTTTAGCATAATTAGGTATATTATCCTAGAGAGTAAGACCCTCCATCAGTGACACAAAAAGATTGGTTTGAGATAACTCTAGAAAATGGACGTTTGACTTCACTCATCCCTATGATATTGTGGTTCTTTGATCAGACAAAGCTACCAGTAACACCAGAATGATGCCATTTCGTTCACGTACAGTAAATAAAAGTAAATAAAGGTGCCTAGCCAAGATCATAAATTTTATTTAGTTTAAGCAAACATCCCTTAACCCATTAGTGCCCGGAGGTCTTTCCCGAGGCTGAATAAAATCGTCTGGTGTTAACCAGAACAAAATCAGTAAAGTAACACTGGGCACTAATGGATCAAGAACTCCAAGTAGCATTTAGTAGTATAGTAACAAAAATGTAGAGTGTGTGCGGGGTGAGGGTAATGTGGAGAGAGTGGGGGTAATTGGGGGAGTGGGGTGCAAAAATGTAGAGAGGGTGGTGGTGCATTTATGTCGAGAGGTGGGGGTTGCATTTAGGAGAGAGGAAATTGGGGAATGCCAAGGGGAGCCTCATAAGGAAAAAAAACAAAACACATTATATATATATATATATATATATATATATATATATATATATATATATATATATGACGTCATACTATGAAATTTAGCGGTTACCATTTTAAAAGATAAATAAAAATAAAAATATATGTGCGTGTGTATAATATCATACTATGAACTTTAGCGGCCACCATCTACACCCCCACCCACTCTACATTTTTGCAACTATACTACTCGCCAGATTCATTATGAATCTCATCAGTGTGTACATAGTCAAACATGAGAAACATAAAGGACAGTTGGATACAATTATGAACTTATACCAAAGATTATACACAATAATAGATTATATAGATTACATACGCTGTTCATTTAATTCGTAAACAACTGCTGGTAACTGCAAGCCATGTTATTCAACATCACAACTGTCCTTTTCTAGGACACTTCTTCAAACGCTGCTACAGGCTATTGCTTGACAGACTACGCACCTCCCTCGTTACCGCTTACTGAACATCATCCAAAAGGAAGTGGTGACCCTTGAGTTCAAGTTCAGTTTTGGAAACGACCAGAAATCACCTGTATCAGGTCTGGTAAATAATGTGTGTATGGTAATACTTCTTCTCCCCCTATTTTCCTGATGGTGTCTACCGCAAGTGTAGTGATCTGTGGGAGTGCATTATCGTGATGAAGGAATTGTCTGGTTTACTGCAGGTATGGACTCTTCTCGCTGATTGCTATGCGAAGTTTTTTGCAAAGAGTATCTGCGTACCATGTCGCATGACGTATGTAACAAGGATCCCTTTGCAGTAAAAAAGATCATTGCCATCAACACGGGTAATTTGCTCTGGTGACGTCGACGTTGATGGCTGTCCAGAGGGAGAATCATCTGCAGTTGATTCCCATCCTTCCCTGAAACACTTGTGTCCCTTAAACACTGTTGTTTTTTAAAGACACTCGTCGCTGTAAGCATACTGCATTTCGGCAAGAGTGGCAGTTGCTGTCAAACCATGCCTCACACAATATCGAACTGCACAACTCTGTTTACTTTGCAGGAAATATTCTTTCGCAACGGTGATGCAACAGGTCTTCACTACAGACGTTCATGTACTGACCTGAACAAACAAATGTGCATGTACACGGAAATAGAATAGATTAGGTTATGGTGTTAGGTTAATTTAGTTTTTTAGAGTGTCTATGCTATGGTCTTGTCGATCCGATGGGTATAGGTACCATGTACACACTACGGCTCAATAATCAAATCACTGCTGCATAGACCTTTCGTACAGTGTCGTCATCATGCGGAGTTGCTTAGAGGGAGGGCTATTCAGGATACAGTAAAAGTAGTAATGTTCCTTTTGCCAATAAATGTAGTTTGATTTCTGGTTTGGTTTCAGAGCACTGGGAGTTCTCAGATGATACCCTATTAGTGGAGAAGAGAAGCTTAATGGGATTTCTCGGGAGTCAAAACCTCCCAATAGACGTTTTTAATTTCAGGGATGCTACTTGAGTATACAGTGTAGGATGGCGCAAACTCCGCCAATGTCTTTAAGAGCTGAAGAACAGTGTGTGGGATGTCCATGGTAACTTGAAAAATAGCGCACCTTCATGTAAACGTGAGACGAAAAGATGTAAAAGTCCAGACCTTCATTCTTGCCTGGAAACAGGTAAATCTTGAAAGCACAGATCACTTTCGCCATCTGGGATCGTTTGAAGAGAAGAAGATCAGGTCCAGTGGACGGACCAAACATCATCTTGAACACATTTGCGGTTATAATTTCGCGCACGTGATGGCGATACACAAGGTACAATATATTATCCCCAGCTTCTTCTCAGTCAGGGTGCACGCTCCTGTGTGTTTGCCGATGTTGGTAGTGGTAGCATTGAAACACGTTCCAATGATTTTGTCTGGCAGATACCACTTTCAAAGAGCTTGCATCACTGTATAGACATCCATTTTCCCCATTTCAAAAATTAGTTTTGGAACTCCAAGAATTTTTCAATCATGACGTCCGAGAGCAAGACTGCGAGTCTCTCTACATTCTCTTTCGTTAAGCCAATGACGGAAAGCAGAAGCTCTCCATCCCACTGGACAAGAAGAGGGACTTCCGTTGCTGTGTTGTTCTTTACCTCCTCCGCCTTCGATTCTCGATTCATTACCCTCGCTCGTCTCACCGAACCAACCGATAGGGATAGCTCTTCAATGCCGTGACCACAACTTTGTGTTATTTCGATGATTACATAGGTTGTTTGCCTGTTGGACAACTTTGTTTGGTCCAGGGTTCATGCCAGATCAGAGAAGGTACAATAAAAATTTCATCCTTTTATTTCAGTTAATGAAAATTACAAACTTTTAAAGTATCAGATATTTAAAAAAAAATCACCCTAGGTATATATATATATATATATATATATATATATATATATATATATACATACACACACACAGTAGCACTCATAAGTATTCGTACAGAAAAATATTTCAGTTATATTCGTCCTCATTTTTTGTACCATGCATAGAATAGTTATGAAAAGCTTACCGTTCGTTCAGAAAATTTAGTTCAACTCCAACATATAACGTAGAACATCAAAGATTTTGAGGAAAATAAAAAAAGTTAAACTGCAAAAGTTTTCGTACATTTACTTACAAAATGATTTAATAATACTTAGTGTGTCCACCTTTTGCTTGAATAACTTCAATGATTCGTTTTAGGTATTTTTCTATGAGGTTTCTACATCTCTCAGTAGAAATTTTAGCTTATTCTTCTAAAGAAAATTGTTGTAATTCATTCAGACTCGAAAGATTTCTCTGGCGAACAGCTTTTTTTCAAATGAAACAATAAACTCTCGATTAAATTGAGATCTGGACTTCGGAAGGTCACTCGAGAAGCTTGAAATTCTTTTCTTGAAGCCATGTCATGCCGCTCTTACTTCTATGTTTTGGATTATTATCTTGTTGCAGTACCCATCTGGACCCAATCGCAACTCCCGAACTGAAGGCAATACATTTTCGTCTAAAATTTCCTCGTATTTCTTCGAATTCAAGGTTTCATTGATGACAACAAGCTTTCCTGGACTAGAAGTACTAAAGCATCCCCCCAAAAAGCAAACTGCCACTACCATTTTTAACCGTAGAAAGAATGTGTTCTTCCTCAAATACAGTATTTGATTTTCGCCAACCATACCGTTGCTCATTGTTGCCGAATAATCAAATTTTTGTCTCATCTGTCCAGAAAACGTTTTTCCAGACTGCAAATCCATCATTTTGATGAACCTTGGCGTACTTTCAACGAGCTTCTTTGTAAGCTTTTCGTAGCAGAAGTTTTCTTCGTGTAACTTCCATGCAGACCATTCTTCCTCAATGTATGACGTACAGTAGAGGGATGGACATCTGGACATCGTTTCACTAGTTTTATCATAATCATCTATTAAACTAGAATTTACAAGTGAACCGTTAATAATAATAATAATAATAATAATAATAATAATAATAATAATAATAAATGTTTTAAATTATAAATATAAAGTTTTGGATGACGTCTGAAAAAACGTATTGAAATCCTACCCACGGTTTAGGGCTGAATAGCAGGTCTATCCCTTATACAGTATGTCTGTAGATTATACAACATGGCGAGTATTTCATCGCCCAAGAGAACATTTAACGCTTTGGCGCCCAGAGGTGTTTCATGTATTAACCCTCTTGCACTCGAGTCAATGACAACATTTTATTCAAATCTATCTGGTATGCAGAATCGCCTGTGATCGTCGTGTGATATTCCATATATATATATATATATATATTGGAAATAGATATTTGCAATCAGCTAAAAGCAATATGGCGCTCCATTCGTCTTCCTATTGCAATTTATGGGCAATTACTCCGACATAAACTATCCAAAAATGGTGAGCCCCCTTCTGCCTTTTAAAGGTATTAAGGGGTCTTAACTTAAATGAGAGGCATTCGGGGTTCCATTTCGTAAAGGCACTGATGTTAAAACGGTTTAAAAGCTCGTCAGTTCACGAAGGTATTTTTCCCATCAGTTGACAGAGGGGGGCCCAGGCCCCCATTGCCAGTGAAGATATTTTGACATTTTAAACTTCGAAAAACAAGTTTTTCAAAGTAAAGTGTAAGTAAACATTTCCTTTGTGTTTGTAACATATTTCCTAAATTGTAATTTCGTAACTGTATCACTTTACCATGTTCACCATTCTAGTGAATGTAGTCCAGTAGTATGCTAATCAATCCCACTTGCCCCCCCCCCTTGCGCGCTGACGTTCCACTGCCGCTGTGTGTGTGTGTGTGTGTGTGTGTGTGTGTGTGTGTGTGTGTGTGTTTCTCTAGAAGGTATTGCATAGTTTTTATTAAACGATCTGACAGCCAATGAAATATTTTGTAGCCTGAAGAAATAAAATACTGAAATATGTAGGCCCACAAACGCTTCAGAAAAATAGGAAGTGTCATTTTCATTTTCAGAAAACTAACTTTTCGCGTTAATTAGAAATAATATTGAGATTGTCAGATCTCATATTGTAGGCAAAAACCTTTTATATTCTGCAGAAATTGTTAAAAAAAAAATGTAGACTCATTTTCCTTTTATACCGAGCAAGAATTTTCTAGGGAAATTTTGTTTGAAACAAATATTTTGCCTTTCTGATAATATGCTTAGTATAATTACAGTAAATGATATAAAAATTTATTTGCTTTGTGGTGAATTTCTAATTTTAAAATACAGGGTGTACATAAAGTCAGGATCTATTTTTGTGAAGCACTTGGAAATTATATGGAATTCAATCATAAAATGATAAAGTGGTAACATTTATTAAATAATTAAGAGTAGGATTCGACGTGACGCCCATCAGTATCCCTGCACAGCTCAAATCGTTCCGCAGCATTTCTAAGCACATTCTGGAGCATTTGCGGGGTTATGTTATCTGCAGCAGTTCGTATACGTGTACGTAAGTTTTCAAGACTCGTAATCTTCGTCTGATAGACGTGCGATTTGATAAAGCCCCATGCAAAGAAATCTAAAGGGGTTAAATCTGGTGATCTCGCTGGCCAAGGTCTGTTGCTTCCGCGTCCGATCCAGCGATTTGGAAAACGTCCATTTAGATAATCCTGAACAATTTTGACATAGTGACAAGGAGCACCATCATGTTGATAGACGACGGTACTAACAATCCTATCCCCGTCGTCTATCAACATGATGGTGCTCCTTGTCACTATGCCAAAATTGTTCAGGATTATCTAAATGGACGTTTTCCAAATCGCTGGATCGGACGCGGAAGCAACAAAAGACCTTGGCCAGCGAGATCACCAGATTTAACCCCTTTAGATTTCTTTGCATGGGGCTTTATCAAATCGCACGTCTATCAGACGAAGATTACGAGTCTTGAAAACTTACGTACACGTATACGAACTGCTGCAGATAACATAACCCCGCAAATGCTCCAGAATGTGTTTAGAAATGCTGCGGAACGATTTGAGCTGTGCAGGGATACTGATGGGCGTCACGTCGAATCCTACTCTTAATTATTTAATAAATGTTACCACTTTATCATTTTATGATTGAATTCCATATAATTTCCAAGTGCTTCACAAAAATAGATCCTGACTTTATGTACACCTTATATTAAAGAAACGCATTAAAGAAAAAATTATTTTAGTTCCACATTAACAATTTTCTTTGGAATAAACAATGAAAGAAAACCACGTAGAGAAGGGGACATAGTTATAAAGATATTTCATACTGAGATAAGCATTTGTTTCCTGCTTTAAAAAGTGTCAAAATTTTGATGGACGATAATATGTGAACTTGACAAGAATATATTTGATTTCAACTTTAAAACAGAAAAGTTATCTTATGCTTTTAGCTACTGAATTTGAAGTTGCATTATCCCCAAAAAATCAGTTACTTCACTTTCGCTCAACTCACCTGATCGTCATATTCAGGACCGGATTAAGGGGTAGGGGAGGAAGAAGGGGCAGCTGCCCCGGGGCGCATTCTCAGAAGAAGTGCTAACTATCTAAATATTTGTGTTTATTTTAACCAGAGAGTTTAAGTGTATTATCATCAAATAACACAAACACACAAAGTGTAATTATTTATTCTGTGTTTATTCGTGTATTGTATAATTAAAGTAGGTATTTTTCATTTTTCAGCTTCATGTTAAATTTTTATTGGTCATTTTCTTTAATGCTTCGGAATCAACTAATAAATATCCCCTTTTCTGTCTGAATTAGTTGGTTATCTTTGTGTTAACTTAACCTAACTCTAACTTTACCTTGCGCATCCTGACCCTGACGTGCATATACGCCACTCTGGCTGAAAGTGGCTCTGTCAACTTGAATTACTGCTTTTGACTTATTTTATAAATTAAATCTGGCATATAATTAATTAAATATAACTTAGCATAAGCATCACAATTAACTAATAAAAATACAATTAGTTGTTGGTTATTAAACTTAAGGAAATTATTCATAAAATGCCCCCGGGGCGCAAAACGTGTTAATCCGGCCGTGGTCATATTACATTTGGTAACCCTTGGCTCTCGCCCGAATTGTTCATTCCGACGAAGGTCAAGTTTTCACTTCACCTTAGACCTACAGTTTAACGTGAAATCTGAACCACGCCCCACCAGAAGCCCAGCGTCTTAACCACTAGGCCACCCAGGACACCCATTTATCTACCAACCACTTTCTTTATTTTGAGGAAGGATGAACAGCTGGGTTTTGCTGCGCGCCGGCTGCCGTGACCGTGTCTCGATCCGGGGCCGATGGATTCGTAGTCAGCGACGGTAATCACTACACCACCGAGGTGCTATTACAGTTAAATGTTACAGTTACTAATAAAACTGTTAGACCTATTTTTAAAAAAGGCGACCGCGCGGTAGCTAGCAATTATAGGCCCATTAGCTTAACGTCAATTGTCGGTAAACTTTTGGAATCCGTAGTTAGGGATCGTATTATCGATCACTTAGAAAGTAGAGATTTGATTAATAGTAGTCAGCACGGGTTTCGACGCCATAGGTCTTGTTTAACTAATTTGTTAGAATTTTATAACGAAGTAGTGCGCGAATACGATAGGTATAGGGCAGCTGACGTTATTTATTTAGATTTTAAAAAGGCGTTCGATACAGTTCCGCATAGGAGACTAATTGCGAAGGTTAAAGCGCACGGTATACGCGGTCAGGTAGCTAACTGGTTAGAAGAATGGCTTCGTGCTAGGAGACAGAGGGTCGTAGTTAATGGTAGTGAATCGGGGTGGTTAGATGTAGGTAGCGGTGTCCCACAGGGTTCAGTGTTAGGCCCATTGTTATTCGTAATTTACATTAACGACATAGATGTAGGATTGACTAGTAACGTTTCAAATTCGCGGACGATACTAAAATAGGCGGTAAGGTTGTTAACGAGGACGATAGAAATAGGATCCAAGACGATGTAAATAGGATTATGGAGTGGACGGATAAGTGGCAGATGCAATTTAACGTAGATAAATGTAAAGTTTTGCATATAGGTTCTCGCAACAATAATTACGCGTACACGATGGATGATAGGGAGTTAGCGAGCGTTGACGAGGAAGTAGATTTAGGCGTACGCGTAACTAAAGATTTAAAGGTTAGGAACCAGTGCCTGGAGTCTTGCGCAAAAGCGAATAGGATGTTAGGCTTCATAGCGCGTAATTTCGAATTTAAGTCGAAGGATATCATATTGCCCCTTTACAAGTCCTAGTCAGGCCTCATTTAGAATATGCAGTTCAGTTTTGGTGCCCGTACTTGCGTGAGGATATTGATAGGTTAGAAAGGGTTCAGCGTCGTGCCACGAAACTTATTCCGTCATTGCGCAACAAGCCTTATGAAGATAGGATTAAGTGTTAGACTTGTATTCACTCGAAACTAGGAGATTAAGGGGGAGCTTATTGAAGTTTTTAAAATCGTTAATAACATCGATAACGTGAATTTTGACAAATTGTTCACTTTCGATAATAGTAATACTCGCAATAACGGATTCAAGTTGCGTGGCAGACGTTTCATTACTAATATCGCTAAAAACTTCTTTACGTTTAAAGTAATTGATAAATGGAATAATCTTCCCGCGTCAGTCGTTCATTCTACCAGCGTTAATATGTTTAAGAACCGTCTTGACAGACATTTTAAAGGTATTAACGTTGTTTAATTTAAATAACAACAAAGTTAGTAACAGAAGCTCTGGTGGTGGTGCTCGGGGGTGAGTCTGTTGACGATGAATGCCAGCTTGTGACATGCCAGCGTGTGATGCCAGCAAAAAAAAAAAAAAAAAAAAAAAAAAATTAGACTAACACGAATGTAGATGTAGCTCATAGCGTAAACTAACCCACTTTTTGTTTAACTTTACCTACTTTTTTTTTTTTTTTCCTTATCCTCCTTACTTTGCATGTCTCTAACTCTTTTCTTGCATGTTTGTAGTTTGCATGGTATGACAGTGAGTTAGACTGTGTTTGCATGGTTTGTAAGCGTTCTTATTTTACTTCTTTTCATCTTTCACCCCTCTCCTATTCTCTCCGACTATTTTTCTGACTTGTCGGCAGTGGCCGGCGGATGATGATGGTGAGACACTTTTCCTCTTTTTCTGAATGAATGTTAACCCACGAGTGATAGGTGTTGCTCCTTACTTAACCCCTTATTCTCTTCTCTTCTCTTAACCCCCTACTCTTTCCTTTCTCTCGGGCTAGCCTTAGAGTGGATCTTAGGGTCTTTGTTAGCCTTAGCTTCTGTAGATCTGTAGATCCTTTGGTTGAAGAAAATAGTAGTGAGCCAACTCTCGAATCAGATGAATTTAAACCTTTATTCAATGATCTTGACTTATCTCATTTACCCGATGGACAAAAGGGACAAATGTAAACTTCATTACGTAAAACTAAACATTGTTTTTCAACTAAAGAAAGTCCTCTTGGATCGATGAATGATGTTGCTCCTTATATCGATACTGGTGACCATGCCCCCATAATAACACCTCAGTGGAGATTGCCTCAGGATACCAAAGAGGTTATCGAAGATCAAGTGCGCGAAATGTTGTTTCAAGGCGTTATTGAACTGTACATATCTCTGTGACAAAATCCAATATTGTTAGTCAAAAAGTAAGAAGTTGGCATTTTTGCGTCGATTTGTAGAATTTAAATAAAATAAGTAAAACGGAACAATTTCCGATACCGCGCATCGTTGAAACCATGGATTCACTCGCGGGTAGTAGGCCTACTTAGTTTGGTAAAATTTAGGATTCACAACAATTATTTTTTTTTAGTTCAAAATAATGATCTAAACTTAATCTAATCTAGCCCTACCTAACCTGACTTGAGCTAACGCAACCTAACCTGACCTAACGTAACGTAACCTAATTTAATACTGAATGACACCTAAAGTGTAAAATTCATTGTCTTGAATCTAATATTTAGTTCTTAATTTAGCAGTATTGTTTTCAAAGCCGGATATTAGCAGACGATTCATGAAAAATCCAGGAAAAATATTATCCGGCAAATATTCCTTTATCCGTTTCTGTTTCGGATTTGGGTGAGCACCATTATCAACGCGCAATTAATTAACTGTTGATTGTTGGTTTAGGTAAGTCTGAGTTATTGTAATATTGGTGAGTTCGTGCGTTATTCCAAAACATTTGACGGACATCTCGAATACTTAGATCTCATACTACAATTAGCTCACCAAACCGGCTTAAAATTAAGCTTTAAAAATGTCAGCTCATCCACAAATAAAATATTTAGGATACATAGTAAACAACGATGGAGTGTAACTACATCCAGCTAAAATCGGCATTGTCAAAAACTCCCCAGATGCCACTAAAATTAAAGAGGTGCGGCAATTATTTAGAAATATTAGATTGCTATCGACGATTTATTATTTTTTTCAGTTCTTGCAACGCCTTTAACAAACTGTACTCGTAAATATATTAAATTGAAGTAGTTTTCCGAACATGAAGAAGCTTTTAGAAAAATTGAAAAACAAGTTCATAACGCACCTCGATTTTAGTAAGCTATATTCAATACATTCTGATGCCTCAAATTATGCAGTTGGAACTGTGTTAATGCAAATTTACGACTGTGTCAACAAGTGCATTGCATATTTCTCGAGGTAATTACATGGAAACCAACTAAATTATTCATCTATGGAGAAAGAAACGTTATCTATCGTCGAAGCTGTTAGACATTTTAAACATTACATTATAACCGACACTTTGCCATTGTGCCTGACCATGATCCTTTACGATTTATTTTTCAATATAAAAGTGAAGTGCCTCGTATCGCTGAGTGGGCTTTATTGCTCTCATAACACTGGTATGCATCAATTTTGCTGTCAAGGGTTTTGTAAGTGATTCTTATAGAGATTTTCCTGCTGATTTCGAATCTGCAATCCGTTTTTCTCAATCAGCTCAGGTTATCCGGCTATGGCCTCATAAGTAAAATAGAATTTTTCGTGATTTTGTCAAAGCGGAATTGGAACAGTAACATCTATCATCACTTGTTTCACTTGTATAATATCTTTTTTTACTTTTCAGGCATATAGATAAAATATTTCATAATGAATAGAGCGTGTAAAAATGATCCCAATAGATTCTGCTACATATGTGGGACGGTTACCATGCCAAATAACCAGTCCCAAATCACTAAATTTGTGAAGACAATGTATAGAGCATACTTTGGAATTAAGCTAGGGGACCAGGACAAAAATTTCGCCCCTCATATGTGCTGCAAGACGTGCATTGAAAATTTGAGAAAATGGAGCAAAGGCAGAGCGACATCTTTGCCTTTTGGAATTCCCATGATTTGGAGAGAAGGAAAGGATCACGTGACAGATTGCTATTTCTGCATGACAAACCTCCAAGGTGGGCTTATAAATTTATTTTTCTTAAATATTTTGAAATCCTCGTATGAAACTTGACATAATATTCGCCATAATGTAATATTCACCATATATAGCATAATATTCACCATAATGATAATCATACATTTACATATACATATTGTTATAGAAAATACATTTCCACATACATATTGTTATACAAGTTACATTTACATATAAAATGATTGTATATTTTCTTTCTTTTTCATTCATATTGTCCCCGAAGTGACAATATGAATGAAAAAGAAAGAAAATATACAGACTCCATCGACCTATTTCATATCTTACAGACCGCAACCTTCCCTCACGAGCCGCCACTGTCTGAATGCTTCTTCTATTTCATATGCAAGTTTTATATCCATGTTTCTGTGTTTCTATTTTCAGGAGTTAACAAGAAGAATGAACACATTGTTGTATACCCTGACATTCCTTCTGCTATGAGACCTGTACCCCATGGTCCTGGAATTCCAATACCCGACCCACCTCAAACCCTGGACTTCGATGATTCTGATGATGAATCAATGACCAATGCCAATGACCAGTCCCAGTCGTATATACCTCAAAATACCGCTTCAAATGAGCCGAGGCCTCTCAACCAGGCCAAACTTAATGATCTTACCAGGGATTTAGGACTTTCCAAATTAGCTGCCGAGATCTTGGGCTCACGACTTCGAGAGGACAACTTGCTGGCTCCGGAACAACATTCTCCTGGTATAGAAACGAGAGGAAGAATTCCGCAAGTTTTTTGCAGTGCACGAAAATACCTCTTCCTTAGTGTACTGCTGCAATGTTGAGGGGCTAATCGAATCCTTGGGCCTGCCATATAACGCATCAGAATGGAGGCTATTTAGAGACTCGTCTAAACGAAGTTTGAAAGCAGTACTTCTCAACATTGGGAATAGGGTTGCATCAGTCCCTGTAGCACATTCCGTACAACTTACTGAGAGCTACGATAACATGAAAATTTTACTGGATGCTCTCGTATACGACCAACATAACTGGAGGATCTGTGGAGATTTGAAGGTAATACTAATATCATAAGTAAACTATTGCTATTGACTATGTTGTTTTTCCAAAGGTTATTTGAGAGCGTATAAGAACACTTAACTTCCCCACAGAAGTGATACAGTCCAATGCATAGATTTTTTTATCTGATAGAACAAATTCTCTAAATTCTTTAAATATTTTCATTTTTTTTCAGATTGTGGCATTTGTATTGGGAATGCAAGGTGGATACACGAAATACCCATGTTTCCTCTGCAAATGGGATAGCCGAGCGGATGAGAAGCACTATGCACAGCGTGAATGGGCATCCAGAGAGAATTTTGAACCTGGGTCGCATAATGTCGTTTCAGTGCCCCTTGTACCACCAACAAAATTTTTGCTCCCACCACTTCATATTAAGCTGGGCTTGATGAAAAATTTCATCAAATCAATGAATAAGGAGGGTTCAGCATTCCGATATCTCGAGAGTAAATTTCCTCATATATCTGATGCTAAACTAAATGCTGGGGTTTTTGATGGTCCTCAAATTCGAACTTTGATCAAGGATACTCAGTTCGAAAACGCAATGACTCCAACTGAGAAGAATGCCTGGCAGGCATTCAAATCAGTTGTCACTGATTTTCTTGGCAAGCGTAGAAGTCCAGAATACGAGTCCGTTGTCGAAAACTTGATGGAAGCTTTCAAAGCTCATGGGTCGCGCATGTCCATAAAAATGCACTTTTTGTGGTCCCACTTGGACTATTTTCCTGAAAATTGCGGGGATTATAGTGAGGAACAGGGTGAACGATTTCACCAAGATATCAAAATAATGGGAGAGAGGTACCAGGGAAATTGGGATATCAATATGCTGGCGGACTATTGCTGGTGTTTGAAGCGAGACATGCCCGAAGAAAAACACAGACGGAAAGCCAAAAAAACTTCATTCCTTCCTCAATAAACTTTTTTCGATATTCATTGTATGAATAAAAGTATTTATTCACACAATGTTTTCATTTTTCACGAGTGTTCTTATAATATTACTCGTATCTACAGTGTTTAAGCTAAAAAAATCAATAAATTTGGGGATAAAATTGGACTTATAATAAATGGCCAGTAGAGAAAAAACATGACCTGATTGAGGAAAACCAATGTCATTTTCGAATTCAGCATGGTCGAATTATATAATATGAGTTGAAAAAACCCTCACAGCAGACAAAAACATTTCATATGCATACCAGTGTAATATAACTTTAATATCCGTTATAAGGTCGGTAAAGAACATCACGTTCCGGATGCCATATCGAAAAATCCTTTTAATGAACTTGTAGTGTCAACAAAACTCGAAAAAGTGAAACACAAAAATAAAATATGTCACTTTTCTTGTGTCGCTTTTCCCAACAATGTCAAAATCAAAGTCACTGCGTCGACAGTGGAAACAGTTCCGAGTAACTTAGTGAATTATTCTTTAACTCTAATTTTAGTGCTCACCTTAATTCTCAGACACATTACTTGAAGGTTAAGAAATATTTTATTGGCCTAAGCAGTAAGCAGACCAGTGTCGTGCATAAATATTGCGAAACGTGCTTACAGTGTCAAAAACGAAGAACATATCGGGCAATGCGAACACCGTTATGAAGATTTCTATCAGTTAGTAGAACGTCGAATGCGTGGACCTGATTGGAGAACTAACACAACCTACTCCGAAAATAGGTACTCACCATAACTGGTCACTTCTCGCCATATGTGGAGGTTATTCTTCTACCAAATACACGCGATGCCATAATTGCTGTAGTAGTATGGGTGCATTTACAGAGCAGTGGGAGATAGAGGTGCCAGTGGCAAATGTGGGTGCCAGTGGCAAATGTGAGTGCCACTGAGGGGAGATGGTATATATATATATATATATATATTATATATATAATATATATATATATATATACAAAGAAGCGATACTTTTGTTTTTTTAAGAATTGTACTGAAAAAAAAAATTTCAATGTGCGAGAAATTCTTTTCGGAATTTGAAGATTTCTCAAAAATACATTAATTTAGAAGCTGACTTTAACTTTTCATTTGATGCGATGTCGTCAAGTAAAAGCCACTTCTTCTTTACCTGTAAGTATCATGATGAAAAGAATTACATTTTTATTCATCGTATACTGTAACAGAGGTATAAGTAATATCTTTTATCAACAAGACTAAAATAGGTGCAAAGAAAAGAGCAGCTTGAAATTTAACATTGTTTTTACATTTCAACTTGAGAAAGAGAGGTAAGATGATCTGAAAATAAAAATTACTGCTGAAAGATGTTCAAGAAATGAACAAAGAAACCGACAGCGAATACTGATGACGAAAGCTGTAACATTCGGACGAAATGCTGTAACATTCTGATGGAAGCAAAAATGAAAAAAAAAATGCGTCAAATAAAATGGTCACGACATTCAATGGCAGGAATAAAGAAGCAATGTTTCGCCTCTTAAAAGAGTTCATGAAATAATGAAACTGGAATACCGTTTACAACTTATAATTTAGGTTACACTCTTCAATCTGAAAGAGGCAAGAGATATTCTACAGCCAAACTAAAGAGATTAAAAGATTGATATAAGTTACTGCATGCTAAAATGGGAAAGGTGCCGAGAATTAAGGATCCACTGAGTAAATAAAGACATGTTTTATGATCAGTAAGTGAAAAGTAATGACAACAATTGTATCCAGACTCCAAACGAAGCCTATAACCACTCAAATAGCAATGGAAAATAGGAAAGAAAGGACATGCACCATTCCTAAACTAAAGGAAAGAACAGCCTCCACTATTAAGAAGACTAACTTTGCCGTCAGAGGACTTAAACTGCTTAACCGAATACTACAGAAATTGAGAAATATTACTGCTGCTGCTGATTTGGGGCACCTCAAAGAGAAAAATGGACACTTGGCTCAGAGCGGTCGGGGACCATATGAGACGAATATGCATAATTACGTGCCCGAAGAAATGAAGAGAACAATTCCCTTCTCCATTAAACTATTTCAGCTGGCAAATGAGTGCGTTTAATCTTTGGAAAAAGACAGAACTTCGAGCGAAACTGCATGCTGCAAGATTGTAAGCCATAAGTATATATAAGTATATATATACAGGGCGTCCCAAAAACATGTATACACACTTTAAATAATTATAAAGGCAGTGTTTATTAAAATACATTTCATTTTCAAAATGTAATAGAATCTACAGACATTATTTAATTGTTTTGTCAACGCCTGTTTTCAAACTGACGTCCGTTCTGGTCCAGGCACTGCTGATAACGCGAAGCAATGGAATCGCAAACATCACGAAACATTTCGTTTGGTATTTGTGTGCATTCTCGTTCAATGGCTGCTCTCAATTCAGCGACTGTTGCAGGTTTTATAGCGTAGACTTTGTCTTTTAAGTATCCCCATAAAAAAAAGTCTAGTGGTGTGAGGTCTGGTGAACGCGGAGGGTATTCTACGAAACCCCTTCGTCCAATCCACATCCACATCGTGCCAAGTACCACTCGCAATACTCCACTCTTCGGTCCGGATCATCATCATCATCTTCATTAATAGCATGGACTAATCTTGGAATGTAACTTTTCCATTGACAGCGCTTCAAAATGCGTTGGACAGACGATTCTGAAATTCCTACCTCACGACTCGCTTGCCGCACAGATTTTCTTGGACTTTGGTGATACGTTTCCAGTACTCTTTCTTGCTTTGTGGGGCTTGTCGATGTCCGTGGTCTTCCGGAACGCTTCTTGTGGACATTCTGAACAGTTCCATCGGCTTCAAACTTATCTCTAATTCGAGTGATGGTAAGTCGCGTTGGTGGATCTGTTTGAAACTCCCTCCTAAACTGTCTTTGCACTTCAACTGCGTTTTCACACTTCCAGTAGCATTTTAGAATGAATTTCCTTTGTTCAAAGCTTAGTCTGACTGCCATTATTAATTCTAATGGGTTTAACTTGGAAAGAAAGAAACATCAATTGAGCTATCAGCTGTTAAAGTGTGTATACATTTTTTTGGGACGCCCTGTATATATGTTCCTTTCCACTCATAAATAAATTTTAAGTTAATATTTCGGGTAGGAATACTTTATATGTAAACTGAAAAAAAAGGACTAAAATAATTTTTGTATATAAAAATAATTAGTAATTCTTTTAAGGTTTTTACTATAATTCAAACTTTCTCAGTGAAGCCAAAAAAAAAAAAACCCTTCCATTGAGACAACGTCCAAATCCGTTAAAATGAAGAAATATTTCTTACCACGCTCAAAAAGTGTTTATATATATATATATATATATATATATATATATATATATATATATATATATATATATATATATATATATATATACATATATTATCTTACAATTAGGTTATATAGTTTAAAAATCTTTAGCAATAATTGTTATACTTGATACAATTTACGAATTCATGAAACAATCTACCAGTTTTAAAATAGTGAGGATCTGATTTATATTTGATTTTTATAAGAAAAATTAGTAATAGTCACCGATGAACGGCTACGCACGGGTAAAATAGTAATTATGTATTACCTTTATTTATTTACTTTTAAAAGTAACCTTTAATTTCTCAGAGGCTGAGAGTAAATTAAGTTATTACGACAACAAATGAAAAGTTTCAATATTCCTCTTGTATGAAAATAAAAACCCACTCTAATAGACAGAGTTTATTTCCACGACAGTTTCGACGCCCACTGGCATCCTCCTCGGGTGGATACAGAAACACGAATGAACCAAAACAAGAGGGAAAAACAGTCCAGGGATCGACCGTTAAGAAATTCGCACCTAGGTTAGATCCCATTCTCCCGACACCTGAAGGGCATTTTCATTAAGTACATTCGCGCAAATTTAAAACTATCTTCCTGTTCTAAACATACAGATTCTATTATTTTTTTACATAATTATTACATTTATTATTAAATTTATTACATTTAATATTGCGTAATTATTTATTACAGAAATTATAAATTTATTATTACATTGGTTATTACATTGTTGTTTATTATACAGAACTTATAAACCGAAAAACGAATGAAAAAAGCCGATTAGGAAACAATCCAGAGACCATTGAGAAATTCGCACCTAGGTTAGATACCGTTCTCCCGACACCGGAAGGGCATTTTATTACAGGATCCGCTTATAAGTACATTCGCACAAATTAAAACTATCTTCTTGTTCTATACATACAGATTCTAATATTTTGACATAATTACTGCATTTATTATTGCATTTACATTTTTTTAACATTTATTACACTGGTCAACACTCATTTTATTGCCAATCATATTAGAGTGATTTTGGGGTAACTTTGTGGTGCTGATTCCGAATATGACATCGGTTTTGCTAGATTGGCTCTAATTTATGAGATAATTGGTACCCCATTGAAACACGTAAAAATGCAAAAAATTTAATGTTCAGGCGGAGCCTACTTACAAATCGCATTGAAATTGTCTCAAATCATACAAAAGTAAACACATGAAATACATAATGGCATTTTATTCGGTATAATAACAGATAAACACAGTAAGCTGATTCGCATAATTACAATTAATGTGTAGTAAATCTCTGTTTGTACGATTCTCTTTTATGTGGGTTATCAGGACAATCACGTTGGAGGTTCCAGCAATAGTCTGCCATCATGTGTCTGTCCCATCTGCCTTGATACCTTTCCTCCATCACCTTGATATCTTGATGAAACCTCTCCCCTTGTTCCTCGCTAAAATCACCAAGATTATCCGGAAATCTGTGTAAGTGGCTATGGAGAAAGTGTACCTTTATGCTCATATTAGTACCCAACTTTTCAAAGTTTGTGAGCATGTTTTGCACCAGTTCTTCATAATTGTCTGCTTTGTGGTTACCCAAGAAGTTCTTGACAACTGAGACATAACTGCACCAGCAGGGCCGGATTAACCATTAAGCAAAATAAGCCCGTGCTTAGGGCATCAAGGGAAGGGGGGCACCACAGAAATTTTCCATTGTCGGATTTACCATGGATTTATTATACTATTATAATCGCGGCTTATAGCCTATAAGCTGTTGAAAACTGAATTATATATATTCATATATAGTATTTATTTTTTTTCATTGTTTGAATTTGTAGTGAACAACAACCCTTTTGAGAATAAATATATTTCGTTGTAATCACACACTTTACGCTTTGCGTTATTATTTTTTTATATCAAATCTTTGAGCGCCATATTAAAAATACATATAGATTAAATATTTTCGTGTGCTATAGGAAGTTATTCTGAACGTGTGATTTGTGCATATAATATTAAATATATATTTTACATAATCATTTGGTATTGTTTTACAGAAAGATTTAGGTTTATAGAATTGTAATATAAATTAATATTAAAATAAAAGAAACTATAAACTCTCTATATTGCTGTTGTATCAAGTGATGTTTATCACGGCCATTATAATAATAAAATATACTGACCTAAGTTAATTAGCGTTGAAGAAGTTTATCTGTTGCTCTCTCTTCTTCTCTAGGGTAAGTCTATGAAGTGTACTTTATTTGTATATATAACAATATTTTATCATACACGTATCTTTATTTTATAATTTATTTATCTATTGTCATAACAGTATAAAAGAATTTAGATTGTAATAACCAGAGTGAATAATTTGTAATGTATATATAACATCAAACGTAGTTAGGACCAATTTAGGCCCTAAGCAAATGTTCATATTTCCTATAATTAAATATTGGTTTTAAATAAATAAATAAATGTAATATAAAATGTGGCTCGTTAATAGTGAAATGTTAATATTGATATTTTATAGATTGCGTATTATTAATTCTAATGTTAAGTATTTTATTTTATAGGTTTCGGTTCCTTCTTTCGGTTCCTTCTTTCGATTGATTTGTATTCAACATTTCGAGTTGATATTTCGGTTGAGTTATATTTAATTGCCACTTATATTTAAATTGCCACTTTGGTTGTGTACGGTTCCCATTTTGTCTTTCTGAGAATAAAAGAACAAAGCCAAGATTGATATATGTGTAACTGTGTTGATTGCCACATAATATACAAATAAAATATTCTTTTTATTTCTGTATTTTACAGACCCCAAGAACCAAGATGAAACGTGTTCAGTTAAGTGGTGCACAAAAGCGAAAACTATCAAAAGAGAAACAAGAGAAGACTTTGGATTTAGAGTCCAAGACTGCAAAGCTGACTGATTTCTTCACACAAGTTCCACGACCACAACGTCAACATGATATACCGATTCTGAATCAAAACCAATCTCCGTCATCAGAAGTGGACACAAATACCACTTTGATCACTTCAAAATCAAAATATGATGACGTTGGAATCACCGAGGTGTCACAAGCAGGTTCATCTACCACATGTCTCACTACTGATCTCACTTTGCCTGTAAATTCTCTTGATACCTCTACTGCAAATGTTGATTCAAGTTGCTTTACAAGACATTCTGGGGTTGAAATAATTGCTGAAAATGAAAGTTTAGTGGACCATGGTGATGGTGGTGAAATGAATCAGTCTGCAGAAGATGAAGTAAATATAGCAAAAGATCCAGGGTTGTGGCTTGATTTCTCTGCTGATGATGTGGCTTATTGGATTGCTTGTGGACCCAGTGACTGTCAACACCACAATGGGCCATTTGACAAGTCTTACCGGCATTTCAGTAGTGGCAAACCAGCAAGATACTGTTCACAAAAACTTTTCGTTGGGACAAAAGCCAATGGTGAGAAATACAAGAGAGAGTGGTTATTGTATTCACCATCAACAGGATCAGTTTACTGTTATGTTTGTAAACTGTTTGCTCCTAAAAATGTCTCACATTTTGTTATAAGAGAAGGGTTCAGTGACTGGCGAAATACTATTGTAATTGATCATCATGAAAAAAGCACTACTCACCGAGACTCTATGCTAACATACTTAACTCGCAGACAAGGGCAGGGTTGGGACAACAGTGGAAAAACAAATTCAGGAAGAGTGTGATTACTGGGAACATGTCTTGAGGCGTGTCATAGCTGTTATTTGTACGTTAGCTGAACGTGGCTTGTCTTTTCGAGGAACAGAAGAAAGATTTGGATCATTGCAGAATGGAAATTTTTTAGGGCTGCTTGAGCTCATAAGCCGGTTTGATCCATTTTTAGCAGGTCACATTTTGAAATATGGAAATTCTGGCAAAGGAAATCCTTCTTACCTGTCCAAAACACCTGTGAGGAACTCATTCAACTAATGGCTCAAAAGGTCCACGCACTCATTGTTGACGAAGTAAAATCTTCTGGTTATTTTAGTTTGTCAGTTGATTCAACACCAGATCTATCACATATCGATCAGTTAAGTGTTGTACTTAGGTACTTAAAAGATGGACAGCCTATTGAACGCTTTTTAACCTTTCTGAAAATGAAAAGCCATACTGGTGAGGAAATGGCAAATCAGGTGTTGCAGTACTTACGTGAAGTTTGTAAGCTAAACTTTTCAAAATGTAGGGGTCAATCTTACAACAACGCTGCCAACATGTCTGGGCGTTATAAGGGGATGCAGCAAAAATTTTTAGAAACAAACAAGTTTGCTATATATGTGCCCTGTGCAGCCCATTCACTAAATCTGGTAGGCCGAAGTGCTGTTGACTGCTGTCAAGAGGCGGTTAATTTCTTCTCTACAGTGCAGTTGCTCTATACCTTTTTTCAGCCTCAACCAGCAGGTGGGAAATTCTTAAAGGTTGTATTGGAAATGAAAGTGTCTTAAAATCCCTCTCTGATACCAGATGGGAGGCACATGCTATGGCAACAGCAGCAATTTTGAAATCTTTCCTTAAAATTTTAGAAGCGTTAGAATGTATAGCTGAAGACCAGTCACAAAAGGGAGACACTAGAAGAGAAGCAAATAATATTGCAAATAAGATGCAAGAGCTAGAATTCGTTTTTATGTTGAATTTTTGGGATGAGATTTTGCAAAATTTTCATAGAGTAAGCAAAGTTCTACAGAATAAGGATGTGAACTTAAAAACAAGTGCAGATCTGTATGGACCATTAGCTGACCAACTGTGCACTTCACGAGATGAATTTGAAAGATATGAAGCAGCTACAAAGGAAATGCTACCAGATGTTGATTACAAGGCAGCTCAAACTCGCAAACGTATCAGAAAGAAGGTACCCAATGAGAAGAAGAGGAGAGATATACAAAGAAATAGCAGAGAGATTTTCTTTTCTAAGTGATGTGCCACATAATGTCACCACTTCATCATCTACTGAAATTGAAAGGTATTCTCAGGGTTGTAAAAAGATGATTGATGCTTACCCAGAGGACTTGAACACTAATTTCTCTGCTGAGCTTCAGCAGTTTCACTCATATGTGTGCCATAAGTTCAGTGCAAAAAAAAATGTAAAAACAAGATTCAGTCATGCTGAACTTTATAAAATAATTGTAGAAGACAATATTGAGTGTGCCTTCCCAAATGTAGAAATTACCTTTCGTATATTTTAACATTAATGGTCACAAATTGCTCAGCTGAGCGTTCATTTTCTCAGTTGAAGTATATTAAAAATACCAACAGAACAACTATGCAACAAGGCAGGCTGGATGCCTTATCTCTACTAAGTATAGAAGCAGATGTGTTACGTAAGATTAGTTTTGAGGATCTGATCAAAGACTTTGCAATTAAAAAAAGTAGGAGAAAACTTTTCAAATATAAATGAAGTGGAAGTATACAAAAATAAACATTATTTTCCATCTTACTGTAAGTTTTGTTTCATTTCAAAAAATAAAATTTTATTTTATGGTTTATTTTTGTTTATATTTTGAATTACATATATATGGGGCACCAAAATCTTTTAAGTGCTTAGGGCCTCTAAAGGTCTTAATCCGGCCCTGTGCACCAGGCAGAAGCTTCAACACCATTCATAAATTTTGTGAAATTAGAATCCTTGATAAGTGTACGGATTTGAGGGCCATCAAAGATTCCAGCTTTTAGTTTTTCCATACTTAGTCCAGGGAACGATCTACAAATGTATTTGAAGCAATCGCCATCTTTGTCCAAGGCCTTAACAAATTGTTTCATTAGTCCCAGCTTGATATGAAGTGGTGGGAGGATGATTTTTTCCCTGTCAACCAAAGGCCAACCAAAGGCCAACCAAAGGTCAACCAAACTACTGGTTGGGTGGCCGATGACTTATATACGGAGGGGGAATATTCTAGAATGATCGCGGAGTAAACATTAAGAATATTCGCGTGTCTCACCATCTAGAATGTTCCGGTAGTTTCCCGTATGCACGCGTTATGGTTACGTTTCCTATTAATTGAGGGTATTCATTATCTCAAGAACTAGAGTCAAATCAGAAAAACTACTTTCATTTTGGAATTCAGCAACCCCAAAATACCCCAAATTCGTACGAATTTCCTTGGCAACGAAACAAAAATTTTTTTTTGTTGAGCTGTGTTATTATTACCTTTACCCTAATTATTAAATTTATAATATTACCTTTATTATTACATCTGTTGCATTTATATTTATTTCCACATTTATTACTTCCATTATTACATTTACTAAAAGCGAGTAAGGAAACAATCCAATCCAGAGACATTTAAGAAATTCACACTTAGGTTCGAACACGTTCCCACGACTCCGTAAGGGATTTTTTGACCAAGAATCTCATTAAAGGGTCTAACTTATAAGTACCTTCGCACAAATTAAAATTATCTACTTTTTCTATACATAGAGATTCTATTATTTTTATTTTGACATAATTATTACATTTATAAAGTACCTTACTTGATTCCCAATCTATAGCATGATTATTTTGGCTGGCGTGATAAAAAATGGCATTATTAGTATTACAACTTCTGAAGGCATATTTGTGTTCTTTAATACGGGTTTCAATATTTCTTCCAGTTTCTCCCACGTATACTAAATCACAACTTTTACAGGGAATGCTGTAGACACAGGCTTGTACTTATAAGCGGACCCTGTAATAAAATGCCCTTCCGGTGTCGGGAGAACGGTATCTAACCTAGGTGCGAATTTCTCAATGGTCTCTGGATTGTTTCCTAATCGGCTTTTTTCATTCGTTTTTCGGTTTATAAGTTCTGTATAATAAACAACAATGTAATAACCAATGTAATAATAAATTTATAATTTCTGTAATAAATAATTATGCAATATTAAATGTAATAAATTTAATAATAAATGTAATAATTATGTAAAAAAATAATAGAATCTGTATGTTTAGAACAGGAAGATAGTTTTAAATTTGCGCGAATGTACTTAATGAAAATGCCCTTCCGGTGTCGGGAGAATGGGATCTAACCTAGGTGCGAATTTCTTAACGGTCGATCCCTGGACTGTTTTTCCCTCTTGTTTTGGTTCATTGGTGTTTCTGTATCCACCCGAGGAGGATGCCAGTGGGCGTCGAAACTGTCGTGGAAATAAACTCTGTCTATTAGAGTGGGTTTTTATTTTCATATTTTGACCTTCACGTAGAAAAAAGTGAAGTTTTTTGCATTTATTCCTCTTGTAGTTAGTCGTTATATATAACATTAATGAAAATACCAAGAATCATTAATTACGTTTTCGTAAGTGATTCAATGAACTTATATATATATATATATATATATATATATATATATATATATATATATATACACACACACACATATATATATATATACACACACACACACACACACACAATATATATATATATATATATATTATATATATATATATATATATATATATATATATACTATATATATATTAAGGTAGGTTGATTTTCCACATTTTTTTAGATATCGACTTTGGACTAGTCGAGATAGTCAGGGCTTAATATGATAATAACTGAAAAAAAATTTCAGATCCCTAGCTTTAACCGTTTTTTAAGGAAACCGTTTCAAAAATCGTCAAAAAATCGTACCGAAAAATATCGCATTTTCGCAATTTTCGGCCGAAAAAATCATGCTATTTTCATTAAAAATTCCTGAAAAAAGACAATTTTATTGAAAAAAAGTAAAAAAAACATGTACAGAGTCAAATAGACACATTTAGATCCCAAGATCATCATAATTTTCACTGTAAGAGCCCTTAGAAGCAAAGGAAGGCCTCATCTGGCGGCTTAGGGCTTTGGCCAGAATGTGTTTGTGCTTGATTCGAGTCCATAAAGAGTATGGGAAGCTTCAGATGTCAGCTTCACGGCCCTGTCAACACACTGAGAATGTGAAAGCAGATCAGGCAGCTCCAGCTTGGTGCCATTCAGCAATGTTTCTTGAAGCTCCTGGTCAGAAAAGTCTTCTGTGAGAGCAGGTTCACAGATGCCACTTTGAGAAAGGTTGATTAGTTCTGACCAGTGGGTAGCTTCAATGTTGATGGCTGTGATCTTCTTCAGCCTCTTCTTGGCTGGCTTCTCACTTCTGAAAGAATAATAATTAATTTATTTTTTATTCCAGTTTAAGATTTAATCCCTATTAGTCTCAGAATTGCTGAGTTAATTTAACTTAAATTAAAAAAAAAAAAACCCGAGTTCTATAAATCCCCATAATCGAATTTTTTTTCAGAAAGAAGGTAAGATTATTTCCATTATCAGAGGGGAGGGGGGGAATTGGGATAAGAAAATGTGAAAAAAAATTCGATTATGGGGATTTATACAGTGTGTCCGTAAAGTCATGGTGGGATTTTAAATAGCTATATTATTGCAACGAAACATGAGAATGAGATGAAAAAAAGGCAAATTGAAGAACAACTCTAAAAGAATAACTTTATTTAAGTAGTTCGATATGGGCTCCTCTGGTAGCCCTGCAGACATCTAGGCGGTGATTCAATTCCAGCCACACAGCCCACACACGCCCAAGAACATCAGGAGTGACGGATGCGATAGCTTCCGTGATTCGCTCGTGCAAGTGATGAATATCCCTAATGGGTACACTGTACACGCTTTGCTTAACGTAACCCCACAAACAAAAGTCCAAAGGTGTCAGGTCCGGAGAGCGTGGAGGCCATGGCTTCCATCCTCCTCTTCCTATCCATCTCTGTGGAAATTTTTCATTAAGGAATTCTCGAACAACGTTGGCATAGTGCGGAGGAGCACCATCTTGCTGAAAGATGACATTATTGTCAATAAATTGGGGTACTGCAAAATGTTCCAACATAGCGACGTAGTTGTGTGACGTCACAGTGGGTTCCGCGAAGAAAAATGGGCCAATCACTCGATCTCGTGCTAGAGCACACCACACATTAACTTTCGGGCTATTACGCTCATGTTCAACATAGGCATGTGGACAGCCTAGACTAACTACGAGATAAAGGTTAAGCTTAGCCTAGACTAACCACAAGATACAACTTTGAGAGTTGTTCTTAAATTTGGCATTGTTTCATCTCATTATCATGTTTCATTGCAATAATATAGCTATTTAAAATCCCACCATGACTTTACGGACACACATCACCGCCTAGATGTCTGCAGGGGTACCAGAGGAGCCCATATCGAACTACGTTAAACAAAGTTATTCTTTTAGAGTTGTTCTTCAATTTGCCTTTTTTTCATCTCATTATCATGTTTCGTTGCAATAATATAGCTATTTAAAATCCCACCATGACTTTACGGACACACTGTAGAACTCGGGCCTTTTTTTTATTAAATAAATCCCCATAATCAAATTTTTTTTTCACATTTTTTTAAATTAATAAATGCTTACCTGATGGACAGAATTTTCTTGAGAGCAGCTTCTCTCACTTCCAAGTCATCAGACTTCATCATGGAGTACAGCACATTCTTGGGCAGCAAGGCAAAAGCATTGTACTTCAGGTTCTTGAAAGCAACACCCTGGATTTCTTCAGACTGCTGCTTGATCCTCTGGATCATGTTGAAGATGTACAGCTGCTGATTGTGGAACTTGCTGTCCCTTTTGATCTCAAACCAACTGACTGCATACACTTCCACAATGAACTTG